>CM029600.1:66920647-67520647 GCA_017311375.1 Mytilus coruscus | reverse complement strand
ATCCCTTAGTATGTTCGAATATGTATTTTTGTTTTTTCTCGAGAAGAGGTGGGGGGCTTTTGTTTTGATAAAATTGTAAGATATAAAATACAGTAATGATTACCTTTATTAAACTGATACAGGTAAGTACTTTGGGGTATAATATTGCCTTCATCTTTAGTCTCTTCTACCAAATCCAACGCTTGCCACAAAATGTCGTCCGTCTTATACCCGTCCATATTGACAACTGTATACCAGGAGCATGATGTATTTTTTTAAAGAAGAATGATCGAAACGGTCAACCTTGACCTGCTGATCCATATTAGCACATGGATTTAACGGGAATATGCAAAACAGCAACTTTGACATCTGTTAAATCTACTCACTTGTCAAAGTTTGAACGAAGATAGCCAAAGTAAGGTTACTAGTGGGGTTTCATGTAAAAAAATTCTGTTAATTATGTTTTGATATTGTAAATAAATATGCTGTCCATTCTTTTTCATTTAGTAACTAATGTTAAGAAATATAGGCTTTAGAATGGGGTGTAAGTTAGTTATACACCTCGGATACGGCGTGTCTGGATAAGATACCCCTGCGGCCTCCGGCCGTCGGGGTTTCTTATCCAGACACACCTATCCCTCGGTGTATAACTATTACTTACATACACCGATATGATTGGTCAATAACTGTTTTAACACATGACGTAATCATCAGTACTTCAACTTGACAATACCGACGACATTTCGCTTTCACAGGTCGTTGACCTTATAGACACTGAAATGCAGATGAGCGACGTCAACATTGATGATTTCTTCCAAGAATTTGACCAAGTAAATGAGTCTTTAGCGCATGGAAATGTGTTTGCAAGCGATGTGCCCGATTTTAATATGATGGATCTTGATTTTTGATGGCTGTGCCTACAGAAGAAGAACTCGAACATACAGAACCACTGAAACTGAATCAAAAGTTTGCCAATTTCAATGAAAATGTAACATAAGAAAAAAAGGAAATATACAACCCCAAAAAAAAAAAAAATCCCTCCCCTTTTATACACACACACAAAAGGGCTAAACGAAAATTAGCACTATTTTGTCGCCCGTGCGTTAAGATTATTTTATCAAATAAAAGGATTATAAACTCTGGAAACTTTTTTCACATTTGTTTCTTTATTCCCTTCCGCATTAGAAGAACTGCCGGTTCTGGATAATTAAAAAGGTCAATTTAAAAAATGTTACCCTGCAGAAAATATACAGTACAATGTAATTAAAATGAAATAATCTATTTTTTGTTTAAATCAATGCTCGATTTTAATAGGCTTGATTTTAATAGCAAATTTCTTTGTGTTTTTCAGAACGAGAACAACAATGTCAGTAGCCGTTTTGTGAACGTGAACCACAGGGAAAGCGAAGAGTTGATTAGAGGCGTCGAAATCAAAAACACAACAAAATCAACGAAATGGGCGTTTTCTACTTTTGAGGAATGGCGGATTAATAAAAATGCCAAATCTTCTGGCCATGTTATTCCTGAATTGCAATATTTTGAAGTTGACGATATTAACAAGAATTTAGGAAGATTTGTGATTGAGGTGAGGAAAAAAGACGGAGAGAAATATCCCCCCCCCCAAACTTTATATTTGTTAGTTTGTGGTTTATTGCGATACATGAGGTCTGTTGGTATGAACAATATGAACTTTCTGAATGATACTGATGATAGATTTTTAAGATTCAGAAAAATTATAGATGCACAAATGAAAACCCTTACTGCTGATGGGTTTGGCATTAACATAAAACAGGCAGATCCACTAAGCATTGATCAAGAAGAAAAACTATTGGAAAGTGGTGTGTTTGGTATTTCTTCCGCGGAAACTTTACTGCATACTGTCTTTTTCTACAATTCTAAGCTATTTGGACTTCGCAGGCAGGACGAGCACCGTAACTTACAGGTTGAACAAATTGTCCTTGGCGAAGATGATAATGGAGAGCATATTGAGTTCAAAGGTAAAAACTGCAGTGGAGGACTGCGTCACCGGTCAATTGCATCAAAAGCTATAAAGAATTATGTTGGCAATGCGGTCAGAAATATTGCCAATTATTACAGAAAGTATCTAGATGCCATTGCAAAAAGTGGTCCTTTTTATCGAAGATTGTGTTGCCTCGGATGTATCACCAGGAGGATGAGTGTATGGTTAATTTCAAAACTGCGTGTTTAATATGTATATGAAGTAACAATTTCATGGTGATTGAACATCTTTTATTATGAATATTTGTTAGAAAAAAAAAATTCTGACCCTCAGTTAATAACTTTTTTTTTATGATTAATATCACGTTTAAGTCAAATGATAAAAATTATTAAATCATGTTTTTCTTGCAGCTGATGTATTTTATTGATATAGTCGTCTCGATGAACTCCGTTTTGTATTCACCTCGATTTTCTTGGTAGAATTGAACTTGATCGTGATGTGCGGTTAACTTGGAAGTTAATGCACACCTGACCTGTGCATTATCCTAGTTAACCGAACAGCAAGAACAAAGAGATTTGAACCATGTCATGTGTTATAAAGTACCTTGAAGTATTACATATCAACAAATCCTTATCAAACGCAATACATGTCTGTGGAAAGCCATAGCTGTCTTATGTGTCTTTTTTATTATACGAAGGTGCTTTTCTAGTGGTGGTTTTCTATTATACGAAGGTGGTTTTTTATTATGTGATGGTGGTTCCAGTGATTAACCGGAAGTGTGGCGTGTCACATGATTTGAAAACAGGGACGGGTCAATTGCGAATAGAATATGGAAAAATCTTAAATCAAGAAATCAATTAATTAAGTCTTTAAAAGTTTTTATGGATTATTATGTTTGAAATAAAACAATCAATTAATTATAATTGATAAGTGAATTTGTCAAAATATCGGAATTCCACCCGCTGACCCTGCATTGTTTTCGGCGATATATCCGGGTTGCACTAACGACAGGACGATTGCCCGGACTAGGACAGGATATATTGACCGGAAGTGATATAAATAGTCTTAACTTTTTTGTTATTATTTTGATAGATTATTTCAATATTAAAAGACCTTAGAGATACATAACTTTATTTTATGAAAATCTAACAAAAAAAGTTGAAATGAACGACAAAAAATGTCAATATAGCTTTTGTTTTACAACATTTTTAGATAAAACTAAGAAATCTGTTATGCGATATTAATCAAAAAATTATATATTATATATGAAAATGTAAACTTTATAGTAACAAAAAATGTTTTTTGACAAAAAAAAAGTTGACCCGACAGTTTTCAAAATCGCCGAAAAAACGTTTTAAATGTTTTGAACTGATCGACAAAAATTGTTACTATCTCGTTTGTTTAACAGTTAAAATTTCATGAAAAAAAAGAATCTGGGAGACAAATGAATAAATTATACAAAAAAAATAACTTTAAAGTAAAAAATTGTTTCTCTACAAGAAAAGTTGACCGGACGGATTTTACCTGCGCGAATTATGCGACGAATTATATTGGCATGATCGACAGAAAGTGTTCAAAATTTCTAAAATTTTCAAAACATCTTTTTTTAAATTGAGATACATTTGAAATAAACTTATAGATTGTATGAAAAAAATAAGTCCTATCCGTTAAAACTTATATCTTTGATCCCAAAATGTTGACCTGATTGAGTTCACTGGCACAATTTAGAAGTACAGATATTAAATTGTAATTGTAATAAGTGTATTGCAAATCAGCATATAATATAATGCTATAGCATCAACAACATATATAATATAGTAAGCGACATAAAATAAATGAAAACAGAAAGCAAAATAATAATAAACAAAGACACATATTAAACAAATAGTACCATATAATCTACTTTATCAATTGTGACCGTAGTTTCCAGTTTTCATTTAACAAACAACAAAGTTTTAATAACGAAGTTTGCATTTGCGCCAATTTTGACAAAATCCAATCTCTCTTTGCGCCACAAGGTTATATTTCATTTGCGCCATTTTACAGGTAACATATAACAAAGAAATTTGAAATATCCATTGCCACATCGTGAATAAGATGAGTTTCTTAAGTATTCCTACCTGTGTAACTAATTCAAAAAAGTTCATACTTATTGTTTAATATAAAACAACGAGTAACTAAGGTTTTATATTATATAATAGTGTCTACATGTATGAGGTGTTAAGATGGTAAATTCTGGTTAAGTTTCCGTTAGTTTACTCAGAATTCGATTGTTTCATATTTTTCCTGTTAGTGTCTTTGATAGCCGACTATACGGAATTGGTTTTTGAAGGCTGTACGGTTGTCTGGTGGCTTTCGTCCACTTCTTATGAACTTTTGGGATAGTTATTTCATAGCCAATGGGCATACACCATCTCCTTAATGGCATGTCCTCCTTATTTGTAAATAAAGGAAATAAATCTGTTATTTTTATGACCACACATATAGGCTATCCAGTGTAAAAAAGTTCATCCGAGCCGTTGCTTACAAGTCTTCGTGCCAGAACAAACGTTTGGTTTTACTCCAGTGTATAGTCCATTTTTCAGTTTTTATGTTTTGGTTAATTTAGAACAGAACTGTGTTTACACATTATTAAGAAAAGTCTCTGATCAACAATGTATGAATGTATATCACTTTCATTATGGTTACAATGACTAGTTTCGGTGGAATATATATATATATTTTATTATGCAATCAAAAACTATGTTTTAGGATTATTACATAAAGTCTCTTTTGAATTAAACTATTTTTTTTATACTATTGACCTGTATTTTCCTGTATCATTGGCGCTAATGAAATGTTTTTTTTTGGCGCAAATGAAATATAGTTTGTGGCGCAAATACAAGATTTTTTTTTTTTGGCGCAAAGGCAAACCACCGCTTGAACATGTTTGAATAAGTGATAAACATTTTGATATATTAGACCAAGAACATTTAGTTAAATTATCTAATTTTGACACTTGTCGTAATCACCAATCAAGCCAAATAACATGTCATTTGAGTTTTCACACAAGAGATCAAATACCTTTAAAAATTGAATTAGTTTATATAATCAGTTTTAACAATTCAGTTAATATTTTCATAAAATATCATTTTAACAATTATTCCTCATAAAGATTTATTAATTTCAAAATATTATTAGATATAAGAAATGTTTTACACTTATGTCGATCAGCTCATTATTGTTCGTGGCGAAATCCGTCCGGTAATTTTTTTTGTTGAAAAACATTTTTTTTTTCTATAAAGTTTTAATTTCATTAAAAAATATTGTAAACAATAGCTATATTAACACTTTTTGTCGTTCATTTCAACTATTTTTGCTTAAAAATATTTTTTAACTTTTTTTGTTAGATTTTCATAAAATATAGTTATGTATCTCTAAGGTCTTTAAATATTGAAATAATCTATCAAATAACAAACAAGTTCTGACTATTTATATCTCATCCGGTCAATATATCCTGTCCCAATCCGGGCAATCGTCCTGTCGTTATTGCAACCCGGATAATTGCCGAAAACAATGAAGGGTCAGCGGGTGGAATTCCGATATTTTGATAAATTCACTTATCAATTATAATTAATTGATTGTTTAATTTCAAACATAATAGTCCATAAAAACTTTTAAAGACTTAATTTATTTCTTGATTTAAGATTTTTTCCATATTCTATTAGCAATTGACCCGTCCCTGTTTTCAAATCATGTGACAAGCCACACTTCCGGTTAATCACGGGAACCACCATCACATAATAAAAAGCCACCTTCGTATAATAGAAAACCACCATCATCGTATAATAGAAAACCACCTTCGTATAATAGAAAACCACCTTCGTATAATAGAAAACCACCATCGCATAATAGAAAACCACCTTCGTATAATAGAAAACCACCTTCGTATAATAAAAAAAGACACATAAGACAGGTATGGCGTTCCATACATGTCCGTTTTACTTGTGTATGGGAATGTTTGGTTTTACTTACATCTTTCAAGTCATGAACTTTGAATATTTTTCCTTTCGTTGGCTTTTATATAAAACATGGAGATGGGAAATTATCGCCAATGAAACAGTTCTCAGCATCTTCTTTTTACAATGTTTTAAAACATATGGAACTGCAGATTGATTTGTTGTTTTTTTTTTTCGGATTTGCTCGTTTTTAAAATTTCTTGATAAAAAAATTAATTTTAAAAAAGTGGAATGTCTCATCTCTATATTTTCTGGATTTTAGTTGCTTTTTAAACCAAGTTTTGGATGTTTTAGGAAACAAAATAGCATACCCTGACCTCCCCGCAAAAAAAAATGATCTAAAAAATAGTAAATGAATATGTGTAAACTCAGAAAACAAATATCCATGAGCAACACGACGGGTGCCACATGTGGACTCGGAACTGCTTACCCTTCCGGAGAACCACCGGTTTATGGTGGAGTTAGTGTTGTCAAATGTTAAGTTTTCTATATATTTTTTTATTGACGTTTTCGTCTTTTCGTCGTTTTTTGTTTTGGTTTTGCCATTACGTTGTAAGTTTTTCTTCGACTTATTAGTTTTGAATGTCACCTTCGTATCTTTCGCCTATTTTTATATTAAATGCCTAACGAGTTTAGCATTACACGATTCCTAATTTGATATGATCTGTACTTGCGTCTAAAATTTTATATTTTTTTTTTTAGAAAAAGCATGATCTTAGATAGGATGTTGTCTTCAAGCCCACCTGCATGCATTGCTCACTGGCAATACCAGCTGTAAACAAATTAGGTATTTTTATCCTACGCATTGTGAAAACCAAATATCATCTTTTGTTTTAAAATACATAAACCTTAAGGAAAGACCGTTATATCGATGTACAACCTGATTAAATTTTTACTCCACGTCTTAATCAGGTGACATCAGTGTGCGGTTCAAAGATTACCCTTAAAATTAGATCCCTATCTGGGAAGTTTCTTTGTTTTTCTGCAGTGTTCATTTAAGGCGGTACTAGACAACAAAACAGATTGTATATTAATATAGAGGTAAATGTAAACATGCAATAAAATGTAAAGAACATTTCAACTAATTACCATTTGTAAACCCCTAAGATACAAAGAGAAAAAAATTAATATTATAATGTTGCTTTGTTCCTTTCATCTTACGTACTTATATAATATTAAAAATGCGAATCGCCTATAGGTTTTTTTCTGGTATTTTTGTCCTATTAAACACTCGAGCTGAGACGTATTAAGTTATCTAGAAATTCAGATAACAGAATACAAACGCGCCTTGAGTAACAGGCAACGCTTTAAAAAGCCAACACGCATATAGAGAATAATAATATTGATAATAAAAATATGAGTGGGGAATGATTGGTTCAGTGACATATATTACGTGCATATCAGGACGAGAACATGTAAATGTGGCATGCATATGAAACATGTTTTGTACGAGACCGTCACTCTAAGTTCAGAAGGTAAGAGTCAACAAGAAGACATGCCACCCTACCGAAAACATTATTCTGACTCCGAGCTGACTAGTCTTTGTTATAACTTTTAATAGCAATGCGCTTAGTGGAGATGCAATAAATACCAGTTTCTTGTCTTTGGATCGATGATGATAAGGAGGAGGAGGTGGATACAATATTACTACAGGTTTAGTAGCTTCCCTGTTAGCAGCAAGGGGCAGGCTCGATATTCCGACACCCCATTTAGTCCGACACCCCATTGGTCGGACACCCCAATAGTCCGACGCCTCATTAGTCCGACATCGGAATATTTCAAAATAAGTGTTCATTTTTATATTAGAAAGTCAAATAAAAGGTTAGTTCAATATTAAAAGGAGGAACTTGTCCTTCGTGGAAACAGGCGATGCAAAGTTATCAAGATAGGCTGGTGTATTAGTGCTCAGGTAGCAGAACTTCCTCACCAGCGTAACTTAAAGGACAAAAAGATTGGTAAAGTGCAGGACAGAATACTTGTCTTTGAGTGTTCTGTCGTAATTTCGCTCTTTTTCTAACAGTGGGTAAACTGGTTTAATAATTATCTCCCTTTCTTTCTTCAGTGTTTGGATCGTTTTACGTAAGGAGTCTGCTGGCTATATGAGTTTACAAAATATGTTCTTGTAAATAGTAATAGGAGAAAATAACACTACAGTAGAGTTTTTATATAAATAATATCATAATTTTCCTCGTCATGACAAACGACGAGGGTATATAGGATAGGGAAAGAAATTTAGCTTTCAACAGGTCACATACTGACCCTTCAAAGAGTTGTTGTATGGGTTCTTGAAGTGAAAGGAGTGTGGCACTCTCTTTTCACGAGGCTTCGGATATTACGTCCTGATTTTGACCGGACGTGGCTGCAAATTTAAACATCTCGCACTGCCAAACGGACACTGTGTCAAGGGTTATACTTTCGGTCGGAAGAATACCAAGATATGACCTTATTTCACAAATTATGTTTGCTTATGCTGTTCAACTGATTAACTGAATGGTCACCCTTAAGTCGATTATTTAATTTGTTTAACTGGAAAGAACTGGACAACGATAAAGTATTATTTCGTTTTTAAGAGTTTGAATTTTAATGAATATGCAATACAAAGTCTAAATTACTGCTTTCAGAGTACACTCCCAGCCATTATTACACGATCGTTAATTTGAGTTTGCTTAACGCCCAGTTGCAAATGTATAGTAAGAATTCCCTACAAGTACATTCTGACGGCAAATAGTATCCTTTTTAATTGACTTTTAACAACCTTAAAAAAGTATTCAACAAAAAAACCAAATATTATCAATTGTACAATTTTACTATGGATATTTTTACTTTCAGTTGTTTTTTTTTTTTTTTAATTCAGGTTTAGTGTATATAAATGGAAACCATTATGCTTGGATAAAAGAAGTTTCTTTTCATTGTACATGATTTTTTTTCAGTTTTGACCGTTAAAAATTCAAATTATCTTCACCCTAAGTGTGACTGGGGTAAAGAAATATGTTTACTTTTCGTCTTTTTCCGACCGGCTGTAAAACCCCTGCTAAAGCCGGCGTTCGTTTGACTGTGCGGAATGTATAAAAACATAGCCACGTCCGGTCAGAATTAGGATGTTACATCTCGTCCTGGACATACATGAAATATTTGTCACTGAACGTTAAGCAAACAGCAACAAATCAATCAAATTACCAGACTATTGGGGTGTCGGAATAGCGGGGCGACCCCAGCAGCAACAGGTGAAGTTGGATTCATTTCTTCGAAGGCTTTACAATCGACATCGTGATTTGTCTTGACCGTTATGGAACTGTGTCATAGATGACCACGGATCTGTTACACTTATCGTGGCCACAATCCCGTTCATTTTGTAGTGAAATCCCTGAATGCGACTCCTTCAAAGAATTTTGACTTGCCATGAGCTACACGACGGACGTCCCTAGTGAAGCCAGTACTTATGAAGCACCTAAGTTCACCCACCCCCTACATAAATCAGGCAATTTTTTCCTTTTGAATTAATTTATATTTGTCATTTCGGGCCTTTTAAAGCTTACTATGCGGTATGTGTTTTGTTCATTGTTGAAGGCTATACGGTGACCTAAAGATGTTAATTTCTGCGTCATTTGGTCTCTGGCAGGGAACTGTCTCATTGGCAATCATATTACATCTTCTTCTTTTTTTTATTAAATTAATATGTTTGCTGTCTACGAAAACGGCAGACAACAATACTTCCTTCGCCTGGTAAATCTATGTGCAGATGTTCAAGATAAAATGTGCTAAAATAAAATCTCGTTTAAACTTTCTTAATTATATTTGATTGAATTATATTTTTAATTGAAGAGTATTTCTTTAATTCCATATTAATTATTTCAAAACTTTACAATTTCGTGATGTATTTTACCACACATGGAGTTTAATGTAACTTCAGTGTGATAAATACGTGTATGGTTTCTTTAATAAATATGCGATATATATTTCTGCATGTTCTATTTGTGCATGTTTTGATTTAAAAGTAATAAAGATGTCGTACTGGGAAATTGTAGTTAATCCTGTATTCTCAATTCATCCATCATTTCAACTCAATAACACAAATGTAAAATAAATTCGATGTACCGCTGTTTTTAATTTGATCAACTCGCCATTTACAGCAATACATAACAGCACGACTTTTCTAAATTTGGTATTAACCACATTTTTCTGCGTTTTAGTTGATGTAACAAACAGAACAATGATTTGAGTAAAAGTAACGATATGACATGTTGAGGTTAGAGGTGTGCTCCTTTGGGTGGCGCAATCATCCCGTACAATTACAATTCGCGCCATTATGGTAATGGATCCGTGTTAGGAAAGGACTCGTGAGTGTTCTGCGTTTCCTCAATACAATGTAAAACGAGACATAGAAATCTCAGAGCTCTAATTAACATCAGTAACGACATGACTTAAGTCTAATAATCTATCAAGTTATATCCGCCAAAATTGATTGAAAAAAGACACCAGCAATATAATTAATGGCAGTTTATGAATAGCTGCAATTCTCTGATTTAGCAAACATTTCAATTAATATTTTTTAGGGAAACAGGTCAGTTAAGATTAGTATCCGACCATCCCATCATCCGCTAGTGGTCGATGTGTCTGTCCGTGAGTCCGTTCGTTTGTTCCTCCGTGCGCGCACCATCACGGTTTTTATAACTTCTGAATCACTGAATTAATTTTCTTGAAACTTTAAGAAAAATCCAGTATCAAACGGCGGCACTGTTAATTTTCAGAGTTTCCCATAGCAAAATTGGGACTTAACCATTTTTGCATAGAAGAAACTAAATCGTGTGTTCTGTACGCATCAATGTCAAACTTTTAAGATTTTAAATGTCACAATTTTAAACGTAAAAATTTTGACTTTGAAAAAAAGAGAAGTTTTGCATATTCGAATCATCAAAACGTGTGTGTAATAAACACACGTGTTTTAAAAACACGTGCAGAAAAAAAATTGACAAAGCTGCATTTATAAATATCTCAGAAAAACATCAAAACATACATTTAATAATAAGTGCATGTAAAATCTAATACACAACGTGCATTTGGTATTTGCTCACATTTGATAAAGTGATTATCATATATTTTAATCGGTAATATTTTCGTTTTTTTTTTTTTTAATTCTGTGTGAACCTATTTAATACTAGTATTCAATTTTATAATTTGACAAAGCTGCTTTTATTAATATCTCAGATTAAAAAAAATATATATATATGAAGAGATTTTGAGTTTTAACGAGAAACAACATCTGAAGCAAGCATATATGGTATAACGGGGACGGTCCTAACATTAAAAAAACCATTAACGTAAAATCTACTAAACATGTGCATTTAAGTACTTGTTCAATTTTGATAAAGTATTCTTTAAACTATAAATTTTATAATCTGTAATTTTTATTTTTTTTTTCATTCTGTGTGAACCGATTTATTTAATTTTATAATTTGACTAAGTATTACTAATTACCATATCATTTGTTTGTGAAACATGATGTAAAACAAGAATAACTGATCAAATTAAATGCTTTAAATGATATCATTTTGTTCTGAAAAGAAAATATTTTTAAAAATGCAACTTTAATTTTTTAGATTTTATCTTCATTATTTTATATTTTCATGACACGCAATTAAATTGAAATAGATTAATGCTGACATCTATATGAGAAACTATGTGACAAAATTTGAATAAAAATTAAATCGCACTAGATTTTTATCTAGTTTTATCAAATTTTAAGTGAGATTTAAACCATAAAATTTTTGACATTTACAAGAGTCTCACTTCCCTTTATTCCTAAGGGCTGTAACATGATATTGTTTTTAAAAAATATCATTGTTTAATTTTTGAAAATTATGAATCGAACATCGTTGTTTTTCATGCCTACAGCTAAAATTTAGTTTCTACATATCGAAATGCAGTTATGAAATGATGATTGCAATTAACGCCATGTAAATAATAAGTGATTTATGTTCTTTTCAGATTTTATCAGTTTTACATATCGTTGCCATTTTCTCTTTATTGCAATTGCAACTTTAGTATTTGGTATAAATAATTTTCCGTTTTGATTTCAAGCATCATTTCAACTTGTCAACGAAACTGCTAACATCTAGTATTAATATATAAATATGTCTTACCAAGAAAGCTTTGATTCTCCTATGGTAAGTTTAATTCATTTTTTTATTTAAATTTGTTGAGGATTTAATTATATTAAAAGTGAACTAAATAAAAAGTTTTTTTTTAGTACAAATCAATAATAATTGTAACAAAAATAATATTACATTGAATTGTTAAATTTTTAAAATAAACCTTAAACTTTAACATACGAACACAGCACCAGTACACGAGTCTAAGATTCCTAAAATATTTGAAATATCAAAAACATGATGTACACATTCTCTAATTGATTTTAAAATTGTTATGTTAAAGTGATGATTTTCTTCATAAAATTATTACGGATTACACAATGTTAAGCATTTCTCAGTTGATTAATATTTATTTTTTTTTATTTGAAATGGTTTGTAGTTAAGCAGTTCTATAAGTAAAACTTTCTTCATTGTAGGTTTGCCTAGACAGATATTGTCCCAAAGTATTTGATCCACATCAAAATGCCGTCATGTGCAGGTGTTACCAAGCACAAACAACAAGTCCTACTTCAAGGATGGCTGCATCTTTGCCAGTCGTCTCATCACAAGGGTCGCCACCTTCATACCTTGGTTCCATGCACTACGGAGAAAACCAAACTGTACCACAATCCTCGATGCATTACCCATCATACCCAGGGTATGCACCCAGTTATGACGCATATGGAATGATGCAAAGTATTTACCCACAAATGTCACCGGTATGTTCTTAAAATTGTTTATAGAAGATCTATTCTGAATGAATTATGTTGTTAGGATGCTGTCTTTTGGCATTTACCCAACATTTCTGGTTATATATGTACTATCATTATTAAGATCTTATTGGTTCTCATAGGAAACTGAATTTTCAGTTTATAGATTAAGCACCATTATGAAGTTCAAGCATCTTTCTAACAAAAATGTTGCAGGCATAAACATTATGAAGTTCAGGCATCTTTTTAACAAAGCAATCATCTTATCTGACTGTTATATTCATGCATATATATTATGAGTTAACATATTTTATTGTTTTTTTTTTTTATAATTTCAGAGTATTGCAACTACAGATTTGTCTATGTACAGTGGTCATCAAGGAATTCCATATGCCCAAACGGCTCATATGGACCAGTTGTTGAGAACTCAAGTCAATGATTTCTGGTAACTACTTCATCAAACTTAGTAACGACTATGCGTTTATTTTTTGTAGGGGGCGTTGTATTTTTTCTCGCGTGATAATATTTTTTTTCAACTGTAATTCAAAGCAAACTATTGTTTTCAGACAGCAACAAGAGATTTTATTAATTTAGTACCAAACAATTTTTTTTTAAAACATTTGAAAATGCTAAACTCAAATTGTATCGATTTATACTAGCAATTAGCAATGCAATTCAATTATGATGCCAAAATAGGTATTTACACAAACATATTTAATTGGTATTTTAGGAACTTTCAACAATTGAGTAACCAAGTGAACGGAAACGATATACCGGCAACAAAACAAAGTAGCAGACTATTGAAAACGTGGCTGCGAGAACACCGGAAGAACCCATACCCAACCAAAACGGAAAAAGTCATGTTAGCCTTCTCAACGCGCATGACTATGACGCAGATCTCTAATTGGTTCGCAAATGCAAGGCGCCGCATGAAACAACAGAAAGATAAAGGAAACACATCAGATGGCGCAATCAGCGATATATCCGATGACGACGATAAAGACAGCTTGAGTAAATCTTCAACACCAGACGATAACCTACAGTCGAGGACAGGTTGGTATTAAATCTTCGATATATCCTGATAATTATTTATATCTTTTTGAGCTTTTACATATAGTAATAATGTAAGAATATAATCATTGGGACATTGTAATGAAAGCTGAAAAATCGTAAATACTGTTAAGAAATATTTGTTCTTTGGGAACGCATAATAACCTCTACATGTTTTTGTAGTTTTTGTTTGTGTATTGTTTGGTCGCTATCGCCATGATGCATTTCACGTAAAAAATACTAAACAAACTGTTTTGAATGGGAAAACCAGGAACCAGCTCTAGAGGAAAATACGAAATAGATAATGAAAACTATCCAAATTAAAATATCTGAAGTTTTTATTAAATGAGCTGCGTAGTTATTTTTATTCTGCTATGATTGTATGATTACACCATTGTATTCCTGTTTTAGGTACAACATGTCTACCATCACCACAGCTTAATTTATCAAGCTACCTTCAAGAAAGAGATGAGTTAATGAAAATACATCAACCCCTGATAAAAAGCGAATCGGTCATAGCCACAGATAATTCAAAGGGAGATAATTCAAAAACTAAACCTGATACTGTAACTCAAGATAAATGTACGGAGCCATCGAAAAAATCAACGATATGGTCGGTGTCCAGTATATTGAGCTAGATTGTTAAAGATTTGTTGGTTATTCAATTATAGTGCAATAAGACTATATGAGTGTTCATAATTTGGAAACGTGATATGTGATTTGTCTTTCATGATGTGTTTATAGTGCTAAATAAAAAAGTAGAACCGCATGTTTTTGTATTCAATTTATAAATTGTTCGTCGACACATTATTTGAGCTTTATCTCAAATGGTTTGCATTTTAAACTGACCCTTTCTGCTTCCAAGAAAATATTTATTTGAATTTAACATTTAACAGTTACTACTCATTCATACTATAAAGTATCCGTTTGTCTGTATTGTACAACAACATGCATGGCCAAAGGAAACAAACGTAAAGACAAACAAAATGTTAATATATCCAACATTAAAGAAAAACTAATATGGAAATAAGGAGATATGGAATGATTACCAATGAGACAACTATCCACCAGAGTTGAAGTGAAGTGGATATATGCAATTATGAGCAACCGTACGGCCTTCAACAATGATAAAAACACATATTGTATAGACGTTTATAAAAGGCACCGACATAAAGAATATGAAACGCATCCTTTTATTCATAATATGGTCGCTATATTCCTATTGCAAATTTGTCAATAATGGCGTATTTGTGACGTAATGAATTATCATTATTTGCATATTTTACCATAAGTAATAATTTATACAAAATGTTGTGTAAACTCGAAAACAAATTGGGGAGCATTCCATTGGTTAATCTACGTTTTGCAACAAACAGTGTGTCGCTTAAGTTTTGACCATATTTAAAATCAATGGAATTATCTAAGATGAATATTATTATTGTCTATATTTCTAGAGTTTTCGGAAATTATTGTATCTATTCGGTTCATATTATATTTTATATTTAGGCATACGGCAAGTTTCAGAAAAATAACAAACTACTTAAAATTGAATACTTATTGATTAATAAACCGCACATAAAACAACAATGAAAACTAAAACAAAAGCCATTCTCAGGAAATTTCTATCACATTTCCCTTTCCACAAAAAAAAAAAAAACACGCTACTCTCTAAAGTCTTACAAAAGTCTTTGACAGAACGCCTTGCTTTTATCGTCAGTTACTACAAGAGTAACATCAACTGGTTTATAGTTTTTAATGATTGGTTGTTGTTTGATTAACCTTGGCGCCATTGGACGATAGGCAAACAAATATCAATCAATCAAAACTGTAAAAAAAACCAAGGAGATGTGGTGTAATGGCCAATGACAAAACTATCCACCAGAGACCAAAGAACTATAGGGAAATTGATCTTAATATCCTGTATACTGTTAAGATAAATAAAGTCTATCAAGATGAAAGGGAGACAACAGGTATTCCTTTTGCATTACTCTTGTTTTTACATTTAATTGGAGACACCATTTTACTTTTCAATGTAAACAGCAGAGGGGTTCTAGGAGATAGCGTGGAGGACGTGTGCCCTTTGAAACGGCCAAAGCATGTGATGTGATAACCAAGAGAGAGAGAGAGAGAGAGAATATGTTATTTTCATCAACAAAAATTGTGGAAAATTATATAAAACATCATAGTTCAAAGTTCAATTTAATTCAAGACGCTGAGTATCAGTAAAACAGTAACAATAGTATGATTTTTTTAACAGTTATAGGTTTGAAGTGGGAGTTTTTTTTTATGATGGACTTTAAATCTCCAGTCAAATCGAAATCTTAGGACTTTTTTCTTTTTTTTTTTTTCTTCTCAGCATTTCAAGAGGTGCGAATGGTAACCTCAGAGACAGACACTTTAATCAAATCTATATCTTGAATATTAGTAGTATATCAAGAAAACAACTATATAATACTAGACTTATCTAAAACGATTGATTGTCCTTGCAAAATCTAGAAATACTACAGGATTCGAATATTAACAAACATAGTACAAACACCTTGAATGGATCTTAGCAAACAACTAAGTTAACCAATTGAAAACTAACTATCACTTTGTAAATTTCTAATTGAGTTATCCCTCTTACTACACATATATATCTACTTTTAAACTAATGACTTCTTAATTTGACTTTTTTATAACCATGAATCATTGACGTTGTTGTCATGTTGAATTTCGTTATTTGGAAGTAAAAATTCTTCTTCTTATACATACAACAGTACAGATTTAGGAGAGGCTGTAAACATAATTCTTTTTCTTATTGGGGTTTAAAATTTGAAGGACTTTCCAAAACTAAACCAGATTGAACTAAACTTAAGATTTTTTATCTTACATCAATTAGATTAGTTCCATTTGGAAGGAGAACTTTGCAAACAAACAAAGACATACCGCGGGGAGCGATATAATTCACAGTAAGATAGCCCTATACTGCTTGGGCTATATCAAACTATGTGTTAATATCTCTTGATATCGTGTAATCATAACATTTCAATACAAATTCTCAATTGGTAAATTTCATACTTTTTATTTTCATTTAGCAGGCAAAGAATACTTAAAGCTTGAGAGCTTGACAAAAAATAAGGACAATTAGGTCTTAAATCCGATACCTAGTGTTACTGAGAGTGCATGCCACCCTCTTTGTACGTTAAGAACCCTTGCAACAAATCGTTGAGGGACCGTAGGTAGCATGCTGCTAGGCAAAATTTCTGTTCATCCAATATACCCTAATTTTCCCGGAGGGCCTCTGTTTCAGGACCTACCTATTGTCTTTTTTTTTAATTTATTCTCGTCCTGAAAATACATGAACTATTTTCCACTGGAAGTTAAGCAACTAACAATCAAATAATCAATAGAATATAGTTACTGACCTTGATTTTTTTATCAATAAATTTAAAAATACTCACTAAATGCTGAATTGCTATACAGCTATTAACACTTACGGCTCTACGTTCTGTCAATAGTTATACTGTAAACCAACTTATTTTCGCGGATACTTTATTTCACGTTTACCCCTTTCTAGTCAACTTCGCGGCTTTTTAATTTCGCGAATTCAAATTTACTTGATGTAGTTAAATAAGGAAAGATCCAAGCTTTACATATTCGCGACGATTTATATTCGCGTTATTTTTCTACTCGCGAATGTCGCGAAAATAAATCGCTCGCGAAAATTAGTTGGTTAAAAGTATTTGGAATTACACAAGGTCTTATAAAAATAAGATGTGATAAGATTGCAAGTGAGACAGCTCTCCACCAGAGACCAAATGACGTAGAAGTTAACAACTATAGGTCACTGTACGGCCTTCAACAATGAGCAAAACCCCATACCGCACAGTAAGCTATAAAAGGCCCCGAAATAACAAATGTATTTACAATTCAAACGAGAAAACTACCGACCTGATTTATGTACAAAACAATTAACTAAAACAAATGCTATATCTAGCAACAAACGACAACCACTGAATTACAGGCTCCTGACTTTGGACAGGCACGTTCAGAATGTGGCGGGGTTTAACTGCTTACGCCAAACCTTCACCATAACCTGGGACTTTGGTGTAACAGTATACCATAAGAACAAAGTATAAACATTACTGGTAGTTGAAAAGGGCTTAACTCATCAGATTGATAAAAGCTACCCTTTTGTTAGAGCAAGGAGGAGGATCCTTGAACACTGCGTTTACGTTCTTACAGTGCTCATCGGACTAAGTTCTAATGTTTGGCACATTTCGGGTTGAATTAGTAGTACCAATTGAAGTTACAGGAACAAAGGTGATTTCGTCAGCATATATTAGTAATATCAGAAATATATGATAAGAATCAGCTAGCAAATCGTAGGACAGCCCTGATCAATATGAATTAATACAATATTGAGTAATAGATTAATAACTACATTTATATTTGTTATATCCTAGCTGAGAAATTATCGTTAATACATTTGACTTATGATGTGCTTTTGAATGTATTAATCGGATTTTCAGTTAACTGCTATTAGATACCTAAATAACATGTTTCTCTGAATAGTTTTTCGTACAGACTGACTCGGCTGAGAATGTAAAGACTTTAATACCAAAATCTGTATGAAATTAATGTTTGAACAGATCAGATAAGATAAGATAATATTTATTAGTATAAAATCCGAACAATCGGATTGCTACTAAATACATGAAATAAACAATAAAAAATATGAATATGTAACATTCACAAAAAATATTAACAAAAGATATATAAGCCCCTATGTATATATTCTAAATGATTTTTTTTTTTTCTTTTCTTAACTGCTATATAGACAACATGCCTCCCTCAATTTAGAATAAGAATAATTATATTTAGAAGGATCTATTTCATTCATTCATATATAAGGTAATGTTCAAAAGAAAAAGGTATACAATATCATGTAAAATCAACAGTTCATACACAATTGCTAATATTTCTATAATTTTACATCTCACTTATGCTATTAACAATAATTATCAAAATGTCATATTCTTCACAAAAGAAAATAAAATATTTTTTCCCATTACTTATTGAAATAAAACTAGAAACAATATCAGAAATTCCATTAAACATTCTCATTCTAGAGTTATTGAGTTGTGCACGCATTATTACGCAATAGAATTCATCATTGAACATGAAGGTTACGTCGATCTAAAATACCGTGTCTGCTTAAACTAGATAGTGTATTCTATCTGAAATGAAAGACTCTGGAAACGAGTCGTTTGAACAACGCTAGTTGTATTTGTTCTATAGAAATATGATCATACCACATCTTCTTTTTTATATGAAGTGAGTCCAACATTCGACTCTAATGACTCAACAAGTTTTTATTAAGCTAATATTTACAAGGGTCAACTTTGATAGTCAGAAGGTCAGAAAGACTCCTTATGTTTTGTGTTGCTTCTATCTCAGCAGTGATTAGCCTTTTGCCCACTTGAATTGGACCACAACTGACGAGAATTCAACTCGTATGGCAAGCCAAAGTGGACAAAAAGAGCTTTTTTCTAATATTAGAAAATCATTTTCTTATATTAGAAAATCATTTTTTAATATTAGAAAATCATTTTTTAATATAAGAAAATCATTTTCTAATATAAGAAAATCATTTTCTAATATCAAAAAAGAAAAACACTATTTCTTAATATTAGAAAATGAATTTTAATATTAGAAATGAATTTCAAATATTAGAAAATGTATTTCTAATATTAGAAAATGAGTTTCTAATATTAGAAAATGAATTTCTAATATTAAAAATGATTTTTAATATTAGAAATCATTTTCAAATATTAAGAAATCATTTCTAATATTAAAAGTATCGTATTTTTAATATTAGAAAATGATTTTCTAATATTAGAAAATGTATTTCTAATATTAGAAAATGTATTTTATTATGATTAAGATAGTATCATATTTTTAATATTAGAAAATAATGATTTCTAATATTAGAAAATGTATTTCTAATATTAGAAAATGATTTTCTAATATTTGAAAATGATTTTCTAATATTAGAAAATGATTTTCTAATATTAGAAAATGATTTTTAATATTAGTAAATAGCTCTTTTTGTCTGCTTTGGCTTGCCATAAACTCGCACACTCTTATAAATACAAAAATTGTGACTCGAAAATGACGTTTCGACTCAAGACTCAATATGTGACGTTTACTGACACGTTTAACGACAATCTATACCACTGTACTGGTTTACGACAATCGCATTAAAATTTAATGCAGTGTTAAGGATTTTTAATCACTGCATTAGGCTTGAAGACAAGTTGAACAACGGACCCCTGACCTTTCTGTGAAAAAAATATCATACAAATAATTGACCAGGTTGTTCTGTATACGAAGCTGCAGCGTGATAAATAAGTATGATACGAACATTGCGATATGTATGCAATTATAAATTATACCACTGCATCGAGTGTGATACGATATTTTTCCACATCAGGGATGGTCGTCATTATAGAAAATTCAGAGGGAAGCATGTTTGACGTCATAATAGAATTATCTAACGGACCACACGTTGATTATGGTCAGGGAAAGGATAAATCGGCTAAGAATTAGAGAAAGTATCTAAATAATGAAAGTTCAGAACCACGGAAAGTATCAGAAAGAGATAAGACAGGTAAGTACATGTATATTATCATTACTGTTTACGTTGCATTCTTGACGTCCGGAAATAAAAGTAATTTCATTATAAATGAACAGTTTACGTTAATAATATGTGTATTATTTGTCCAAATAATTATGACGTCTGCCTTACAGCGAATGTAAGGCGTCTAAGCAAAAAAATATAATAGCCTTTCAAGACGTGATAATTATTTGGACTTTTGTAGAAAAAAAGAAACTTGTTGACTAATAATGTACTGTCAAAGAACGATAACGTCACAGTACCCAAATTGCACCGAGTACTCAAATTGCACCTATTCAGCAAAAATAGCAGCGGAAATTTTACAAGTTTTCTTTTAGACTAAACAATTTGTGTTTTATAATTTGACATTATACACGTCTTTCAAGATAGGTAAATATATTTAAATACTAGAACACACCCGCGACATCGCGGATCCGTGACTGTATTAAAGTACCCATGCCTTATTTCTGGTCTGGTTTTTTAGTATTCGTATTGTCATCTGAAAAAGTCATGCTGATTTTTAGGTGCACATTTTTCTCTGCTTTCAAAATCTTTCTGTTTGAACCCGTCCTGGTTTTCTTACTACAATAATTTTGTGATGCTATATGTTACATATACTATGGTACTATGGTATCGGTGTCGGACTCGACCCGGAACTTCTTAATTATTGGCAATATTAATTACGTGGAAAACAAATGGGCCTGGAGTGGTGTAATTTTTAATCAACACCATTGTACTATATTAGTTATATATAAAGTTGAATTCTTTGATTCATCGTTTTTACGTCATGACGGCTGACAAATTGGACCTCGTTATTTTAGTATTATAGATACACAAAATGTTCAAAGTATATATCAACGAATGAAGTATTCATTGGAAAAGTAAAGTCTACGGAAACGTCGCTATGCGACGTCCACAAAAAGTCATCTTTTAAAAATGAGCAAATAAATCATGTTGCTATAGCATCCATTTCTTAAAAAAATGAATACTAAGCATGGACCAATGCCAATTGTTCTTAATCTTTGAAAAAATAAAACAAAACACCCGTTATTCAATTTGTAAGGTAATGAATTTAAGCATGAATGCATAAACACAGAATGGAAACTTTAGTCTGGATCATAAATAAACGTAGGTGAAAAAACTGT
Source organism: Mytilus coruscus (assembly GCA_017311375.1). Classification (NCBI taxonomy): domain Eukaryota; kingdom Metazoa; phylum Mollusca; class Bivalvia; order Mytilida; family Mytilidae; genus Mytilus; species Mytilus coruscus. The sequence goes on along the minus strand of CM029600.1, from coordinate 67,499,016 downwards.
CAAAATAGGTATAATTTGGGTACCGCCACGTTACAGTTCCGGGAACAGCGAAAATGCTGAAACGTGAACTTACATAGATTTCATTATTTTATTCAACCTTTTTTCTAACGGAGATTTTGAAAAATTTTCGAAAACGACTACTTTTTCTTCTTTCAGATAAGACTAGAGTCTCGTAGCAAGATCTTGTTCAACCTAACATGGGAAGCAGCCAAGTCGCCTTATAATGGCAAACCCTAAATAGATCAGTTGTCGAACGTCTTTGAATAATACCGAGAAATATTTGTTACCAAGGAAAAAGAAAATGTAATTGTTCCAACAGTTATTGTCGATTGTGTGAATATGAAGATTAGAGACTGAAAGACACCTATCATCAAATGTCACCGTGGAAGACACCATAATGACGTCCAAGTTCCTTACGATTGTGTCTTCAACAGTTTTTCAGATTTCTTTATCTTAATATATCAACATAACACCATTGCAATCAATTTGTGTGATTCCACCAAAACTACTATCCTAACGTGCATCAGAGGAATACGTTCCTACTGATATAATGCTACAATCGCCACCTTTTTTATTTCCTCTACAAGCATTATCAATACCTTCTGTATCGATACTGTCGTTATCACAGTCTTCTGCAACGATGCTTCATTCACAGACTCTTGCCATGATGCCTCCATCTCCATCATCACAGAATTTTGCCGTGATGCTATCATCGCCATCACAGACTACTGCTGTAGTGCTGACATCGCCATTGTTATGGACAACTGCCATGATTCTGTCATCGCCATTGTTACAGACTTCTGTCGTGGTGCGGTCATCGCAATTGTCACAGAATTCTGCCATGATGCTGTCATCGCCATTATCACATATTTCTGCCGTGATGCTGTCATCGTCATTGTCACAGACTACTGATGTAGTGCTGTCATCGTCGTGATAACTACACCCTGACACTAACCTGCTTCCGTAGACCACTCACTTTGTCATGCAACACAGCAATTAGTTTCTCAAATCAGCATCAGCAATATCAGTATTTACCACACTGACAACAACAGAAGAGGTGTTGCAAGGCAATTTACACTATACGCTAATTCTATAAAGAAAGTTGCTATCAAACTTTACAACGACTAACACAATAACGAATAATATATTGTACAAGAAGCAGGAAACCACCAAGTCCTTACTAACACAAATGTGACACCCAAAGTTTTAGGAATGATTCAAAAATAATTTACAGCTTTCCATTGCGTTTAATTTAAGAACTCATTTAAAATTCTATAGAACTACATATCACTTTGTTCATTTCTGTTAGTCCTAAACTCAACATGGTCACAGCTTGCTTTTTATATATTTCAAAAAGTCTTAAAAGCATTCATGACGCCGTTGTACTTGTGAATGAAATAAAGAGTGATAACATTGTGGTAAATACAAAGGAACTTAACAATCAAATTCATTAACATGACTCATAAGGGAGATCGACATTTCTACCTGTCAAAAGAGGAAGCGCACAAATTGCCCTCATATAGGACCTGAAGTTAGCTGTGGACTGATTACTGTTCATTACCAAGAAGGCAACGGACAGCTTCAGTCTTGGGTATCTTCTTCAAATGTTTCCAACAAGCTTTCTGAAGGTACTGGGACACATGTGTATGAATCCTTCTCCTGTATAGAGAACATCAGTTGAGGAAATAGTAGATAAAATATCAAATAACATGAAATAAAAAAAAAATGTTAGAAATATCTTTCAAAGATAAAAGATTCAACCAGTTTACTTTGTTTTCCTGTGGCACATTCCAGATATAACTTAGGGGACGACCATTTGATATTCTGGGGAAAGGGGGGCAGGAGGATTTGTTTTGGATCGGTTATTTATTTTGTAAACTAAGAGGACAGATTATCTATTTGAAGCAAGATTTTTCATTTTCATTAAAGCAAGGGACTGATTATTTATTTTCACAACTATATTTATGATATTCGAAAACATACAATTTTTAAATTATTTGTTTATTATAAATAATACATGTATAGTCAAGTGATTATGTACCATTTAATCAGAATTAATTATTATCCTCTGCAGAAATGAATCTTCTATATCCCCCATTGCATATACATGTATTGCATACATACACAGTATTAAAGTTTGGTTGTAACTAAGGCTCTTTTAAAAGTATTGGCAAACATGTTTCGCCGAGCGGAGCGAGGCAAAAAATTTTTTGAAGGGTTTTTGAACCGCTGAAGGCCCAAGAAGCTATAGAACAAATGATGCAAAATCATGCTTTCTGGGTGTTCCCAAGACCCTTTCTTAAACTGAAAATGCAAGTTCTGTTTTAATAATTTTTTGACAATATTTTGGTCTCGAAGCAAAATCACGTTATAGATTCAGTGTAAGACTTAAGTTTCTAGGGACAACATCAAAAGACAAATATGCATGATAAAGCAAAAATGTAATTCACATAGTTAAGTCTGTGGCTGCTGTGTTTTTTAAACTCATGATCAAGTTAATAATAAAATTACTAAATTACAAAATGAATGCAACACTAACAGAATACAGAAGGGCAATCAATGAACAAAAGACAAATAAATAAGAAACATTGATCCCGAAAAATCAGGGGCTACGTCTGAGGGAGAACAGAACTTGCTTCTTGCAAGGCACTCACGATGAACACAATTTGATATGGAGACAGGCGTTTGGTTTTGAAATTTCCTACATGAGGCATTAGTCTCAATGTAGTTACGGCCCTGATTTAATAAAAGTGAGGTAAGTGTTCCTGAGGCAATTAACCTCAAGTTAAATGAAACCAATTTTCTGACATTTCAAGTATATTTAAATAATATTTATACTTTTATTATTAAAAGATATGGGAAGTGTTTCCCGATTTTTTTTTGGAAAAAGATGAATTTATGAAGAATCTGGAGCCATCTCATACTTTCGATTAGACCTGGCTGCTGAGTTATTTATTTTCAATACATTGCTAGTCAGGTAATTTATTTTCAAACTACCACAGAACAAACCATTTATTTTTTGTGATTATCAAGGCTGAGTTATTTATTTTCAAAATCCTCCTGCCCCCCCCTCCCCCCCCCAGAATATCAAATGGTCGTCCCCTTAATTATATTTATAAGAAGCTGATGAGTTGTTCCTTCTGTATAAGAATTCAATACTAGTGATTCTAAATTGGTATTTAATTTTCACCAACCTGATCATCCACCTTGGTAGTCATTATGGTAGGCCATTGTTCTGTAAAGTACATGTTGTTCTTATTTTTTTATTCATTTTTTTATTTGGGGGCGGGGGGGTCATGTTGATGTGAATTATTCATTTTTTGTTATTTGACTAACAAGATAAACTATTGCATCTTTTAATAAGTGAAAATAAATTAAAATATTACAGAATCTTTATTAAAAATATTATTATTAAAACACACACAATGTATACATTGTTGATCGAGCACAACTTGTGAAAAGTTTTAAGTCCATTGCTAGTAGTAGTTTTTAGTACAAACACAACCAAGATGGGCATGATTTCGTGGTTTAATCAATTTTTTTTAGTAAATATTCTGTAATATTTTAATTTATTTTCACTAATTGAATGTGTTTTTGTTCTTTTCCATACGATATAACAATAACAATAGTTTATAAATTTTGACCTCTATTGTAATAGCACATGGAAAGGAACAAGAACATACTAAATAAGTTTAAATATTATAGAAAATTTACTAAAAAAAATCAAACACATGTTTTCTTGAAAAGGGTGTACCAGTCCCCAAACTTCTGTAATACAAACAGTAAGTTTGGTTCTTGTACATCCCTGGCTTGCAAACATTTCGTGTTGAGCGTTGCTGATGAAGGTAAATCAAGAAAAGCGCTTCGAACGGACACAAGTTATCAAGTGTTATTTTCCTTTTTTTATCAGCAGAACTTGAAGTTCCTGAAAGGAGACTTGTTCTTTTCTTGATGGTAACGAACGTTATTGTTCTTTTGGTGGAAGGTCAAAACAAGTGGAAACAAGTGACTTTGTAGTTGAGGTTTAAGACTGCTAAAAGTCAATTTAAAGTACTGTATATGTCGTTTTTTATTTGGTGACCATTATGGAGGGTCTGGATGGGGTTTACAGACTAGAGAATGATGAGCAAAAAGTGCAGAATAAAGGCCAAACAAAATCAAGAATGGAGAAAAAACTAACCAAAAAAATACAGAATAGAGAATAATGGGCAAGATGAATAAAGATTAGAGAAAAATGGTGTACAGAATTAAAGAAGAAAGAAATAAGGGACCTCCATAGTAGACCCCATCTAGACCCTCAGTTTGTAGTCTGTCCTTATCGACTTATGCTCTTTGATGGCCTTCTTGGTAAATTCACCTCTTTTTATGTGATACCATAATTTGCAAACAATCAATGGACTCGGCTATTCTCCTCAGAGCTATTCTTTTATTTTCAAAATAGACAGGAGAAGCGACATGTAAACTTAACATACGTATCGGCGATGGAACGTGGTTAAAAATTTGATTATCTCCCGTTAACTAGAAAATTGTTAGCTTTTGTCGATTGACTCACCCGTTAAATTTCGCTGCTCTACGATTGCTGAAGTGGTAGGAGAGATCGATTACGGGGAGGGACTGAATTATTCGGGTTATCGATTGTCCAAACGATTCTGCTTACCGACTTTGCTAATTTCAAGCAAACTTAGGAAATAAATAAGCTATTCTCATCTGAACCTACTTTTGTCAGAGCTGACTTTCTGTTGGGAAAGCACCTTCTGTTTATAGTATTTGGAGCAAAGGGTTGAATTTTAGGTTAAGAAAAATAATTGTTTAACATATTAAATAGTGGTTAATGATATGCTACAGTAAACTTATAAGTACAATCAGATGTTCGTCTTACAATTTTATTTTTTTTTAAATTAAAAAGTGCAAATTTATATAAGAATAATTTAATTTTGGATGTAACACGTCTTCTGATTGGCTGAAATATTTTTGTCTACCAGCTCATAGGCATAATTTTGTCATGTGACCGTGACGTCATTAACGTTTTTTTTTTCATGATTTACTCCTTAAAAATGAATTAAATTATAAGGACTGACTGTAATGTTTGTTCTGTCAATTAGAAATAACCTCAAAAATGTGGTGCATAATTTTAAATAACCCGCGTATTCCGTGTGCACCCCATTTTTTATGTTAATTCCTGAAAGACAGAAAAATATTTCAGTCATTCCTTAAATACATACCCATAACGGGAGATATGTCCTTGCTATTTCGTATAGTATCAAAAGGCACTGATAGTATCTTAGAACTTTGTGTTTAATGATTGACTAAGTAGTTACTATACAGAGAACAGTGGATGGAATTAAACTTCCTGATTAAATATTCGATCTTAACTAAGAATGAGTATAACCGGTAGTCTATTGTCTCCTTCTGGATGAATTATTATATGATAAGTGTAACATGGGACGGTCCGTTTAATCTTGAATACATGCAGCAAAACCAAACTAAACTCCCTAGCTAGTGTCATTAGGGTCATTAAGCACTCTGGGTTCTCTCCAGAACTTTACACAAGAAAGTTGTATGTGTGTATAAGTGATTTTATATTTGTCAGGTTTATAGTTTTACTGGTTTATCTCACCAGTTTAAAAACAAGTTTACTGATGTAGCTGTTCGTAAATGTAAAAGTCCTCTCTTGTTCTACTCACAATTTTGAGAGATATCTCGCTAATAAAAAAAATACTGGGTTATAGATGGCAACACAAGACCTAGCTAGATCTTAGAATATGGACTCTTGGCTACCTTAAAGTGTAACTGTACTTCAAATATTGTAAGTACTATTGGTATCACTGCATAGATAAAAAGTAAGAACTGTTATATGATTGATTGATTTTTTTGGTGTTGAAGCCACCTTTTTAGCACTGCTGGCTATATCGCGGTGGGCAGTTTTTATTGGTGACAGAAGCCGGAGAGCCCGGGAGATATAACCACCGACCTTCGGTAGAAAAACTGTCAATCCAATTCTATTTAGATCGAAGTCAAACACACCTGCCACGTGCGGGTTGGGGACTCATAACCTCAGTGTTGACAGGCCAGTGAATGCTGTAGATGAACTACTTAGATCACTCGGCCTACGAGGCCCAGAAATGATATGCAAACGATCTGTAACTATTGACAGCATATAATATAACGACAGATCTGCTGTCTCGGAATCCAAATCTTAAGGATGTTTGCTCCTGTTGTTTTTGAATTTTTGCCAGTTTTTCGGAATCTCTGGTTTTATCATGTATTGCCATTAAAACATTTTGCCCGCTAACCCCTACTTTTCTTTTCATAATTTTATTACATATAGTTTAAAAAGCCATATTGGAAAATCTTATAAAATCATTGTTATTTTTTCATAGTTTTTGAAACAAAAAAGCGGCCAATATTAATAGTATGAAAAATCTAGAGAGAATCATTTCCCGCCAAATTTTCGACGGCTTATATCTCAAAAACAAGCCCACGGACCTTCATTTTTTTCTGCTTTTTTAGTTCCGTTATTTATATACTATCAATTTATAACAGTTTTTTAAAAAGCTTGTTATTTTGAAACAGAGTAGCGAACATCCTTAATTGAAATAATTTTCAAATATTTCTGCTAAGATAAATACGATTTATATTAATAAGAGGCACATACTACCGAGGAGCTCCCGAAGGTTATTTATGCCTTGTTTTATCAATTATCTTACTTTCGGTAATCAGATACCAATAATCGGGAAATGGTATGTTTTTCAGGTATACGAATTAGCGGGTTATCGTATGCTTCAAACTCCGAAACAGTGGTGACTTTAAGTACTGTTATTTACAACTATTGTCAAATATAATGATAAAACACACGAACATCGAGGATGAATAAACATTTTTTCTATTTCTTCAAATTCAAGTTTAGGTTATCATATTTGCCCCCTTCTATGGTTATTATGTCGGCGTATTTTATAACCGACTATACGGTATGGGGTTTTCTCATTGTTGAAGGCCGTACGGTTGCCTATTATTGCTTACATCCACTTCATTTGAACTTTGGTGGATAGTTGTCTCATTGGCAATCATACCACATCTCCTTGTTTTATATTGATTGCAGTGTGGATGCTGTAGAATGTGTCCCCGTGCTTGTAGTGTATGCCCTTATATTTTACAATTATATGAGTTTTTTGCTTGTTAGAGAGCTGTCTACTATTAGTTTATATTATTACATTTTTACTATTTCTTTAAATTCAAGTTTAGATTATTATATTTGCCCCCTTCTATGTTTTTTTTTTATGTCTGGGCCTTTTATAGCTGACTATACGGTAGGGATTTTTCTCATTGTTGAAGGCCGTACGGTTGCCTTTAATTGCTTACATCCACTTCATTTGAACTTTGGTGGGGATAGTTGTCTCATTGGCAATCATACCACATCTCCTTATTTTTATATATGACAACAAATAAATGAAGTTTGATTTGTTCCGTTCCGTTCCCCGAAGTACCAGTACTAGCCCCCGGCAAATGGTACTGAACTGAACAGAACGGAACATCATTGAAATATATTTTTTTGCGACATTTTGACAAGCAAGCAATGATGTTTAATGTTTTACATTAATTTAAGTGAACCCTAAACAAATCAAATCAAGAGATTAAAGGAAGATAAAAAAGGTGGGTGGGTGGGTGGGGGTCATATACAATAAATTTTCGAACATTCAAGATGTTGAGTTTAGAACATTCTTTAAAATATAATGAACTGCATTTTTTTGTTTTTGTTTTTGTTTGAACTATTTTAAATGTGATATTATTTCTTACATCTCATGATACTTATTACTTTTAATTCAACATCATTTCATGCAGATTTGAATTAGTTCAGCCAGTACGATTTAAAAGGAAAATTACCCCAAATATCAACGTAGTAGTATATAAAAGCTATGAAGTCACGGTGAATACAGTTCTATTTACTTCTTACTTTAAAGAACAAATTTCATTTTTTTATTATTAAACTTCCTTTACGATGAACCGTTTACTCGTTCCGCTTCGTTCCGTTCCGTACCGTTTCGCAAATTACCAATAGCCTACTTACGGTGTAATGGAATTCAAACAAATCAGACGTTTTGGACAAATGTAACTTGTCTGGTCTTTTCTCTGTAAATAAATTCTGTTTTATTTAGTACAACATAACAACATTTTTTGAAATATTAAATCATTAACATGTTTCTCGTTCGACAAACCGATGATAGTTTGCCATTCTGTTCAGGATTTGAATCTTGATTCGATCCAAATTTTGCCTTAACCGTATTTTCTCAAGTCATAAATTTCAGACCTCAGTTCAAAATTGTCACAAAAACAACGATCTAGATCTTGACATATTGTTTGTTGGTAGGAACAAATATATGTTGTCACAACATGAGTAATGCTATGAATATCTAATATGAACAATGACCTACTGAATAGGTCACCGTAAACTGATAAATTTCAATCAGTTTCCGTATAAATTTCAAAGTTCAACCAAAGGCACTTGTCCCTGCATTTTTTTTTTACCTATAACCTTACATATTGAGGTAATTTTTCAAGTTCAGAGCCTAAAAGTAACTAACTTTTTTCTCAAAGAAACCAGAGAATGAACAAAATCTTTACGTCTACGTTTGCTTTTTGTTACACATTCTATGCAGATCCAGAGCAAGCGTAATATGATTAAAAATCTAAATTTTAAATCAGTTATCGGTTGTGCTCATGCCACCGTGTCCGTTATACTGACTCGTCAGTTAATAATATTTGGTTTTCGGTTGGATTATCGATCTTCGCAAGTGATTGATTTATCCATAATCCTCTTGTTGACGACATTAGATATGCGTACTAGACGGACATGATGGGCCGGATTTTTAACGTGATGGTTCACAAGACAACAGTCGACAGGAACATGAGAAAGACACCCTTCCCGAGTACATTAATCTGACTCCGAGTCGTAATTTCATAAGAGGTAAGAATGAGCCGCTGGCATAGGTAACTATGTCGAGAAATTGAGATGAAATGTACGATAAATAATCAGATTGCGATATTTTTCACAGATGCGATTACATGTTTAAATGCATCAGATATTTTTCAAATATATCGCTTCATCAAATAGCGTTATCCTCATATAGTCCTTGTTTAGGAATCCAGATTTGGTGATTATTATCTTCTGCGCAAGCGCGAAATACTTGCAAGTACAAACAAATATTTACAAATAGTGCCAAAAATAAATACTAAACATTAACATGTGGTTAAAACTATTTGCATAACTACTAATATTACGTATGTGTCAAGTGTTCTCTCAGAATACTGAGTGTAGGGGGAAAGTACTTAATTTGTAGGTAGCGAGTTCCATTGTGTGATAGTAAGAGAGAAAAATTATTATTTGTAGCTGTGTTCAGATGCAAGTAGATGTCTGTATGCTCACGTGTGGATTTGACATGTTCTAGTGTCTGTTGATAATAGTTATACTGTAGGTAATGCAATAATATAAGATAAGATAGCCTAGTTAAGAGTACCAAGCATGTCTTTGACACTACTGGTGTTATAAAAAAATACTGCCAAACCTAGATGCGCGTCGTTGTACAATCTCAAGTTTATTGCAGTGTTCGGTAGTGTGAGGGTTCCAAAACGACGCAAGCGTGCTCATATTTTGGAGAACAAATGATTTGTATGCCTGCGACTTAATGTTTATAATGGATGTTTTAAGCTTTCTTTTAAGAAAAACTATAAGGTTTTTGTTTGCGATGATATTGTTTGTGTGTTGAGTCCATTTTAAGTCAGATTAAAGAGTGATGCAAATGCTTTTGCTGCAGAAACAGATTCTAAGGTATGATTGTGCAAGAATGTAATGATGTTTGATTAGAGTTTTTTTGTTTGTAGCAATGAGAACTGTACATTTGACAGGGTTGATGGCACCCAGCCAGTCTTTTTCATACTCCGCTACAGCATCTAGATCTTCTTTGAGGCTATCACAATCTTTTTGAGATTTGATAGTTTTGTATATGGTGCTGTCATCTGCGAACAGTCTGATCATATCCAGAAATCAACGCCACTTTGCTTATTTGAATATTATACTAAAGAAATCGGATACGGGTCACGGAAATTATATTGAAATGATAGGGAATTTTGAAAAAAATGTCTGTTTTAACTTTAATTTAAGTGATAGACAGGTTGCGGGGACAGAAAATAAATATACACAACAATATACACTATTTAAACGAAACATAATGACTGTCGTTGCAAAAATCAAGGTTCCTGAGCTATTTTAAAATCGAAGAGAGAGGCTTTTAACATTGCAGTATAAAATACAGGCTAAAATGGCTGAAACGTCAAATTTGCAAATTTCGTGTTGAAAATTGGCTAACAAGGTCATTACAAAAACATGTTGCGGGGATGAAACTTGAAACTTGAATGTCCAAAGAATAAGCAAGTCCAAACCTTGTATGTGTAGTCGTTGAACTCTAGGTTCCCACGTAAAGTTAAAATGCTCGTATTTCAAGAAGAATAAACTCACGAAAACACGAAAAATTCACTAAATTCGGGTTCATTGTTTTGATTTTGACCGCCTGACAACTTTACGGAAATATCAGAGTGATTATAAACAAGGAGTCTGTGACGGGCAACTTATAATATCCGTGTTTTAAAGATTTTAATGATATCAAGCCAGTCTTGTTCAAACTATTATCACGTGGTACAATTCTCATTTACATATTATGAATATTAATTAGCAAAAGTACTACTAATTTCTGGCTATGTTTTACTGGATTTCAAATATTCTGGTAGTATCGTTTATGTACACCAGAAAAGAACAGGACCCAGAACTGTTCCCCGTGTGACACCAGAAATGAATGCAGAAACATCTAATGACTACCCATCCAGGACTACTGTTAGTGTGCGGTTTGATAAAAGGCGGAGATCCAGTTCAATTTTTGATTTTGTTTTCCATAAAAAAATAAGTGTGTATGAGAGTCTCTGGTGTGGGACTTTGTCAAAGGCTTTGACAAAGTCCATAATGATTAAGTCTGTTCGAGTGTCCTTGCTCTTCGAATTTGAAGCAAGTTCTTGTATGAAGGACCGTAGTTGTGTTTCAAAGGATCTAGAGTGTCTAAAGCCGTGCTGGAATTCATACGATAAGTTGTTATTTTCTAGGGAGATCAAAACGTGTTTTGTATATGACATGTTCTATTCGTTTACAACTGATACAGGTGATAAAGATCGGTCTGTAAATTTACTGCATTACATTTTCGGAACTGCTCCATCAATAGTTAGTTTTCTCATTCTCTTTTATGTTTCAATCCCTCTCAGCCGGATATATGTGTTTTTTTTTTTTAATTTCAAGGCAGTATTAAGAAAATCAATAATGCATGGATGTCCTCAATGTCGCCAATATTCAAAAGTAACTTACGTGTATATCTTACGTGTTTACGGGATCTTAAGGTATCGCTCACTCAAATATATGATAAAATGATTGGGATTTATGTCATCAATATTTTTGTTATAATTTATGTATGTATTTACCATTGTTACCTGTAAAATGAAAACGCACAAATTTAATATATAAATATTGTGCGCAATCGTCAAAAATGTAATCTATAAATGGGCGAAAACGTAATGCGCCATTGTCCCTAGTCTAGAAAAGTAGTGAATAAATTGAACAGCAATTAACACCAAATTCAAAAAATGACAAAAAACTACATTAAGACATGATAAAATATAAGCACTGACAAGATTTCTAACTTTAAATAGGTAATTGTTTGCACCTGTCCTAAGTCAGGAATCTGATGTTTAGTAGTTTTCGTTTGTTGATGTGGTTCATAAGTGTTTCTCGTTTCTCGTTTTTTATATAGATTAGATCGTTGGTTTTCCCGTTTGAATGGTTTTACACTAGTAATTTTTGGGGCCCTTTATAGCTTGCTGTTCGGTGTGAGCCAAGGCTCCGTGTTGAAGACCGTACTTTGACCAATAATTGTTTACTTTTATAAATTTTGACTTGGATGGAGAGTTGTCTCATTGGCACTCATACCACATCTTCTTATATCTATATACCTTGAACACGTGGTTTGTTAATGTAGGTTTTTTTTTAAGATTTCATCCACTTCGTTTTTGATTTGGATCATCCGATTAACAACATGTTCACAATCGGATTAACAACATATTATACATGAATAATAACAGTAATCAGTTCATAAAAGACACTTAACTCCAAAATTACGGAATAATAGTAAACAAAAACATAAAGCGCAAACCAAGCCAAACAATAATAAACAAAGTTATATCATAATTTAGCAAATATTTCATGTAGATTTCTTTGTAAAATAAAAATGCAATATTGCCGAAATTTTATATAATACTGGTCTTTGTTTATATTTTTATAGTTATACCTGAAAAGTAGATAATATTGCATTCCGTACTTTTCTCTGAAAAATTGTTACGTATACTAGAGAGGTTCAGAGAAAACAAATATTTGCACGGAGGCCAAAGAGAGACGAACAAGACGGCAGAAAAGGATTGATTCCTTGCTGTAGGCATCAGAGCTGTAGGAATTGGACGAAGTATCATCAACGTTTCTGAATATTTGGTACTATATTATAAAAGGGTTATTGCACTAACACTTCAGGAATAAGATATACTGCTCGGGACAATATTCCTCAATATAAGTGCAATAAACCATATAGTATACCGTCTCATCACTTGCTGTTGTGATTTCATGTCGTACTACACTTTATAATGGATGGTTTACTTCATATACCACAACACCTAAACAGTATAGAAAAACCAAGATCTTTTGAAGTGTCTAGAACAAATTGCTCATAATAACATAAATAAAAATAAAAACAAAAACAATTTCTACACTTAAGTTTGAATGAAATTGTGTTATTTTTCAGTTACCAATTACAAAATTATTGATAAAATATATGTATTCGAAGAATAAAAGAATTTATAATTATTCTCAAAATTAAAAGAGAATGTGCATTTCTGACTTAGCAGTCCTGTAAATAGCAAAAATGAAAAACTAGAATTTATGCCATTATTAAATATTGAACCTGCTAAATATATGGGTATAAAGTTAGTATCGATGACGCGATTTGATTGATAGGTCATTGAAGTGACAAAATAGTGATGATCTGTGTTACCGACAATAGTTTTTGCTCGTGTGAACAGCAGATTTGTGTATGCAGTTCCGATTGAAATTGTTATACAATTGTTTATGTTACATTTTGCATCTGCAGTTCCAAAAGTCAGAAATAAGGTGTGATTTTAAACTACTTATGCATGCTAGTATATTTTAACAAGCATCAGTTAAGTAGTAAAACAAGTGGCTAAATGATAATAGATGCTGATGCAATTAGAAGACAAGTTTGTTCAAATAAAATGAAACGGATGTATAATTAATTGAAGTCGGAACAAAAGTCCTTATTTATGCATTCTAAAATTTCCGTAAAATTTTCCTTTAACATTCACCACATTGATACTTTGCTTGATAAAGTAATACTAGAGAAGTTTGCGATCCTTAATTTCCTCTAGACGGAAGTACTTCCGTCACTGACGATTGTTCGTTGACGAAAATTCAGTATTCCGGATTATTATGTTAAGGTCAAAGAAAGTTAATGTTTAGTTATTTGGGTTCGATTGCCAAATAAAATCGCATTAAAGATAAAAAAAAAAAGGGACGTTACCCCGGTATGCTGAATATAAAATGTACTTTTTATTTTTTAAATATATGAATTCCGCCCTTAATCTGTCTATTCATTCATTATAAAATTGATTTTTTGGTGAATATTAAAATCAAAAGTTCAACGTATACCTTATCTTTTCCCTTTTATAAAAAAAAAATAGGAAATTCGTTTGATGCGGCCTAACTTGAATAACAAATTTTGATGGCAAGGTCAAATACGCAATGGAAAGGAAGGATAAACAAATGTTATAAATATAAACTATAAATAAATGTGTAAATATCAACGAAAGCATCAAACGTATGTCTTTCTCGATGCTTACATATAATATTTGAGAAAGTAACGATTTATTTTGCAAATGTTCCGTTAAAATGTAAATAATAAAACGTTATTATTTTTTTGAATAAAGTATTCCTTATTCGTTTTCCATGATCAAATTTTCTCAATAGCAAAAACGGTTTTCAACTCCTTGTGAAAACAGGAAAACACTTACACACATATCAGTAAGTCCGTCAGGGATGGGACAGGAGAAGGGGTGTTGTTCGTGTCATGACCTAGAAACAAATAACAGCGTTTTTTTTTCAATAAGATAGAAAGCACCGGTAAAAATACTGTTTTGTTAAATTAACTTGCGAACAATTCTTTAGTGTAATTGATAAATAATTTTCATTTCCTGATCAGGTATGTAAAACGACCTCTTTTTAATCGGGGCATGTTTTATAAAAACAGCGCCGTTAATTATGGGTAAAAATACTGCAATTCATGCAAGTATCCCCCCCCCAACCACTTTTTATCCAAATTTACCATCATCTCTGTACTATTAAAGTTCTTGTGTGTTTTAATGGCACTAATATAAAAATAAGGAGATGTGGTATGATAGCCAATGGGACAACTATCCACCAAAGTTCAAATAAAGTGGATGTAAGCAATTACAGGCAACCGTACGGCCTTCATTAATGAGAAAAATCCAAACCGTATAGTCGGCTTTAAAAGGGCCCGACATGAAAAATATGAAACAATTCAATTGAGAAAAGTAACGGCCTAATTTATAACAAAACAAATAACGAAAGATAAATATGACAGACATGAACCAACGACAACCACTGAATTACAGGCTCCTGACTTTTGGGACCGGCACATAAAGAATGTGGCGGGATTAAACATGTTTGTGAGCTCTCAACCCTCCCCTAATCTGGGACAGTGGTGTAACAGCACAACATAGAACAAACTATAAAAATCAGTTGAAAAAGGCTTAACTCATCAGATCGATACAAAGTAGAAAAAACATCAAACATAAACACAGACCGGACGTAGCAGGGTATTTATCCATCCCTCATCCATGACAACAAAAATGACACTAAGTACAGATCTGAGAGTACTCGCAGTTACTGACAGTTAGTTCAAAGCCAATAACAAATAATAAAAATAATCATGTATTTAAGACTAAAATATCAATCAGTTCACATCCAACATCCAATGGATTTAATGTAAAGATGTCATTAACAGTCAGAGAAAAACATAAACCGACCGTGCGAAGGCTTTATAGCCAGTCAAGGTCGTTAAAAACCCCCATAAGTAAGAGAAAAACATGACCTTGTGCAATGCCAAAATAAAGGTATCGACAGATTGCAGTACTGTTAAAGTGTATATGTGTATAACAAAACTATTTAGTATCATTTTGATTTACTGATAACAAAATCAATATTTATACCAATAAAAACAATATTCAAAGATCTAACTACAGTGTCGAATTGGTAACCTTTTTTGAATAATTTTATTTAAAGGGTTGACAAGTTTAACCAGATCGTATATAAATTTCCGGGCTCGGAAAACAAAATCAGCGTAAAATTTAGGCTGTGCTATTCCGTCTGAAAAAAGTTTTTTACAAGTACAGTCAAGCTTGCAAACCAAATCTTTGTGTCTATGGAAGAATTTAGTAAAGGTTTTAAGTAATTTGTGGTAACGAAATCCCTGACTTAATAATTTACCAGTAATACATAGATTACGCTCATTGAAATCCAAAACGTCACTACAGACACGGGCGAACGAGTTGGGATATATAAACACCGTAAGATGGTGCCAGAGGAACATCACCGTCCAAAAAAGGAAAATTAACATAGGGAAAGAAAAATCATTTTGTTGTTTATGCTTTCTTTAAAGCATAACTATACACTGTTACCATTTTGAAAAGGTAAGTATGGTTGTTTTTTTTGGTGTTTTTTTTTTTAAATAATGAATACTAGTATATTTCAAATGTGCACATTAGTGTGCTGAATATTTTTAAAAAGTATAAAACGTTGAATTCCCTGATTTATAATTTGTTATGTTGTGCTGTTACACAACTGTCCCAGTTAAGGAGAGGATTGGGCGATAACAAACATGTTTAACTCCCGTCACATTCTGCAAGTGCCTATCCCAAGGCAGGGGCCTGTCGTTGGTTGCTGGCTGTCATATTTGCTTTTCGTTTATTGTTTAAATATGTCGGGCCGTTGGTTTTGTCGTTTGAAATCTTTCACATTTTGTCATGTCAGAGTAGTATGATTAAGTATATATAAGAGCCTTTTTCCAACGAGAAGGTTTGGGGAATAATCCAAACACCAGATGAGGTAGGAACACGTACTTATATCAACCACAGATGTAGTTCCCAGATTTAAGATATACCCCAAAACCTTGAGATTTATAGGTGGTTTAATGATGGAGACCACATTCAACTTAAATTTACAAATAATTCTGCAACATCAAGTAAATAAATGACAATGTTATACTGCACTTGCCAATAAGACAACTATCTTAAGCATCCAGAACAATTAGACCAAAACAAAGAAAGTGTCAAGCTGCATAATTTGACGTAAAAACGGATATGTGTATTCATTCATCAACTAAAATGAAAAAATAATATATAAACTGTTTTTGTTTAATTCAATTTACATAAATCTGGGTTGTTGTCCCTTATCAAAACTTTTAGTTTCCGATGCTTTCCAACTACATATCATGTCATAATTAATTTGGCCTTTCACTTTTCCAACTGATTTCGTTTTTGACGAAACCCCGTGTTTATCGATCTATAGCAATGTTCTCGTTAAGGTACGCAAACACGCCCGTCCGTTCAATGGACGCTTCCTAAAATCACTAGCTGAGTCTTGTTATCATCATAACTTTCCTCAGCTATCAAAAGAAGCCGAAAACAAGCTTCTATTCAATATTTTATCGGACATTTACTTTCGTTTTAATTCATTGTATGTTATGATAAATCCTGAGCAATTCTAAAAAATAAGACAGCATGTCACACGCTAATTGGATAAACGCCGAGAAGATCGATATGTTTTCATAAACACGTGTACCTTTTGAGCAACGGAAAATTCCAACAGGGACCCATTACAGCTACTTGATGCAGGGCTCTATTTTAAGAACGAAAGGACATTTTTCAATTATAAATTATAAATATTATAAAAATAGATTTACGCGACGACTGTAATCAGATAAGGGTAAATAACGCAAACGATAGCGAATAAAAGCGTTAAGAACTCATGGTTTTGGCATATAATTGGGTTTTCCTTTGAATTAATTGGGTTATTGAACCCTGCAATGGGCAATTGCATTGGGTTTTTAATTATTTGTATTGCGTGATCACGCAAATACGCAGCTTATCTGGAGCTCTGACTTACTTATACTTCATTGTTATTAATCCTCAACGTTTCAGACACAGAACAAAAACCAGGGCCAAGAACCCCCAAATATGCCTATGCAAAATATGCAACTAAACTGTTATATGGAAGCACATAGAATAGCTTGTGATGACTGTAAAACGTGGTTTACACCGAATATATGCATTTGTCCACTCCTGTATACATGTCTCTTAACAACATTTCATGGCACTGCGCCAATTCTGGAATGCCAAATGTTACATCTATCTTATTAATTGATTCCAACTATGATATCGATATGCAACATCTTAGCAACCTTAGGAAGCAGCGACATCAGCGAAGTACCCGTACTCAGTCTGAGCCACTAACATCGTGCTCTTCACCATCTAAGCCACTAAAGCAAATTAGAACATATAGCTCCCCAGTGAAATGCATAGTCATAACCTTTCAAAGCATTAACAATAACATTTGGCAATGGTATAGAACCCTATTGAGAAATCGTACCAAGCGTCATCACAGGCACATACACATGGCTGTTGCCGCCGATATGCAGTGCGGAAATATTTACATAAAATCTATGTGGTCAGAAAAGATGGTCATGGGTGAGTCCTTTTGGCCATAAAGAAAGATTATATCATTGACTCCACTGAAACCAAAAGAACATCTGAGGCAGTATTTGCTAAAATAAATCTGGAGAAAAATCTGCCACTCATTTTTGGGTCTGTATTATATATATAGACTCCCATTAAGTGACACCAATTATATCAATAAGCTTTGCGAAACCATTGAACAACTACATCAGAGCAATACAAATGCAGTATTATGGCTAGTGGTGATCTAATTGAAATCTTCCAAAAATCAACTGAAACTCAACATTTATATAAGGAAACTAAAACACACCCGCGATATCGCGGGTCCGTGACTGAATTAAAGTATCTAATTATGTGTAAGCCTTATTTTAGCCTGGATTTTTAGTATTGGTATTGTCATCTGATAAAGTCATGCTGATTATAAGATGCACAGTTTTCTCTGCTTTCAAAATCTTTCTGTTTGAACCCGTCGACCTGGAACTTATCAATTATTGGTAATATTAATTATTTGGAAAACAAAAGGGCTGGGAATGGAGTAATTTTTAATCAACAGCATTGTACTATATAAGTTATAAATAAAGTTGAATTCTTTGATTCGCCGTTTTTACGTCATGTCGGCTAACAAATTGGAAACTGTACCTACGCCTTAATTTAAGTCTAGATTTTTAGTATTCGTATTGTCATTTTATAAAGTCATGCTGATTAAAATACAACAATAGGAAACAATGTGAAAATGATTGAATTTAGTAGCGTCAACCCTGTGATTATGACCCGTGTATATAGCAAATCCCAAATACACCGTTTGGTGGTGCGCCTGACAGATGCGGAACGTACAGAAAAGGTAATAGGTAATATGTGACAAAAAATGACATGACTAAAAGGAAATCGCATCGGATAGTTCCGGAACTTATTAATTTGTCTAATTGCTTATTGTTTGAAACAGTAATCGATGTAAATGGTAAAATTTTCAGTATACCCTATCAATTATATATACCGTTATATAAATTTGACTTGTAGCTTTCTTCGGTTAGACGTTTATTAGGTGAACAAAAAAATGGTCTTTAGATTTAGTAGTATAGATCATAAAGTCAACTCTGGTATCAGTAAACGAATTCTGGACATGATCAGCAACTGTAATATGGAGCAATCCTTCACATTTTCCAACCGTCTTAACAATACACTGGTTGTGTTTTGTAAAAACCATACAAGCCTCATCAATAGATAAAAACCAGCTACAATCTCATTGGAAAATTTAATCACTGGAACAACAAGAGTTGTTCAAATAAAAGAGAGGAAAGGTCAGTTTCCCCGAGTGTTTGCTTCACGTATGCATGGAGTAAAATGAAAACTTTTTTAAAACCTAGAAGAATTTGCATATCATTTAGCCAAAATAACAACAGATTTACCCTAAAATTCTTTCCATGATTTCCATAGATATACATAAAATTAAAAGGTTATACAACCCTAAACATTGTAGTTTGAGACCATTTTGATTCAATTATTTGTAAAAGACATTTAAACATGGTTTTTATGTAAATTTGATACCAAACAAAATCCGGTACCAAAGTGAGTCAATTTGTAGCCGAAAAACAATACATAGATACACTTTTTTTAAATTTTGGTTCTTGATTTAGATGTCTTTCCTAGCATTGTCTTTCCTAACCCTTTCCCAGCATTTTAGCTCCATAGGTTCCTTTTAAAATGAAAATGGTGAACTTGAAAAGGATGTTAAAAACCTAATTACAAATATTGACGAAAATTTCAATGATTAATATCAGATTCTCCCCTATCGGTTACTTTCGACGAAAATAAAATTTCACAGACTTTGAAAAGTCTCAAATCTGGAAAAGACTGTGGTACTGATGGCATTCATAATGAATTCCTTAAATATGGTGGGGACATTCTGTTGAACTCTCTTGTTCATATTTTTACAAAAATTACAGATTTAGAAACAATTCCACATGAATGGCATAAAGAAATCATTATACCCATACACAAAGATGGGTCTACACACTCTCTGAGTAACTATAGAGGTATAACTCTTACATCAAATGTATATAAGGTGTACTGTAAGCTAATTGAATGTTATCTTATGGGTTATATTGAAGATAAAGGGATACTTGGTGAAACTCAAGGTGCATTCCGAAAAGACAGGAGGGTGGAGGATCACATTTTTACACTTAACGGAATTTGTTTGATGAAAAAGTCAAGGAAGGAAAAGACTTTTCTTGCCTTCCTTGATCTTTCATCGGCTTTCGATAAAGTTTAGCGGGATGGACTGGTCTATCTCCTATGGAAAAAGGGTATCCAGGGTAAATGCTGGATGATTCTACGGTCACTATATAAAATGTTAGCAATAAAGTCCTTTTTGGTAATTACGAGTCTGATTGGTTCGATCAAGAATTCGGTCTTTAACAAGGATGCGTTTTATCTCCTACACTTTTTTCCGTTTTAATGACTGACCTATGCGATATGCTGAAGGAGGCAAATTTTGGTATTAGCATCGCTTCTGAATTAATTAACTGTCTTCTTTTCGCTGATGATATTGTCCTGTTAGGAAACACGGAAGATGAGCTACAAACTCTTTTAAACATAGCTCATAAATTTGTCTCAAACTGGAGCTTAAAGTTTAATTCATCAAAGTATATTCCAAGATTAAATCTACATACCATATAAAGCAGTACCTGAAAGAAAATTTTCAACGGAAAATAAATCATGCAACTCGTATTTTAGGTGAACATGGGGATTTTAATCGAATAAATGTTGGACATTCTCTGTGGATGTCGGCTTTTCGACCATCACTGACGTATGGGTGTTCGGTATGGTTCCCGTCATCCCAGAGTATGTATGTATCGAATTACTAGGAAGTTTTCAATATAAAATGGGAAATATTATCCTAAAAACAAAAATAAATATCCCTAAATGTGCGCTACTAGCTGAATTTGGCTGGGAGTCAATAAATAGATTTATGGATAGACAAAGAATTGCATACTACGCTAGATTAAACAAGAGTGCACACGCTGAAATGTCTCGCCTTCTTTACTAATCATTGATAGTATGTTGATAGTCCTAAATATAAAGCTATACCACAACTATCACATAAACTTAACATGATCCAAGAAAATGAGGTCAAGGTCATATAAACCAAACACGAACTACATGTACACCTTATAATCATTCAATACACTAAATATAGTTGACCTTTTGCTTATAGTTTCTAAGAAACAGACTTAACCAAGAAAACTAAACATTGACCAATGAACCATGAAAATGAGGTCAAGGTCAGATGAACCATGCCAGGCAGACATGTACAGCTTACAATCCTTCCATACAACAAATATAGTTGACCTATTGCTTATAATTTAAGAAAAACAGACCAAAACACAAAAACTTAACACTGAGCAATGAACCGTGAAAATGAGGTCAAGGTCAAATAAAACCTGCGAGACTGACATGTACATCATAAAATATTTCCATACACCAAATATAGTTGACCTATTGCATATAGAATTAGAAAAAAAGACCAAAACTCAAAAACTTAACTTTGACCACTGAACCATGAAAATGAGGTCAAGGTCAGATGACACCTGCCAGCTAGACATATACACCACACAATCATTCCATACACCAAATATAGTAGACCTATTGCATACAGTATAAGAAAAACAGACCAAAACACAAAAACTTAACTATAACCACTGAACCATGAAAATGAGGTCAAGGTCAGATGACACCTGCCAGTTGGACATGTACACCTTACAACCCTTCCATACACTGAATATACTAGACCTATTGCTTATAGTATCTGAGATATGGACTTGACCACCAAAACTTAACCTTGTTCACTGATCCATGAAATGAGGTCGAGGTCAAGTGAAAACTGTCTGACGGGCATGAGGACCTTGCAAGGTATGAACATACTAAATATAGATATCCTATTACTCATAATAAGAGAGAAATAAACATTACAAAAAATCTTAACTTTTTTTTCAAGTAGTGACTGAACCATGAAAATGAGGTCAAGGACAATGGACATGTGACAGACGGAAACCTCGTAACATGACGCATCTATATACAAAGTATGAAGCATTCAGGTCTTTAACCTTCTAAAATATAAAGCTTTTAAGAAGTTAGCTAACGCCGCCGGATCACTATCCCTATGTCGAGCTTTCTGCGACAAAAGTCGCAGGCTCGACAAAAACCTGCCCGATAATCGACTGTCTATACATGTTAAATGTAATGAATGGAAATATATAGAAAATATCGAAACTATTCTACAGACTGCGGGTCTTGACCATTACGCAAATGGAAACATAAACGTTAATATCTTTAATAAACTCTATGGTAAAGAAACGACCAATACTCAACTATCCAATATTTTAGGAAAGAGTAGTTTAAACTTGTACCAATCATTTGTGGTTGTTAAAAGTAAGCAGCTGTATTTATCAAACGTTGACGACTTCCGCTCAACAAGGCTAAAATTTTTGACAAGATCGAATTGTCTGCCTATAAATGCCACGCTTCAACGAATGAATCTTATAACAAACAATGAGTGTCAGTTATGTTCCTCAAATGCGACTGAGAATATTTTTCACGTTATGTTAGATTGTCCTTATTTCTCGTCTATCAGAAAAAGAACGAAGTACTGACACACAAGCATGTTTCGATAGTTTAAAAATGGATATCTGCTTTTCAGAGTTGCCGCCCTTAGCACAAATACAGTTCATGATAGGTGATCTGGGTTACTTGTATTCTCCACACTTAGGAAATGGTTTAGATATGATCGGGAAAAAATATCTTACAGACGTTATGAATGAATGCTCCTTTGTACTTGATAAAATTTCAAATGCTTAATATCATGAACTGTGTGCGAACGCTTTTTCTTTTTTTTTTTTCAGGTTTCAAGGCTGAAATTTTTTATCTTTTATGGACGACAGAAAGATTTCCAATAATATATGAATATGAATTTGTTACTGTAATGTACTTTTACGAAATAACCAATGTATTATGTTATTTTACCGTTAATGTATTTATTAGACTTTTAAATATTTGCAAGTATCTTTTACTTATTTTATTACAATCATATGTTGTTTGTAAACATAGGCGGATCCAGGGGGGATTTGGTTGATTATATAGGGAGTCACTGAAGCATGACTGGAGCGGCCCCCCTTAGGTCAGTCAGCGCCCCCTTATAAAAGTTCTGGATCCGTCACAGGTAAATACTATGTGTTTGATGACGCAGGTGTCAGTACCCCGCTGCCGCTTGCCTCCGTTGTAAAGGGGTAGTTTCACAATAATATATATTTTGGGGCCCTTTATAGCTTACTGTTCGGTGTGAGCCAAGGCTATATATATATATATATATATATATATATATATCTTCTTATATATATATATATTCATTTGTGCCAAACTTTTCAAAGACAAAAGCGTTGATCCTGTGCAAACTGTTTTATGAAGCGTTCTTGTGCTGCATACAAACTGCTTCGGTAAACGTCCAAATAAATCTACAAAAAGAAGCATTTGAATACAGCCCGAACGTAATTATGCACATGCAACTGGAAATAAGAGAACATTATTCTAATGATTTATCATAAAATCTACTGTTAAGAGACTCGAGCAGCACTGATGAAATTTATTGTTACCATTTAATAGAAGTAAAAAACCTCAACGTTAAAAAAAGACAAGAGTTTCAATCTTTAAAGTTTTTTTTCGCTTCTAATTGCAATAATAAGAAGAATAAGACACGATCTTTTACCTAATATCCTAGTTTTTCAAAGTCTATTGTCTTACGACCTTCAATGGTATCATTGTGAAGTGATTTTTTTACTTTAAGGAATTTCCACATAGGTACGTCTGTGTCTAATTCTAGATCAAAACCTAAATTTTAGGCAATTAAGAGACTAACTTATGGTAAAGACACTTCTTAATGTTGACATCTGATTTTTTTTATTTGTGGTTGTTCAGTTTCATTGACTATTCCCACATCTCAACTGACATCATCAATACAATGGTGTAAGGAGCAAATGCATATTCTGAGCATAATTAACATGAGGAATGTGGGTCCTTCATTTCTTTAATTTTAACTTTTATGCCACTTTCTGGTGTTTTTTTTCAATAAATCCAAATTTTTTTTCTATTCTTGTTTTTTTCCGTTTTTTTTTTTTTTGCCTACTTTTCTCTTTTCATTATTTTTTCGTCCATTGTTCTCTATTCTGTAAACCCCATTCGGAACCTCTAACATTGTAATAATTATAACGCCACACTAACTGGAAATAAAAGTTCTCACAAGTTTATTAATAAATAAAATTCATTTCATCTTTCTTTACATACATGTGCACTAAAACAATTAAGATGTTGTCATTATCAATTACAAATTACAGAATAAAATCATCAAAACTCTCATCACTCAGTCAATGACAAATGCTGCGACATCAAGGAACCATTCCAAGATAATGCCCTACAAACCATTCATACAAAATGATTTACAAATAAAAAACATGAAAATAATAATTACCAAGGTTAGTTAACCAACAACAAATTAATTTCATAATTAGCACCTACCAATCTCAAAAGCACCATATAATATCAACAGACTTATTTAAATATCTGCAATGTCTTAAAAATATCTTTTAAATTATAACATAATACTGATAACAATGAATTTCTTTTAGGAAATACGAAAATGTGGAATGTTGTACAGGTAAATTAAAAAATTATAAACGTAACATTTTAAACACAAAGACATCTATCTATAACAATTTCAACTGTTTCATCAAAAAAATAAAATATGTCCAGCATTTCTAAAAGAAAATATTGGAAACCTTAAATTATGTCATGATTATGAATATTCATCACCACGTGGTCAATGCATGTTGTACATCATGAAACCTTAAATGAAAGAGACCATATAATACTAATCAAAATCGAAATTTTATACATTAATGTTATGCTAGACAAAATTACCATTCATAAGTGACCAGAAATTATCAAGCCTAATTGACTTGAAAGTCTGCATTTTACTACACAAACATTAACATAATGCATTATGCATATAAGCATATGACTCATTGCAACATAATTCGAAACTTCATAGAAATGTAATGTTACAACTCGATATTTGAACACCAATGGCTGACCATGAAGGACTAGAATGCCAAAATGTTGAGACATGTAAATATCCATACGCAAAACTTTTCATTCAATTTCTATCTGATTGTTTATATTCATGGCAGAACCTATCAACTCTGATATGGACCAAATTTTTGTTTTCCCGCTCGCAGGGTCTGTAGTAGTATGAGTCTCGAAGTTGTTGTAGGTCTGCTGGTATCCTACTGTAACTTTATCATCCGGGTTATCATACATTGTAAATCCTGAATGCTGCGCATTATACTGAGGTTCGTAATAATTATGCTGATAAAGATTAGCGTCAGTGTCACAATAACTACTATATGGCACGTAATAGTTTTCTTGGTTGAAATTATTCATTCCTCCGTTCATGACTTGTTCGTTGCCATAGTGATGACTGACTGTCATGGGGTTTACTGGCTGACATGGCGGGTTGTAGACAGGAGGCTGTGGATTTATTAACTGTTTCTTCATAGAAGACATAAAAGTATCGAAACCCGGTAAGCGAGAATCTTTTGTGTTTGTAGAAATTGTTCCAATTGTTGTTGCTAGAAAAAAAGATAAAAAAAGTTAAGAATAGCAAAATAGATGCATGTGAAAACTAGACATTTGCCAAGCCTAATCATCCATGTAGCCTTACTTATTTAATTATTTAATTTCGATTTGTTTACATATAGGTCGGCTAAAAGATATCTCATTCAGTATTGCACATGGTAAAATTACTACATGCGTTGCTACTTTGACAGCTCATTGTACTTGTATTTTTGCAGGAAACACTATGTTTTGTAAAATATACAAATAAAATATTACTATTTTTTTTTTCTTTTTTACAAGTTTATATCACTTGATCGTGCAGCCATGTTTACATACAAATGACACCTGCTATAAATATGTACCTGGCATAGCTGGCATAACGGGCATAGCTGGCATGGATTTTCTGGAGTCCTGTGATGACGTATCAGTTCGACTATCTGTGCCATCCTCGTCTTCATCACCGGAAGCTCCCGAATCACTGTTGTTGTCGGATGAACCGCCTTCTTCCGAATTTTCTTTCTTCATTCGCCGCCTAGCGTTGGCAAACCATGTGCATACTTGTGTCATGGTCATCTTGGTAATTTGTGTGAACATTATTTTCTCTTGTTTGGAAGGATATGGACTTTTCCTGTGTTCTCTCAGCCATGCTTTCAATACGCCAGTTGCGTGTCTGGTATCAACTTTTTTACCTGGATTAACATCATATGTGGTTTTCTGCCTATGAAAACAAAAGTGTGTAATTAAAAAAACACATCTTTATTAAGAAAAAAAATATTATAGTGTTTTGATTTTATTCGAGTATCAGAAGTCAATAAGCACGGAAATAATATACAATTTTTCACAGAAATTTGCAATCACTGTACATGTCAGAATTAAAAATGCTGAATAAAAATACAACACAGAGTATTTTACAATTTGTGAAAGTCGAACTAAATAATACTTACATGTTTATATAGTCATGGACCTGTGGCTTGATAAGTGAATCAAAGTTTGGGGTAGTCTTCGGTGCTCCACCTGGATTGAATCCCGAACTTAGCATGGCTAAACTTTCAAGACTTGATTCTGGTCTACCCTATTAAAAAAAGTGTGTTTTGAATTAATACCAGTAAAAGTATACACCATCACATTTTTGAATGTGGAATGTTTATATGTATATAACATTGATCCCAAGCTCATTTCGATTTTGATTGTTTCTAGTCCCTTTTAGGAAGCAAATATATGAAGAATACAAACTAAATTTATCGAAAACAATGGTCACTTTGAAACTTTCGGAAACAATTTTATCTATATATCAATCTGACCTCAGTGACTATCTTAACTCTCAACTATGGAGGCGTTGTGAATATTGATATGATTAACTAAAAGAACTTATGAATAAAATGATAAAAGGAGATGTGGTATACTTCAATGAAACAGCAACCAAACGACCCCCCCCCCCCCCTTTTCATCAAATCCTTGATCCGTTCCTGGTTTAATCATGTTAATAGTACAAATGCTGTCGTTTGTGTGATGAAATCTAACAAAATAACTTCATGTAAGTTAACTTTGACGAACTAAATATTAAACAAGTATACTAAAGGTGTATTAAGGAAAACCTCGCCTTCACTGTACCATAAACGGGACTGTTTTATATCTGACTTCACATTAAATTTACCACGAATGCATTGGACCGTGAAAATTATGTATATCTCCTCCTGCATAATATTTCTTTTCATTAGAGAGACTATAAACAAAAGCCGGTTGGATTCGCCTTGTGATGTAATGCGTGACCTTTTCGCTTATCAATCAAAAGTACGTTTCTCTGACACATTACTGGTTGACAATTCAGTGCAAAAATTCTGCGTAACTTCTCGTGACTGTTGATTGTTTATTTGAAACATATTTAAAACATAACTTCGGTAGACTGTTTTAAATTCAAATTAAATAGATGCATGTATAGACGATAAAAAAAATGGTATCTTAGATTGGTATAAAATTCTTGTACGGAAAACTGAAGCACATACCTTTGCAAAAGAAACATATAAAGGTGTATTTAAGACTTGTAGGACATATACTTATCACTGAATTGTTTCTTATCTAATTTTGTTATATCTTAATTTACCTGTGGCGGACGAACACCTTTTCTTTCTGGCGAGTTAACTCTTAGGTATGCCGAGTTATAGAGAGCTGGTTCTCCGTTGCTGATATCCGGATTTTGTTGCATAGACGTCACAGGTACCGGTTGATGATCCGGTAGAGTGTTAAAGCACTGACAAATCAACCGGTTAGTAAACGGTTCAACAACTGTTGGGCAGGAAGGGTTCTGGCATATCTGAAAATATATCAGTTGATTCTAAATTATGAACTCTTGGGTATTTCCCTTTACTGGTTCATGGATGTGTTTCAATACTTCAGACACTATTTGGTCATTGCAGGTTCCCATAGACATATTACGTAAATGTGTTAATATACAAAATGTATCCGGGTTTTTTGTAAATAATTCGCCAACAATCGTTTAATCAATCGATATGTCCTAAATTCTTTTTCCTGGATTACAAAATAAGTAGTAAGGTCCGTTTCAACATAATAAACAACGTATGATTGTGAAATATAAATCAAATGGTATCGTCATAGAACAGACTGTCTGTCTGTTTGTCCTATAGTCTTGTTTTCTGAAAGTCTAATAACAAATTATAATAGAAGTACTAATAGATAGAAGCAGGCGGTTGGAAGCTAAAACAAATGTTGTTTTAATGATGGTTTAAAGCTGTGACCAATAAACCTGTTGTATTCAAAGAATAAAGCAATAAATTCTTCAAGACGTCTATATTTCCAAAATATGGACCAAATTGATATTTGATACTATGCAAGCATGATGAAAAATGTTATGGATTGCAAAATGGTATATGTTCGCGGAAATTGAAAAAAAAAGAAATTTACTATCCATGTTTTTGCGATCTATTACACCTTATGAATACTGCTTGCATATCATAATGTAAAATTCATTGCATGGTAAATATATACATATTATAATTATGTACATGCATATTTTGTGGTTGACGAAAACATCAAAACAAACTGTTTCAGTCTACAATAAAATCCCTTATGCTTCCGAAATACATGTACATTTTACAAATATCATTTCATACGAGAGGTCTTCGCCCTTAAAATCGCCATAACCTACCATGCACTAACATATATATATGTGGGTTAATACCTTTTAAGTGTACACAAGTTTTATACAAGGAAGAGCAATTACTCCGGATGACACTGATGCATGTTCGTTACGTTATAAAAAATATAAAGTGTACGACCCTTACCTGATGACCCAAACCTTTGTCTCCACTTGGCAATAAAAACTGACCAGCGAAGTAAGAAAAATGTTAACAACTAATATCAATTACTCAGAGAAGCCGGAAACACCACTAACGGCGGCGACCTATCCAATGTAACACTAAATATATATGTATATATTTATGTATCAGTAGCTAGCTCATAGCTTCCGGATCTATCAATTTTTACATAAACACCGGTGTCATCGTTTTTTCTGGTCAACTGTTTTGACATATACGCATTTAGAATTTGAAACGATCTGATGTCTTTTTAGAACATTATCACCTGTGTAAATTTGTTTCATGATACGTTCATTTATGGAAAGAAAATATATGCGTGAATTGATTCAAATGTGTACAGTTAGTTCATCGAAAGCTACATCTTTTAAAGATACACGTATTTTACTACTACATACCATATGTTTTTGTCCGTCTTGTAAATCGCCTTGTGGGATAACTCTATTCTCATCCGCAAAATACATCATTCAATTTAAAATTCACTGTCACAATACACAGTTTGAATAAGTCCCCAAAATAAATTGTCCACTCTATTATTAAAAATCCCGTTATAATATAACTGTGTAACACGTGTATAGTTTAGAGGTGAGAGAACGAATTTAAATGATGGGTTAAACTCGAATTCTTTCACTTAAATCACCACGAACTAAGTAATTACTCAGAATATAGGTCACTATCACTCAAATCAAAATATTAATTAGAGTAATCAGAGTTATTAATAAGTTAAATACTCCTCATTAAAATGCAAAGGCGATAAGTAATTGGTCCATGTAAACAAATTTCTAATCCTCACTATTCGCCATTGGGACCTCTCATTCAGACGACAGTGTATGTATAAACGGTAGAAAAAGATAGCCCAGGGCTTAGAAACAACTCAACCATAGCATGATGTATTGTTTTAGCTGAGGGCCATTTCAAGTCACAGTAGATGTGCCGCTTTTTAGCTGTCAACGATAGAGAACGTAGGATTAAATATGGGAAATTGCTATTGATAATTTTATTTTATGTTTTATTTTGTTTTAAAAACTTATTGTTTGCATGTCAGGGTTATAAATGACATTGCGAAGGATTATGCGATCTTTAGAGATTAGAAGGAAATAAGTTTATAAAAACGACCTTCCGTTTCCTGATCTTTCATTTCATGTTAGCTGATCGTTTAATATGTTTAATTTTATTTCTCAATTTTATTTAATGTGCAAATAATACAAATTTTAACAAAAAATTATATATATAGGGCGATTAATTGAAAATATCATATCTAATGAGTATTTTTAGCATACAAATTTCCGATAAACAGTTAAGAATATATTTAGATTAAGGAAACAATATTAAAGTATACATTTTAAATATATCTTTCTAATACATTTTTTAACATACATCTAAATGTTCATTTATTATAGACAAAAGTATAATTTATGAATTATCTTAATTGAATTGACAGGCCGTAAAATATTCGTTTTAACTGAAAATAAATTTCTGTTTTGTTTGTTAAACCGCAATGGAAAATTTCGTTTCCAATGTAGCTTTATTCTGTCATGATAATAGTAATACACATTTTTGAATTAACATAATTAAAAGTTTTGACATTCTAATTCCATATTAGTATACTTACACACACTTTACATATTACATGAATGGCCAGTTGTATATTTACCTACACAATTAGAGTTGTTTATTACATATGATGTGCATTTTTTTGGCTTTCAATACATAACGATACCTGGCAGTTGCCATTTTCAGCTGACTTCTCAAACGTTTTATGTCCATTTCAGTGACGGCTATTATCAGCCCATCACAATACGAGGGCCTGGACGGGTTTTACACAATAGAAAAAGGACCGTAACAGCATAAAAATGGGCCAACATTAAAATAAAGGATGTAGAGAATAATGGGGTGCTAAATTATAAAAAAAAAGTAGAGAAGAATGGATAAAAATTATAAAGAATAGAGAAAATTAAAGAATACAGAAATGAAGGACCCCACCCATACCCAATATGAGTCATCTAAACATTGCCATTCACCATTCTCGTATAAAAAATTGTTTATGTTTTGATGTTCATAAAAATTTTTATATATGTATGGTTATGATATTTTTACCTGATTAAGTAATTTCAAATGCGTATGTTGCTAGCTTCGAATTCATACAAGTTTAAACGTTTAATCCCGCTGTAAATGTTTGCACCTGTCCTAAGTCAGGAATCTGATGTACAGTAGTTGTCGTCTGTTTATGTAATTCATACGTGTTTCTCGTTTTCGTTTTTATATAGATAAGACCGTTGGTTTTCCCGTTTGAATGGTTTTACACTTGTAATTTTTGGGGCCCTTTATAGCTTCAGTTCTGTTCGGTGTGAGCCAATGCTCCGTGTTGAAGGCCGTACCTTGACCTATAATGGTTTACTTTTATAAATTACTTGGATGGAGAGTTGTCTCATTGGTACTCATACCACATCTTCCTATATCTATGTAAATTACAGCTGCTTCTCTCTACAGCAACCGTCGGAAGGAAACCCTATAAACTCGATGCTTTTATCAAAATATGCTAAGATATTTAACTGAATAATATTTCTAGAATACTAGTCAGTAGAAAATGTAGTCCTTATATTTTTAACATGTTTAAATGTGATTGCGGTAGCCATATATTAGGTTACAGTCAGATACTCCTTGCACATCATTTTACATGAATAATCTTATTGTTCTTAATGCAAACATATACTTACACGAGCAAAATTCTTATGGGCATGTATTTCATGTTGTTATGTCAAACTTTTACTTTTATAAACACTGCACTTATTTCATATTGCAAACGATTTAAAGTGAGAAAATACACAGAGCAACACAAAACCATATATATCAAAGAATAAAAACATAGACCACCAAGGATCCATCAACTATAGGAAAAAAACGAAGGACTGTGCAACATGCATATCCAACTTTAACGTGGGCTAACCCAGATGCACTAGAAAAGGAGGGGGGCATTTTTTTCTTATCGTTTCTACAAGTGATACCTGTCGTAGTACCCATATAAATGATTAAACAACTCACTGACTATTAGATTATGCGATATACCTATTTATCATAAAATAATTATCCTATGAAAATGTACATGTATTTTGCTTAGAAAACAATGTGAGGAAAATTTAGTAAAATACAACCTTAAAATTTAAGAATATATTTGTAGGCAAATTCCCACCTATAAACAAAGTGAATACCGGTATTTCGTATTTATGTTTATGTTTAAACATCTGTATTATTAGCTGTCCGTAGAATTCAAAATATGGAATTATCTTTAATTTTCAGAATTACAATAAGAAAATCAAAATTTCCGGTTTGACGAATATACAACTTTGAATTCCTGTCGAAAGTTTAAGATTTTGTGCCATTTGATTTTTGTTTTAGAAATTTTAAAAGCCCTACAAATTATTTAATATGTAAAATTGTTATAGCCTTACTTATAAACACCTGTATATGTACAATTAACACCTGTACATGCATGTAAATTCAATGTGTTAAAAGTAGATAAATTCACTTTATACACTGGAAATCATTTACTGTCAACAAAGTATATATTTAGATGAAAGCATTTACGTCACTTTCTTTATGTTTTGTGGTTTATTTTATTACTTTCACTTTGTTCTCGAAAGTTTCCCTAAAGTTTTTGAAGTCACCTAATGTCACTTTAAATTTGCAAAAACTTTCAGGAACTAAGCTTATAGGTCACACTGCAATAAAAAATGAAGTCTTAGAAGAACGTCACAGATAGCCCTGTATATGCCAGTGACCCATGAACCAATTTCAAGAACATACAGTTTCTTAATGTAGGTCGGTAAACCAGGAAAGTCCTTACAGGTAAATTGAAAAATTTCTAACTTACCATATGGAAAATGTCTATACGAGCTGACCGACTGGTAATGATCTGAATTTCAATTTGTCTGAACTGTATAAAGTTCCGTTTAACTACTTATTTCTGTACAATATCTTCTGCTGCTTGGATAACAAGATATATGAGCAGTTATCAATAATCATAGAGGAAGCTATTTTTCAGTGTCATTCTTAATTGTCCTCAACCTGCAAAGAAAAGAGGTCTGGAGATGCAATTCCTTATAAATTAGTTTTACTCAAGGGTTCAGAATCCCAACGTAATGTTTTTAAAAGGATCACACACCCAACCCCTACCGCCACCCCAAGATTACCAAATTCGCCAAATTCAATATATCTTTAAATATATATTCAAAATTCAATATGTTAATTATTCAGCGCTATACATTGCTGTTTAAGACAATCTTGGTAACATATTGTTAATTCATTTTTTTATAATAAAAAAACCCTTTTTAAAACGTTCATCTCGAAGGTCACAATCTCAACCATTGTGTTTATGGTTCAAGATATGTCTTTATCATTATAGTTTGGGTGGGGTGTGGGGGAGGATTTCTCGAAATTGGCGAAATTTTCAAAAAGCTGTTTAGAGGTTTATGATTCAGCTATACGTTCAGAAGTACGACATACTGTTGTTATTGTCTCAAAGTGTTGAATGTGGGTCTCATTGGGGTCTAAGCGTGACTCGGGATTGCCGATTTTTTTGTAAGCGTGACACGTGAAAGTCAAATTATTGTGCCGTGAAAACGGGAAATGAAGTCTAGCGGGACACGGGAAATTACAAAAAAAATGAGAATTGCTTACGTACATAGTGTAAGCGGGATACGGGAATCTGACAAAACAGTAAGCGGGATCCGGGATCAGAACCCCCCAACGAGACCCCCTTGAATTAAATTCAGATACAGAATGACAATTTAAATAATACACAGAACACAAACATTGACAACATTGCACACACTCTTTAATTCACGATTTTTAATTAATACAAGGCCGGATATAGACAATAAGGCTTACAATTTATATTAAAAAAAACAAAAGATATTATTTACAGTAAATTTACTGCAAAAAATAAAACCGCCACCGCACGTAAAACAACTACTTGAACAATCAATATAAATCATTCTGACAAAACGTCACCCACCTCGGATGGACTTTTACGAGTTAAATGACTTGCCTGAGATGATTGATTAGTTTACAGCTCGAGGCCTGATCGACTTTGAAATCGAGATATAATTTTTGCGGGTATGGCATTTTTATCGTAGATTTCACATTTATTTATCTGCGGTTATTAATGCTTTTATAAACGCAAATATTTAGTTAGTCAGTCTAAAAATTTGATTAAGGGACAGAATTCTGTAAAGTTTACAGGCCAAGGGTATGCGTCATATAACATAGCCTAAAATATGTTCTTAATTGAGAAATTTCGTTTTTCTTCTTTTGTCAATAATTTACGTCGTTATTAAGTAGTGATGAGTATCATTAAAACATTTCTATTTTCCGATTATTAAGTGTTTTGATATGAAGTCATTACAATATCCTGACACGTCCGCTAATAGTTGTTGATACAAACAGAAAATGTCATTCTACACAACTGAAGTACAATAAAGTAAAAGATCAAATGCGCAATGTCAGATTTCAGTAGTGCTTGAAATAACCCATTTATCAGCAATATGATTCAAATACACTTGAAAAATTGCTATTTCAATAACGGTTTTAAATGTCAGAACATTTGACAAAACGACAGTGTTCCCGAATCCGAATTTAGTTTGATGACACATTTCGCTGAGTAAGCTACTACTCACAACACCCTTAGCCGTAATTAAAAATATATGTTCAGTTGTAAAGTAACCTGTATATAACTTATCTCTGGCCAAAAGTGCTGGTATGTATTCTTTTTTTTAATGGAACTAATACCAATTTTAGGACATACAAAAGTGATAATTTATTGCGTAGAGGATACATCATGTCCTCGAAAATTCAATTTAATGAACCTAAGAGTAATTCAACACCCCTGTCAATATTACATTTGAACAAATCCACAGAATTTGGCGGGAATTACACCGAGACAACAGTCGACTATTACTACTACTACTACTATGATCTGCCATACCAAATGGTAACAAAGGAATGGCAGGTTCCTATTTTTGCGTATTTATATTCTGGAATATCTCTCTTGACAATTTTAGTAAATTTTATGGTAATTTACGTATTTGCGAAGAAAAGGATGCGTTCACAGACGACATTTTTGCTATCTTCGCTTGCTTGCTCAAATTCAGTGATATGTTTGGCAGTTGCAGTCTATCACATATACTTTCATCTACTGGAACATTACAGGGATCCAGTAAAATATAAGTGGTGTATTTTGAAGCGCGTGCTTCATATCATGGAAGAAATGGCTCGATCTTCATCAAACTGGATAACAGCGCTTTTGGGCATTCAGCGTTTTGTCTGCATTTGTTTTCCCTTTCATGCTAGATCTTTATGTTCTATTAAAGCATCATTTATGGCGGTACTAGTTTCAGTGATAGTTGGTATCGTCGTCTATATTTATGAAGCCGCTTCTGTGGAAATTGGTCCTATTTCTATAAAGAATGGAAGTACTTTTCTTTATGAAGGTTGTGTATTGGGAACGAGACATGGAGTTACTAAAACATCAGTAATGGTAAGCTATATCATAAGCGGATTTGTAGCCAGATTTTTGCCATGTTTAGTTCTATTTATAACAACAATACTACTTGCGAGAACGCTACAACGTCGACATCGTGGAATAGCAGCAGATGTGCATGATAGAAATAGATCGTCATCTCAAATGAAAAGACTTAATGGTCTTGTATTTATTATTTTGACAATATTTCTATTATCAGAATTACAAGATACTATTGCATTTTGCATTTATGCATATGAATTAGCAACGGACAGAATAAGAGAAGTTTTAACTGCCGATGCAGACGACCATTGGGATACTTGGGGAAATCTCTTGTCATTGTTTGGTTACCATTGTAATTTTTGGATCTTCTTTCTGATGAGTTCACAGTTCCGGTCAGCATTTTATGACACGTGTTCGTCTGTTCGTAAAAGACCGTTCTCTTCGTCTACGAGAGCAACGCTGATGTCGAGTAACTTCTTAACGGAAACCGATTCATTAAAACCATTGCAAAGACCTAAGTAATGACAATAAACTTAATTCTATTTTTTTCAAAACGCCTTTTACTATTTTTTACAACATTGAGTGTAAAGGGTTTTATTGTGACCAATTGAAAGACTAAACAATATCTGTGCTTTTAATGTGTTACTTTCTTCACGAATGCTAAGCAAACAACAATCGATCCGTCTTCTTATTTGTAAATTCTCTGCAAATCGTGAACAATTTTCCCTCGTATTATTACATTTTTTTATTAAAACAAGAAAAATATATGCTAATTTAGAATAAGTGATCATACCCTCGCTATTGAAACTACAGGTATAAAACGGTTCCACGTCATCAAAGACTTTGTAACAAGTGCGAAGTGTTGGATGATGAATTCCATTTCTTTTTATTTTGTAAAATAATGAATAAAAACACAAAATGTAGATTTTTCTGATAATAAAATGAAATATATTCCAAATCCAACTACTAGCCAGAAAGTGAAATCTTAAGAATCCTTTATCAAACAGTCTATGGAACCGAGGACAAGGAACACGATGTTATAGGTCGTTTGTTGTGTTATGTGTTTGATATAACATGTTATTTTATTTTAATACAAATGCCATGATGATGTTGTTAATTGTAATTTGTATGTTACTCAGCCTGTGGCCCTCTTTTGGATGTAACTTGAGCAATAAAGATATATATATATTAATAAATTTCCCGTAGAAATTTCATTTTAAACACTTAGTAACACAACTTTCTCGTAAACAGTTTAAAGTTGTTTTTTCTCTTAGATGTATTAATATTTTCAGTTCATTGAAGAATTGTTGACATTTTGTAGTTCAGAAGCAAATATTCCTTAATCAATCTCTGGTTGAATTTGTTGACGTCTTTAGACCACATTCTCTACAAGCAAAACTATTCAGTCAACGACTCGAAGTGAACTACCTTGTCAAAAGACAATCAATCATTTTGATCGATTGATTGATTAAATGACGATTGCTTAACGTCTATCATTTTGAAAAAAATGGTATGCTTTAGGATGTAGAAGTGAATAACACAAAAGTAGTATTTTGATCGGAATGTAACAATATATTGGTGTTATATTTCTATTTATATTAAATTTATTACAAATATACTTTGTATGATTGTTGCATTTTATAAGATTTCTAAATATGCGCTAAATTGATTCAAGTTTTATTTATAATTCTATAAATCGGTATATACGTCCAAATTTTATCGAGCTAATGCTAAATCATTATTCTTATAGTTGAAAACTTCATTATAAGTATGAAAATACCATTTGCAAAGCATTCGAATCAAGTCTTACATTTATTAACTCGTTTTTGAACGGATATATGCGCACATATCTCGCACATTCTATAAAACTGTGACACTTTTCTGAGTTTACTTTTACTACATGTAATACTGCCTCCCCGGTTTAATTGTGATTGCATGTTTTACATATAATTTCTAATTTTTAATAGGATTTATTGATGGTGACCGACTCAATCACAAACGAACAAAAGTGCATAGGACTGACTGAGCTATTAATATATGTGTATGCCTTATCAAAAAAATGGAAAAAAATATCAATTTCATGCGTCCGAAGCGCTTTTGTGGATTTACCTTCACCAGGAACGCTCAAAGCCAAACATTTGAAAGCCGGATGGCTAAATACCGAATCACGCTAATAAAGAGCTATACAGTTGAGCTAAGTAATAGTTCGTGAATCCACAAAGGACCGGGTGTTAAGCCGCCCCATTTCGTCGGTATTTCTTTTAAAATCAGGTGAAACTCGAGGACAATTAAAAACCAATTGTTCAAAGCAAAATTCAGCGGAAGGTCTTTCCACATTAAATTTCTAAATAATTGATAAGAAGCTACCTGCAATTGTTACTATTGGTGTCCAATCATAGGTTTCTTCATACTGATTTTAAAAACAAATGGTTTCTATATACTTTTGTCTGAAATAAGGGAGATAATTTGCTACTTGTTAAGAAAATGTCACTTCCTGTCTAATTTGATAGCTTTAGTCAAACTGATTCTAAAAATATATGGTTTCTATATACTTTTGCTTGAAAAAAACGGAGATAAATTTCAACTCCCGGGTTAAAATATTTCACTTCCGGTATCATCTGATAGGTTATTTCACACTGATTCCAAAAACAATTGCTTCTAGGTAATTTTAAATGAAATCAGTGCAGGAAATGGCTACTTCCGGTTTACATGAGGTCACCTCATGTGGACCTTTTCAAGGTCATATATCTACTAACCTAATGCAAAAGACCCCATAGCTTTATCGTGTATAAATATGAATAAGTAGCAAAGGTCAAAATGTAGAACTTCAAATTTACCTTTGATCTTGACCTAAATTTCAAAGTCATAAAGCAAAAAACTTAAATAAAAAACCTAGGTCTCTTCTATATGTGGTTAATGAGTTATATCTCCATACAGCTAATTAAATATAAAAGGGGTTCTATTGAATTTCAACGGTACCTTTTCAACCAAAGTATATGTGTTGCGACAAGTCGTAACTAACAATTTAGTAAAAATATTTTGTCGATACCTTATACGGTATCTGAGGAAATGCAAAAAGAAGCCAAAATAAAATTCAAAACATGATCTTGACCTTTGACCTTGCCCTAATTTTCTTTTTGTTGGACCCTAGACCTCAAATCAAATGACCCTAGGTCTCTATCACTTATGTTTAACCAGTTACAAAAACTTTTCACTTATATTAAATACATAAGGGGAAATAACACTCATATGGAGTCTCCGGATCGAATCGGTAAAAAAAATATCAAATTATCCTAAGGATATAACATGGAATTTGGTAAAAAAAAAATGTTGGTTTCTTTTTTACTTTTTCTTTTCTTTTTACGGTTGCCAAAGAGTAGTAATAACAAGAATAAAAGTGTTCTGGGAGATAACTCTTACAAAGAAAAGAGTTCAGTTAAGCGGTGTCAGTTTCAAAAGCGCCTTAACTGTTTGATATCATATTCTAAACATAAAAGCAAAATCTTGCGAAAGAAATAAAATTGGCATTACATGTTGAAAACTTGGAATGTCTCTTATATTTATTCACAACTTTAATATATAATTTGTAAGCCAAAAAAAAAAAAAAACAAACAAATCGCGCGCGCGTTTCGTCTACAAAATACTCACCATTGACGCTCGAATAAAAAAAGTTAAAAGACAAATCAAGTAAGTAGTTGAAGAGCATTGAGGAATTAGATTGATTGATTGTTGGTTGCTTAACGTACGGTGTCGAGGATTTAGAGATTGATTAATTGTTTATAAACCGTTTCTATTGTTAAAAACCGTTTGTTTACATCTTTATGGCTATGGTTTATGTGTTGTTGGGTTGTTGTCCGCTGATAATGATAAACACTTGTATGTAACATACAACCCCTGACGAGGTTCCTGACTTTGAACAGGCACATGAACATGTGATGGGGTTAATTAATATAGTTTTTAAATCTCAGAATAACAGTATAAAAGAAAACAAACACCCCAAAACAACTCCTTAAAACAAATCCCCCAAAAAAAAAAAAAAAAAAACACAAGCCCTCTTAACAAAAACAACCCCAAGAAACGAACAAATTATAATAACCAATACCTTATCAAAGAATGATCGCAGTTTTGAAACTTTCTGAAAGCAAAGTCACAGTATACTTAACCGATATGAGATGCCGTCAGTAACTGAAAACAAGCTCACAGTAGACTTAGCCAGATATGAGATAATCGCAGTCAGTTACTGAATGCAAGCTCAAAGTATATACTTAGTCTGATACGAATACGAATACATTATTAAACCAACTATCGGCCAATAAAGGGCATTTTACATAATGATTACAAATAGACATAAGTAAAAACAATAATGACAATGCATGCTTATGATAATATGGATTTAACTATAATAGCAGTTGTTTTCTTATAGTAAAACATCTAAAACAAATTAAAGTCTCATTCATGTTCACAAGAAAGAAGTCGAAAACAAACTGAAAATTTCATGGCAAAAACGAATTACGCAAAAACAACAGTATACGAAACACAACATAGAAAACTAAAGACTGAGCAACACAAACCCCAACAAAACCTGGGTGATCTCAGGTGCTCCGGAAGGGTAATTCAGCGACAACGTTACAATTAATATACAGGAAGACGCGATCTTGAAACAATGCTATGATGTTTTTAACAGAATTTCTATGTAGAAAAGATCAAGGGAACAGTAAAGTCTT
Source organism: Mytilus coruscus (assembly GCA_017311375.1). Classification (NCBI taxonomy): domain Eukaryota; kingdom Metazoa; phylum Mollusca; class Bivalvia; order Mytilida; family Mytilidae; genus Mytilus; species Mytilus coruscus. The sequence continues at coordinate 67,458,877 of CM029600.1, read as the reverse complement.
GCTAAAAACTAAAATCTTTCCTGAAATCCAATATGTCACAGATTTATATTTGCACGTTGAGATTATTGCAATACTTTTATCACATATATCTGATGATCTGATCACAGATATTTTTAGATTACTCAGAACTACAGAAACGTACAGTTTTGTTACATTTTTGCAAACATTTAAGTATTTTCTTTAAAAAAATTAGTAGGTTTTCGCCCACAAAACCAAAATTCGGTCGAAAGTAGATGTCTTTAAAAATACAAATTTATTCAGTTCGGTTCCGGACGACTTTCGATGTAAGACTTAAACAGAAACATTTATTTTGTTGGAATTTCCTGCTACAGAAATATGTAGGATTAAATAGAATGAACCTGCATTTATAAATAGTAGTAAACAAGTTGCTTAAAAAAAAAGACAATACGTGAACCTTAGAACTTTTTTATGCTATAATTTATTAATTCAACTAAATTGAAAATTATATCTCAGTGCTTTCATGGCCATGTTATTGTAAATCATGACAATATGAGAGTGGTGTTAATTATAAAGTGAGATGAAAATAAAAAGGGAATGTGTCCATGGGACACACATGATGCCCCTGCTTGCATATCATATAAAGTTTTAAAGGGACATAACTGAAGAACGGTAAAAGTGACACTACCCAAATTTGTAGTTGATCTGACTTTTGTGGTAATAGGTATTGTGTATAAGTTTCATAATATATGGTTGAGGCAAACTTAAGTAAGAGAACGGAAACTTTTATGTTTGTAAAAGGGCATAACTTTAGAACAGTAAACGTTACACAACCAAAATTCTAACTTGATCTGTGTTTTGTGATGATAATAAGCATTGTGTATAAGTCTCATACCATTTGGTTGAGGAAAACTAAAGTTAGAGAACGGAAATGAAAAATTCAGCAATTTTCATTTGAAAAGGGGCATAACTCTAGAACGGTTAAAGTGACGCCACCAATTTCAAACTTGTATTTTGTGGTAATAAGCATTGTGTATAAGTTTCATAACATTTGTTTGAGGCAAACTTACGTTAGAGAACGGAAACCAACTCAGTTAAGGGTAAAACGCAATGCCCCACCGCTACGTAGGGGGCATAAAAAGAAATGGATTCCCAGACGTATACTTTCTTAAAGAAGGATAATGATTCAAAACATGGACACATATACCTTCTTTCAAAAATTCATAAAATAAATCTAGACATAATTAATGAGGCATTGCGAACTGGTCAGATAGTAGGAGACATTAAATGTTCCTTACCGAACAATTATCAATAAGTGTAACTCTCCAACGAGACGCATTGAGAGATTTCTTGATCTAATTATAAAGCCATTATTGAAGAGGCTTAACTCTTACATTCGAAATACAAAAGATTTCATTAATAAAATTGAGTCACACGAGGTCAAAAAAGCATATAAACGCATGCCAACGAGAATACCTTGCGAGGTAGAAGTTGGGAGACTATTGAAAAGGGACCCATGCTTAAACAATTTTAAACAAAAAAATTCCCGAAACACTGATAAAATTCTGGATTATAGGCAACAAACATTTATTTAGTTACCAAAATGGTTTAAAGTCTTGAGATTTGTTACGTATGTTGGTTGAAGGAACCGTATTTCATAATAATTTTAATTTTAAAACACAATTTCATAAATTCAGATATATTTATTAAAAGAATGTTGGTCTCAGTATATTATGCATTTTCAATCTTAATTTTATATTCAGTGATATATAATTGCTTAAACAAATACCCGAACGTAAGATCAAATACACTGTTTTTCTAACTTTCCAATGTTTACAGAATCCATTGTATGCTTATTCAGTGTAAAAATCTAGAGTTAATTGTTTTGTGTATTTGTATTTTTTTCTTTTGCATAACATATTTTTTGAAGATCTCATGAAAGATTAACATGCAATTGTTAAATCTATTTCCTTATTCAAAAAAAGTATATAATATATTTTTATCATTAAGAATATGATTATTTCCTGCGAATATTAACAAACAGTCTTTATTTTATTTGTTTTATTTTCAGTTTTTGAAACGGACATTTTTGTTTATCTGATTTGTCAAAATGACATGTGCATAAAATTTATTGTTACAAATCAACAAATCCCAAAGCCTACTATAACTCATTATGTAGAAACCACAACACCATTAATATCTGGCACTGATGTTCGATACAATAGGTCGTTAAATCTTGACCATTTAACTTTCACTTGCTTATCAAACGTTGAAACTGTCAACTTTGCTCAAGTAAACACTTACGATGCATAAATATAGCTTTAACATACATGTTTGAAAGTGATCTATGGATACATTTAGTTTATTATCATATATCAGATAAGAGAATAAGCGATTTGTGACAATTTCTTTATTGCGACGTTTTAAATATCTCGGATACCCCCGTATGGAGGTGCTCTTAATTGCAGGAGGCTAATACAGATAAGATGAATAAGTGTTCCGAATGAAGAATAATTTAGCTTCCGAATATTCCTCCATAGACTATATTTCTAACTAATTAATATGCGTGAACCCTCAGGGGTTCACGCAAAAAAGCTGAAAATCTGTTATAATATATAATATAGATTATATATCATATATAAGTTCACCGTATATGTGCAATGGTATTTTAGCGAATGCAGGGGAATAAATCCATACATGGAACGCTTTAGTTTTAACCTTTTTTATCCAACTTTAAGAATGCTATCGTTTCTGCAAAATAAATGTAAATGCAGTGTAAACAAGAAAGATGGTATCTTTCTTCCTTGAATTGAGAAATATTGACTGAAAGTCTGCACACTCAGTTCCATACTAAACCTTTTCGCAAGTAAAATACTGATCGTCTATCTTATTAACCATAGACATTTTTCAGATATCCTGTTCTATAAACGCTGACGATACTTTCAGAGTTCTCAAAAAGTGGTAGTCTGAAGGTTTTGACCAACAAATTTTGCAAAGGACAGACACAATTTTTGTGTATTTTGCAATTGAAATAATAGTAAGGCACAGCATTTTTTCTTCAAGGACCACCAAGGGAAAACGATTTCGAGTAACTTTGTGTGAAAATTTTTAAATGAGGAAACAGTTGACTATATTCTAGTATTTCCATTCATAAGAGTGCATTTAAGTACCACCGTTTTATCGATATTGTGTTATCTACCGCGTACCTTTGTTGGGGATCCCAACATCTTAGTTCTTACATGCCACATAGTGAATGACCCCCAAACATCACAACTTGCTTCTTTGCTAAATTGACAAAGCCAAAAAAAAAAATAATATGTGTTGAAGGTTTCCTCTTTTACAATAATGGGGTAGTTAGATAGAAATTTGTTTTGTTTTGCTATTATATAGGTACAACCTGCAATTTTGTCACAATTCACTAACAAACACTTTCAATACAAACTTTAGGGTAGGCAGTTTGAGACATCAAAAAGGAAGTTGGGGTAACATAAACCAAAACAAATATTTTTAATTTTGGCATTACATTAGTAGAAACGCAACGGTTTTATTTTTCAGTAATACTTAATTTCTTGAATTCAGTCCAACAATATTAAGCTGCGTTTTTGCACTTGCAAACATATATAAACTGGTCTATTATTGCTTGCTTAATGCTTGAATAGGAAATGTCGATAATTAGAAGTTTACAAACTAGTACTTTTTATATAAAAAGCTCATTTTTTGCTTTGATAACACATGCTGTATCGACCAGTTTATAAAAGAGAAGTAAAACTATATCAACGTTAGATGAAACGATGAACAATCAATCTTCCTATATCCATTTATCTGCAGTCTATACAGAAATGAATAAAGCAAACTTACAGATTGATATCATGAAGCCTACCAACAACAGATGCATACCATTACCAAAACCCTCGAAGCCAAAAATACTTCGACGAACACGTGCTTATTGATCAGTTCTTACCAAAAACACACCAATACAGACACAGTTTAAAATATGAGGTAGCGTAGAAAACAAGTAAATCTTAATCGACATTTCATTGATAGTTTTACACAAAAATACAATATTAAAGACCCAACAACTTACCCTTCTACTCTCGACAATGTTTCACATAATGGAAGTTCAAATGTCAGATCCAAACATCTGTCAAACATTGATTTTACAATGTAACTGAGTATACACCGTTTTAACGCGTAACAGATGGGGCTGTTACACGTGAATAAATTTTAACATTGCATCCTCCACATTTTTTTTTTGCATTAAGAATAATTATCAATTTGTAAAATTACACGTTTAACAGGTTATTGGTAAAATACTAACACTATTTATTTTTTTCATAAAAAAAAAAAAAAAAAAAAAACAGTTGCTTGATTATTAAAAAAATTGTATTTAAATTATATATATTGCAGTCACGATATTTAACATTTTATAATCACCATTAAATATGCGATATACATCCCTCCCCCTTTTCCCAAACGCATTTAACATCAAAGTAACTACTGAAAAAGAGTGGAATTATATGGTGAGTCAGGTTGAATGCGATTATTTTATATTTCTATTATTAACCTAATATTTAATAATCCGATATGGTATTTAGTTTGCACGTTAGATGATTACACAATCACTGTACAAAGAGGTGTTAAATTGGAAAAAAGTGGGAGGATTCTTACAACATGTACAACGCAATCAAAAATTAAAAAAAAAATGAACAAACATAGTGGACGAAGAAATTAGAACAGAAGTAATTACAGATAAACAATGTAACATATTTTCTTCAATTACATTGATGAAGATAAAATATTGAAGTAAAATTTAACAGGCGCGAATCAGGCCATTTTGAATCGGGGGGAAGTGGGGGGTCGCCGGACTACTATGAAACAGTCACATAATTAAAACGAAAAATATAAATAAAACGAAAAAAGGGGGTTCCAACCCCGGAACAACCCCTGGATCCGCCAATGAATTAGATTTAATAAACGAAAAAAGGGGGGTTCCAACCCCGGAACACCCCCTGGATCCGCCAATGAATTAGATTTAATAAAATATAAACCTTAAAAGAGTAAATGACATTGCATGTTCATGCACTGATTAAATGCAATGCAAAATTCCAATTTCAAAACTGAATAGCTTGTTACAAAATAACATGTACTTCGTTCAAATTGATATATCTTTAACTTGTTGCGATATTATATACAAGTCTTTTTATTGTACATAATATCTTAAATCTTAGCAGTACAATCCATAAAACGTATCCTGTACATGTAATCTCTTTGATTCCCTAATTGAGCCAAATATTGACATATAATGCAGAAATATCATACATGTATACATATCACTTATATTATAAATCAAAAGGAAGATTACAACCCAAATACAAAGATATAGATAATTTCCAATACTTAGACGACCGCACCTTTTGAAAAGGTACATGTCAATTTATGTTAATATATTCTATAGGTACCAGAAATTCATCTTCTAATTTAGGGATATGAGTATAATTTGGTATACAAAAAAAATAGTGTAAAAATATATAAGAACTAAAAAAGAAAGACTTGCATTAGATTATTTTGAGGAACTTTTATTCAGATTCACTGGAAAATAAAATATATAGTAAAAATGAAAATAACAAACATTTTTCTTTATAAAAGCATTAAAGACAAACAAGACCAAAGGTTTATCCAAGATTTTGAATCTGTACGCTTATTTACTAAAATTAAGAAATAGTGATAATAACGTGTTTATAGAAAGGGTAGATTTCTCAACATCGAAATAAAAGAATGTGTCTATCTTGTAAAACAACAACTTTCGACTATACTGTCAAAATAACAATAACACATAGGTAAAAGTCTTAAACTAGTGATCATGCTAAATCCCTAAAATTTAAATCAAGTAAAAACAAAAACAGGTTCCTATATAAAACAGCATCTGGAGCTGAGGACAACGGACTCTTATTTATTTTTGCTTGTATATACATGAATATTTATTTAAATCTATGTTATTTTTGTTGTTGTTTATGATTTGTAGTTGTCACAAGTATAAGTAAGTTATCGTGGCACATCCGTGTCACTTTTCAAGTTGTAGAAAAAAATGTCACGTATAATAAATTTTACATAACTTATCGTTGCATCTTTGTTGAGGATTTTACAAAGTCGAAGTTCAAAGATTTTTTTAATAATGAATATGTTTCCAGAAAAGTAGCATTTTGACTGCAAGGTATTATCTTGGCATTGTTGGTCACTAAGATGGCAAGATTATTATTACTTTTTTAAAATCATGTTCAACGGTTAGAATATAGGAGATAAAAGATAAATATCGTTTGATATGAGTGGCCCAGCTTTTATTTCGAATGTCGAGATCCCGGATGTACAAAACGAAAATGACAATGTATACACATGTGCTGCGTCCGAGGCGTTTTTGTGGATGTACATTCACCAGGAACGCTCAAATCAAACAAAAAATAAAACAAAAGTTGGTGTTGTATAGATACTTGACCTATATGACCAAAAGGGAGATAAAAAAGATTTATTATCATTTTAAGATAAATTTTCTCTTCTGAGTCGTTTTACATTTTGTTGTCCCGGTGCCTTTTATATACCTTGCTGTTTATACGGTGCGAGTGTTGCTCTTTGTTGAAGGCCGAATGGTGACTTGTAGTTGCCTATATATTACATCCTTGTCCATTGGTGATTGATGGATAGTTGTCTCTTTGGTAATCATAAACAATCTCATTTTTTATATTCATATGCACATGCAATTATGAACAACGTCTTTTTTCGCGTTGTATCAGACAGGAATACTTCCGTTTTTTTTTTTTTTTTTTTTTTGTGTCTCCTTCTATCGATACATAACACCTAAATCCTGTCAAAATATATGTAACGCCCTGCGCAGTGAGACAGGATTCCAACTCAACAGATATAAAAAATTGGCGCCATATATATAGTCAGCAGAAATACATCTGTAGGACTAGTAAGGGGGTGACCATTTAATTTTCTTAGGGGTCAAAAGGATTTTGAAAATGAATATTCTGGCATGGTAAGAACTGAAAATAAATAATCCTGCTCAAGGCAAGATGAATATTATGCAACACAAAATGCAGGAAATAAATGTGTCCAAAGAAAAATTTATACATGCTTTAGCAATAGATACAAATTAATATTCAATTCGCAAAAAAAACCCTCCCAGAATATCGAAAAGTCGTCTCCTCGTGGATTCTTTTTTTTTGATTTTTGGTAGACATCCGTTCTTTTAGATACAAAAATGGATTACCTATATATAAAAGGTTTTCAGATATATGAGCATAAAAAGTATAGGCGATACAATGTTAATGCAAGTCTTAAATGAGTGCTCCAGATTTTATTTGAAAAAAAAGGATGACATAGCTCTATACAAAACAAAAATACGACTGTACATATTTGGTGCATCCGAAGCATTCTAAAAGTATTCTGCAGCCTCTTTCAAATTAAGAAATGACAGAACGAATATCAGAGTATGCTAAACGAAATGGTAAGGTTTACGTGAAATTATAACATAGACCTACAATATAGTGCATGATGTCGGTACGGGGAAATTTGACATACACATGAACATCAACATTGGAATTTGAATATAATATGCAACAGAAACACAGTGTTATCAATGGGAGGTTAAACATATTTTTCATTGAAATTGACGGACAACGACGACTGCAACATGCTATTTTATAACCGCAAAAATAACGTTCGTATAAAATCTAAAACATTGTAATATATATATTTCACATGCAATTATCGGAAATACAACAAGTGTTTTATTTGTCTTTGTATATTTTTAACCTTTCTTGTTTAATCCATTTTGGCGTGGTGCGGTATTTATACATCTCATCATTGTGTTATTGTGCTATGGCCATTTTTTGTATTCTTGTCTTTCATTTTTGCTTATTTACTTTGTCTATAGAGTGTTCTTTGTTGAGATAGTTATTTTTTTTTTTTAGTGATTAAGATTATAACACACTGTTGACTGCTGTACCCTCTTTTTTACATTTTTGCCTATCTGTTTGTTTTGCTCACACATTATTGTCAATATAACGTAATTCTATGCGACTGTCATACAAGTGAGAGGTTTAGCTTGCTATAAAAACAGGTTTAATCCACCATTTTCTACATAAGGAAATGCCTGTTGCTTTTCATTCGTTTGATGTGTTTAAGCTTTTGATTTTGCCATTTGATAAAGGACTTTCCATTTGAATTTTCCTTGGAGTTCGGTTTTTTTTGTTATTTTACTTTTTACCTCTCTGAAATCTTATTTATAAAATTAGAGAAGGTATAAAAGCTAGCTGCAAGCTCATGTCGATTTGTATTGAAGCTTATTTGATATGATTTGACCGACTCAGTATACTTTACAAGTGACAAGTAAATTTTTTAAAAGTTCACCATTTCACCCTAAGACATTTTATATATATTTATCTCAGCTTCACCATAACGAACATGATAAACAACTAATTCATGTCAATCTGTATACAGTGAAAATGCTAATTAAAGAACTTCTCATATATATATATATATATATATATATAAAAGGACCAACCAGCAAATTTACTATGTACCGGATCGTCTAGAATAGACGATACTGTGCAGATAGAAAAATCAAGTCATCTAAACTGCCTTTTCAGTGTCAATGGCTGCTGAGAAGTACCCTTCTTATATTAGTATCGTTGTGCATCAAAACTGACTGGTAGACTCAAGTCATTTAAACTGTTTTGGTTTAGAAGTACCCTTTATCAAAACAATTATGGGCTGCAGGTGAGGGTGTGGATGGGGGTTTAAAGAATAGCGAATAATGGCCAAAAATATAGAGAATAGAGAAAATTGCCCCCAAAAAAAAAAAGAATAGAGAATAATGAGGTGCTTAAATGTAAAGAATAGAGAAAATGGACAAAAAGTATAAAGAATAGAGAAAAATGGACAAAAAGTATAAAGAATAGAGAACAATGGCCTAAGAATTAAAGAATACAGAAATGAAGGACCCCCATCCAGACCCTCGCAGCTATATCCCTTATCATTTGAACTAATTCCTGGCGTTTACCCTCCCTTGCGAAAGTTATCGTGTTCACTGGATTCAAAAAATTGAAGTTCTTCTTTAAAATTATACACCATGACATCTGTTAAAAGCGCTGACGACGTGGCAACTATTATAACAACATACGATTCAACATGTTCCCTCTGAAAAAAAGTCATGCATCTAAGTAGAGATCAATTTTTCTTATTAAAAATTCTGTTTTTACACATTTTTTGTAAAACAACACTAATTATTCTACAAGGAATAATGATTAATATTTCAATAGGGTCATGCACATTTATTGTAATGCTAGTTATAAAACAACAAATGAATCACATCCGATTAAAACGTGTGTCTCGCTTGCGTTGGAGCAAAACGGAAAAAAAAGCAATTTGATGGACTGCATTGGCATAGTATTACATACAAACCTGTACATGCATTGAATGTCATTTACCAAGAAATATATCTTCATAATATGTTGACTCGAGTCGTTGGTTCGATCAACGACCGGCTCAAACCAAGGACTTGAATACTAACATTTGTCTGCTGAGCTCGTAACATATCGGAGAAAGAGCAAGACTGGTTCAAGTTTATATCACATTGTCGTCCTTATATGAGAGTATGGAGGGGAGTCCTTCATTTCTACATTCTTTATTTTTTTCGCATATTATTCTTTATCTTTAAAAACAATGGATATTCTGTAATTACTTGATAACTGTATTCTGGACATTGTTCTTTTCTGTAATCTTTACCCAATTCTTTAATTTTTGCATTTATTCTTTACATTTTAGCACCCCATTATTCTCTATTCTTTTTTTTCTTTTTTTTTTGCCCATTTTTCTCTAAACTTTATTTTTTTTGCCCATTATTCTCTATTTTGTAAACCCCATCCACACTCTCTCATATGCATGAAGACGTTAAACATGTTTCCATTCATCAATCCATCCTCCCATCTATGCATCTAATGTTCGCCCATAACTATAAAAGTAGGCTCAAAATGATATATTCGAGTTGAAAGGGCTTTGTTCGTCAAGAGCGGCGACAGACATTCTCTACCGCATGTTTTCAATATAACGTCTCAAGTCAGTTCGGACATGGCTGCGTAAATATACAGCAATACCAAACCGGTAATTTGCTAAGAAAACATACCAGGCCCTCCCTTGATCGATCTCTCCCATTCGCCATCATAAGCAGCGGAATATATCGGGTTACCGTTAACAAAAAAGTATGAATAATCGTCATTTTTAAAACAGTTGCTACCTTTTGAATTTTTAAGATACCAAACATTATACAACTTCATGAATCATTCAATAATTATGTTAAAGTTAAAATAGCAAAATTCGGTAAGACTATATTCTGATGTAAATTAAGCAGTGTATATATATCAGCAATTACTGATTTGCCATCCAATAGTTTGTTACCTTTACAGTCCATGATTTTAAGTACAATGTATGCTCAGAGGTGCAATTTGTAAAAATCATATAAAATTATGTCATTCCTTTACATGTCTTATATGAATTGTATTTGACACACCATATGCATCATAATTTGGTTTGTGTATGTGATTTGTTTGTATTCACACAACCCCTTGTCTTTGAGGAACAAAATTTTCAAATTTCAATTTATTTTTATCACAACGCATATATAGTACCTTTTATTGGAACCAATCTTACATATCTCACAAGAAATTCGTACAATTTATTGAAGTTGAAGACATGGAGAAGCCAAAACATCACAAACACAACGCAGACTATGATTATAAATGAAAAATATCGTTTTTAAGATGCATAATTCGGGGGATAAATTACAAAATTACAAAAACACTAAATTTCTGATATCTCGGTCCTTGTTTAGCTTCCGTAAACAGGTAAATAATTATTTAGAACTGATCATATTCAGGAAACCTATACTTACGCGTGACGTCAAAAGAAATTCAACACCCAAAACTATCTTTAAGGACAATATAAAAAATTGCTGAGGTCAAAACGCGTATTTTTTCTTTTGTGACTTATATTGTTAGGTCGAAGAAACGGAATTTCTGGCTCGTCGTAAATTGTTTAACCTGTTTATCGCCAAATCTGCTTGTATCCACGCCGAGAGAGATCAGAAACACAAGAATCAACAGAAGCCTCGCTTGGTGACAATCAGACGGTTATAACCAGAAGAATATAATACAAAATTACAAAACAATTGATGTGCATGTATTCGGTTATTATAATATAAGATAATTAGTTCAAACTTACCATTCTGTTAAAGGTACATGTTTGTTTGATCTTAAAGTACGTTCTTCTTTCTTCCATATCCGGACAAGATATTACACTGAACGAAATAAACATCCAGAAAAACAATATGTCATTTCCTTTTCCTTTTTTTTTTTAAATTTGAACAGTAAATAGGAAACAAACTCCGTTCCAAACTGCCCAGTGGTCCAACTTTATGAGATTTTAAAGTGATGACTTTAGTTTACATCGTCAATTAAGACAACAACTAGAAATATCAACTAAGGCACCGACCTTTTTTTACGGAGGTTGACAGGGTTTTTTATCGGGACAAACATTTTTTCGACTTAAAAGAACAACAATATAGTATTCAACAACATAAAGGAAAACGATTTTTTAACCATTTTTACACTTATAAATCTGAAACACTTTGTTTTGAAGAAATTTAAATACGAACAAATTGTAACAAAAATTACAAAAGATGAATTGCAGGTGCCTACTTTGGACCGATTTCCCTGTTTCTTGAACTTACTGGCAGATCCAGGATTTTGAAAAGAAATAGCGTCCTTTGTTTGTTGAAGTAACTAGAGCTGTCCAAATAGCGGGACTAATACCCCGTAGGTGTATTTTAGTTGCTGATTTTGAAATATTTTGGCTTTCAGACATTCATTTTAAATAATCATTGTCTTTGTGTTGGGTTGACACATGGTTACTGATAGGTCAATCTGACAGAATTATTCTGACTCAGGAACAAAGTTTGAGGTTTGTATAATGTATGAATTAAAAAATAAATGTAAAACTAAGGTCAGTATGGTGCTTTTGTATACAAAGTTTGATCAATCAAAGTGCTACAATACAAAAGTTATGTTCCCAACACAAATCAGACAATGTTTAATTATCATAGGGGTTAAAGGTGGTCAAAGTCAAGTTTGATCAACTTAAATTCAATGGTTCATAAGTTATGCGCCAGACACAAAGCGGGACGGACGGACAGACGGGTATATTTGAATCAAACAATGTACAAAGCTTTATAGTTTACGATCTTTATAATAAACGGTATATTCTCATAAGTACTTGGGGACAGGACAATTTTTTTAGCCTCCACTTTATTTCTAAAATTCTGTGTTTTTGTTTTCTTTAATTTCAATTATTCTGTGGTATATTAACATAAATATACTAGAAATATTATGTTTTTTTCCCCATTTACTTTCAATTTCCAGTTTACTATTCACAGCGGTCATTGCTAATACATGTTTTATAAATAATAATTATTATATTATGATGTTTGTGTATCTTGCATGAAAAGGGACCCTGATTGGTAAAATAAAATAGTTTTAGTGTTTTATGTCTATATATACTCGTAGGGCCCTAGCAACTTATATAAGGCCGTCATACGTCAGAGTAATCTCGGAATATGGTTAATAAACAAAGCATAAGTTGCAGAAAGTTAAAAGGGAAATAGAAAAAAGTTACTAAAGGAATAATAAATATCCATACTAAGTTCAAAGGGACATTACTCCGGAATACTGGATCAGAGCATTCTACCATTATGAAGATAGAAATAAATGACCATATATACACAATTAACAATATATGAGCAGTTGCATTGACAAGGTACCGGTAGTTTCTAAACAATCTTCAAAGGCATATCATTCTCGAATTACTAGATCACAAAATCTACAAAGTCTGAAGTTGAATAGCTTGATATTCAAGCATAGTTTTCTCAAATATGATCTTGAAGGTGTACTTTCCACTAAGTCTCAAATATGATCTTAAAGGTGTATTTTCCACTAGTCTTTACTTTTATTTGTGCAATAAGGTTGCTGTCTCGCAGACATATAACCCACATCCTCTATGTTTTAAAACATTAAACATATCTAGGTTAAGGCGACCAAAATGTTACTTAAAGGTAGTTATTTCAGATGGAAATAGAGGTGTCAGATCATTCTAATATCATTTCTGACAATATATCTTGAAGACAAAACAGAACTGAAGTCAACAGAATAAAATTAAAACCATAGTGACTTAAATTGTTATAGCTTTCAAATGACTTACATCTTGGCTTTCCAAACTTTCAATCTTTAACATATTTAATAAAGTTAAATCCAGAGACAGGTGTATGGTAAACAAAAATGTATATCACACTTTTGTATAATATCATTATTTGTGTATTGTTTCTAAAAAAGACTGTCTGTCCTCAGTGGTGGATCCAGAAATTTTCATAAGGGGGGCCCGCTCCAGTCATGAATCAGTGATTCCCTATATAATCAACCAATTTTTTTCCCACAAACGGGGGGGCCCATGCCCCTAAAAACCCTCTTAATTCGCCTCTGGTCCTGTAGCCAGTGCCAAAACTGAAAAAACTAAAAGTTACTAGTATATTCATTTTATTTTTTTAATTAACGAAAGTTGTGGAAAAAACTCTCAAATATTAGTTCGATCACAACAAATATACCGATGTCCAAGAAACATGAGGACACAATAAAACAAGTATATCTACATGAAATAGTTTACTTTCTTTATTGGTATGTTGATACATAAATGACATTTCAATATCATATGTCTTTTATGCCACTAATAAATTTCTGTTATACAGTTTCTGAATTGTAATTGAACTTCACCAGGTGCACTGGAATTCTGATTGACCTTCACCAGGTGCACTGGAATTCTGATTGACCTTCACCAGGTGCACTCTTAATTCTAATTGACCTCCACCAGATGCACTCAATGAAAAAAGTTTGAGAAGTCAATTATATGTATAAGATTTAAGGGCAGCATATATAATACCAGAAGGGTGGACAGTATATAAAGCCAATTTTGTCTAAGGAACTTTTCTCACTAAATGAGTACAATTATATAATTTAAAGGGGCAACAACAGGGCAACGTAAAAAGTTGGAATTTTTTTACGTTGCTCTCACAGTTGTTCCCCCCCTCTTCTCAAAATCATGGATCCACATAGGCTTAAGTCATCACTGTTCTCTTGTTTTACATCAGCCCATTGACCTGTGTCTTTTAAAACACAGAATTTGGCTTAGATAATTATTGCACACTTATACTCTGACACTGTATAACAATGCAATCTGCATAGTCTTGTTCATTCTTACAACAAGAACAAAAATAATAACTTTATATATATCTAATAAAAACAAATGATGTTTCAGTTCTGAAGCTTTAATTTAAAATAAATATTATAGAATAAAATAAATATATAAATACATGATTTAACTCTTCGTTTTGTATTGCATATATTTTTTAAATTTTCATTTCATAAATAATGAAAATATATGAGGTAGATATAAATAATATCATAGATATTAAAATTTTAAATTAAACAAACCACTAACGCTCAGCATTTGGTTTTGAAATGATAAGTGTGAACTCAGACTATACTGAAAGACTCGTTCAACCAGGTTTAAAGGTTAAGTAGATTTTGGTTGTTCAAGATTGTAAAAAAAATATAGATTTTTTTAAAATCCAGAACATTATTACAATAAAAATCCCAAATTACAGCTATTATTTTTCTTCATAACTGAGTAAACTTCAATATTTCAAATTGAAAACTAAAACTGAAAAGAATAAACTGACAAATTTATTTAAACCTAGCATTAATATAAGATAAGCCAAGCTGTGTGTGTATACAATCTGTGAGAATTTAACTTAACTTGCTTCTAAATGTTTCAGTACTAAAAGTTTTGCTAGAATTTATTGATTGTTAACTAAAAAATTCGTAAGGGTTCCGCGGAACCCAGTGTCTCGCCTACTTTTGCTGTTAATCGCAGGCTCAACAAAAATGAGGAAAAAATCAATAAAATATTCCTTTAGAAACTATCTTTTGATTGTAAGAAGCTTCTGTCAAAATTTGGTATAAATCCAGGATAGTTTATAAATCTAATAAATGTTTTAAAACTTTAACTGCAGACTGTATTTAATGTTAACTGGAAGAAAAACTAAGTCCATTTATAAGTAAAATACAGATAAACAGGTACAAAATTTTAACAAAATTTCCTTCTAGATACTAGCTTTTGATCATAAACAAGCTTCTGTCCAAGTTTGGTACAAATCCAGGATAGTTTAAGAAAGTTATTAAAATTTTAAAAACTTTAACCACACAGTGAATGTATTGTTTCCTGGCAGAAAAACTAAGTCCATTTATAAGTAAAATACGGAAAAAAAGAAATTTTTTTTTACCAAATTTACTTCTGGATACCATCTTATGATCATAAACAAGCTTCTGTCCAAGTTTGGTACAAATCCAGGATAGTTTAAGAAAGTTATTAAAATTTTTAAAACTTTAACCACAGAGTGAATGTAATGTTTCCTGGCAGAAAAACTAAGTCCATTTACAAGTAAAATACGGAAAAACAGGAATTTTATTTTTACAAAATTTACTTCTGGATACTATCTTATGATCATAAACAAGCTTCTGTCCAAGTTTGGTACAAATCCAGGATAGTTTAAGAAAGTTATTAAAATTTCAAAAACTTTAACCACAGAGTGAATATTTGTGGACGCTGCCGACGACGACGCCGACGGAATGTAGGATCGCTATGTCTCGCTTTTTCGACTAAAGTCGAAGGCTCGACAAAAAACATATTAATAATGATAGACATTTCTTTGCAGATCTCTACCATTCCATCTTTATTTTTCAAAATATCAGCCACATGTTCAATGTGTGTCTATCATCCCTGTAAATGATGAATATTCAGAATTTATTACTATATTTTTCAAAACCACTAATGAATTTTGAAGATCCACCAAAAAAAAGAAAGATATTTAATCCATCCACATTTTTTGGGAGTTAACGGACTGTCTGACAACTAATTGTGCAAATATGCTTTATGCTCCTTATTTTTATATTTATGAGTGTAAGTTAAAAGCTAAGCTTTTCTCATGACATCACTCAAAAGTATAAAGTGGTATTGCAGGTGTCATTAAAAATTTCCTTGTTTTAAAGCTTTCTCATGTCTCTCTTGTCTCTGAACACATTCATTCATTGTGCTGGCAAGAAAGTCTCTCGTTAGCAAATGCTATAGCTTCATCCCTTTTTCTGCTTCGATAACCACGTAAAACAGCAGTGTGTGGATTATCCTTGGCCTCTGGATTAGTTGTCTTATATTTAAATTCCATTCTTGTAATAACAGGTATAAGTAGTCTTCCATTGTCTACAGGAACAAGGTCATTTCCTGAGCGACGATCAACAAAATCTGGAAACTTCTTACGGACTTCTACCACATCCTGTAATGACTGTTCTCTGGCAACTTCTAAATCGGTTATGATACGATTAGGATACTGAATGCCTAAAAGATACAAAAGCAACCAAAAAAATTAACTTTTTCAAACCATCCTTTATTTTCTTTTTCAGAGCTTTTAAACAAAATGATTTTTGACTCATAAACCTGGTGCTCTTTAATTGTGTTGTTATTTCGTAGTGCATTTCTTTTAGACAATACATTCAAATTTAAAAAAATCTCACCTGTTCTATCTAAAAAATTTTTACAGTGTAGTGTACTACTTTTGGGACAAATTATGTCAAAATAATAGAAAAGTCTACCAGCTCCAACTCAAAATATGGACAATTCTTTGCTAAAGGGGGTCTATGATTCAGTTTGACAGCTTCAGACATACTAGTTTTTGACCTGTTTTAACTGGATCAAATCACTACTTTTCCCTAAAATTCATCACCAATTTTTTAACATGTAATTTAATCTCCCTACTTAATATTTATGCATAAGATATAAAGAAATACCGTAACTTTTGGGAGGTGTATGAAAAAAATTTGCAAGTTATACACTGTCCATACTAGGGTCTTTATTTGTAAACAACGGAAAACAAAGGAGGATAACTGTGTCCTCGGACCAACTAGATGTCTTTCATGATGTATGATACATGTGAAAAACTTCCGGTCTGGCTTGTGATTGCTGCTGTCAGCGTAATGTTGACAGCCATGATAACTTTAAAATGATAAACACACATCTTAAAGAACAGATATTTTATGTAATAATGTCATTTTCCTTTCTGCTGCTAATCATGAAATTTGTTTTGAAAACAAAAAACAATTCTTATACCAGCCAATTCGTTCTGTTTCCATATAAACTGGAAGGTTATTTATGCTTCATATCATATTTTTGGTAGCTTGCTGTCTTACTATAGCTGATATCAATTGAATAACTTAGTCATCATATACTGTGGATTCATTATTTTTCGTGGGATACCAATTTTCGTGGATTTCGTGGATAAATGCGCCTTTCGAATTTAAATGTTCAACAAGCTTGTTTGCAAATTCAAATATCCACAAACATAAATTTTATCTGCTTTCCACATAAACTAGTATCCACAAATGAATCCAAAATCACTGATTAGCTGCTAAAACAGATTATTGATGATTTATTTATTTTTGTGTGTGCCACTTTTAGAGGATTGAAGAAAAATTGTTTTTCATGATTTTTTATAAAGTCTGCATACAAGCCTATAGGAATTGTGGATTTGTTGAAAACTTCAAACAATCGTTCACCTATACCCACGAAATTTATGAAAAGGAGTACTCCGTAAATAATAAAAAAGCAATAGTACTTAACTACACAAACATACCAAGTTCTACTTTACATCTCTTCATGATGGATGGTGGACATTTCCATGGCCGATGTATAAATTCGTTTGGTACACTGGCTATTTCTGGACACCACTGACGTACATATGCTCCATCTGGGTCACATGTCATGGCAGCATCTATAGGGTGCATGACAAAATTCCACTGATCAAGGCCACTCATGCCACCATTCTGCCACATCATAGCATTAATAGCTACATCTGCATCTAGAAGTGTGTCCTGAAATCAAATAAAATGGATATACATGTAATAAAATATCAGATACTTTAAAGTCAGAAATTATTGCATGCATTTATTATTGTGATTTTTAAAAATGCAAGATGAATTATTGGGATTTCAGGAAAAGTTTCATGCAGATATATGTGTCAGATACCAGAACGCCAGTTCTTATTATTGCGATATTCACCCAGTGGCATTATTCACATTAATAAAAACCTTGCAATAATTTCTGAATTAACAGTACTGATTCTAATGCATGAGATACATTTTTTAAAATGATAAACAAGAAAGAAAGAGGAGACAAAAAAGTAGAGAACTGAAAGAAAAAAGACAGATACTGATTTGAATGCATGAGACACATTTATTTTAAATAAAAATAAATAGAAGAAAAGAATAAAAGGAAATTATTTAGAGAATTGAAAGAAAAAGAAAGAGGAAGAAAAAACAAACAAACAGAAAAAAAGTAGAAGAAAGAAAGATAAAAGAAAAACTGTTTACTACAATACAGTGTAACATGAACCATTTACATAAATATCAATTTAACATGATAAAACATATTGAACAGACAGCTAAATAGGCTAATGAATAAATGATTATAAATTACCATTCATACAGATATGTTGCAGATGTAATTAATTACAATAAATTCTCTTTGTAAATATTTACATTTTCTAACATCTATATATTATACATTAAGCTGACCTATATATGTATATATCATGCTTTTTTCCTCAATCAAATCACCTCATTAATTAGAAAGCTTAGAGGTCCAGGATTAGTAGAGGGATGACATGGGTTTCATGATCATGAAAATCTCCTTATATCCTATTTAATACTATAAATTCAGAAAATATTGTGTACACTTATTATTACGCTTTAGAATTGACAAAAGTAAAATTATTCATTGTGATTTCAGGAAATCTGCATACAAATATATGTATCATATATCAGAATGCAAACTTGTCAATTTCCTCAAAAGGCAAAATGTAACAAACTATATTAATTAACCTATGTAAAGCTATTCCATATATAAATTTTTTATGATTTTTTTTAAGTACATTTATAATTTATCAAAGAGACACCTAAAACTTGGTCATATTCTGCATGTTTTAAACTTTGCATCCAAAAGTGTGAATTAAGGCAAAATTCAACTCAGCCCATGTTAACTGTTAAGCTGTTCTTCAAATTGTGTACAATTTTACAATTTAAATGATTTAATAGAAACGTATTCAACTTTCTGATAGATAACCTTAGATTTGTGTACTTTCTACGTTACATTTCTGCTTTATAAATTCAGCACTTATCCTGTCCAAATTTACCTGATGGGAAGTTTTCACATTTTTATGTTAATCGTTAAATTAGCAAAAATAAACCCTTCGAAAATTTCCTGTATTACAGCATTCTGGCTATCGAATAATCAAATACAGAAACACACCTGAAACCATCTGTACCCCTCGATCCAATGAAGATGGAGATAAGAGATGAGGAAAGAAGCTACAACATGTCTCATATAGTTGTTCATCCATCCAGTCAACCATAACTGTCTCATAGCAGCATCAACTAGAGGGAATCCTGTGTTCCCTCTCTGCCATGCTTTCAAGTGTGCTTTGTTCTTACTCCACCTCTGATGCTAAAACAAACAATAAAATTGATCACATACTAGTTAAGAAATTGGAAGTGCAACTACATGAGGGTCTGGATGGGGTTTACAGAATAAAGAATAATGCATCAGATCAACAGAAAAATGGGCCAAAAAAAAATAAATAGAAAAAAAATAGGACAAAAAAGAATAGAGAGAATAATGGGTGCTAAAATATAAAGAATTGCGAATAATAGGCAAAACTTCAATAGAAGAACAATTTCATAAAAAAAACATTAAAAGATACAGAAATAAAGTACCCCAATCATGACCCTTCTACCTGTGTTACATTTAGACTGTCATGTAGTAATAAAATGTTCAATTAGTACAATGATAAATTGTATTTGTTCTTTAGTATAAGTAAAAAATATAATGCATTTTGAGAAGCCTACCTATCCAACTTTACCTATTTCAGTAAATGTAGAGTTCATGTAGCTGTATGTTTGAATGATTGGTTGTTAAACCAATTTCACAAAGGTTTTTTTCTGATGATCAGATCTGATTTTTATCATGCATTTTTCTTTTTATACGCCCGTCAAAATTTTGACGGGACGGGACGTATTATGGTATACAAATGTCCGGCGTCTGTCTGTCTGTCTATCTGTCTGTCCGGCATCCACATGTTGCACTGTAACTTGAGAACGACTTATCCAAATTTCATGACACTTAATACAGTTGTTTCTTATGATGGTCAAATGATCTGTATACTTTTTGGTGAAAATAAGATTAAAACTTTTTGAGTTACGGGACTTTGAAACAAAACCTGGGGGGGGGGTTTGGGGGGGTTTCACATGTCGCGCGTATCTTGTTACTCAACTGATGTGGATAAAACAAGAGGGCTGAGCACTCATACAACATATTTTAACTTTGACAAGTATTTTGTAAGTCTATCCGAAGTCAAGCTTTCTGGTGAACTTGAAAATACTACAGCAAATTAAAGTAAGCCATATTACCCTATACTGAGGTCTTGTAGGTTGACTAGGTAGATCAGGCCACAATGACAACAACCAGTAGGATAGATCTCTCCATGCCAGCTTCCTCAGGAACTTTGGCGATTTCATATGTTTGGCCTCGGTAAGTATCGCCCTTGGACTGATTTGTCCAAAATGTAGATATGGAGATATACGACAAGTGTTTACGTGATCAGCTCTACAAGATTCTTTTTCATACTTTTTAATACCTGTGAAAAAGAGTAAGATATATTAACTTCTCAGAATGTTTTAGAATGGCATGCCCTAAATAATTTAAAATAAATCTGCTTATTTCAATGGTAGAATTACCTGAAATCAGACTACTATGACTACTGAAACTTTAAAAATGTATGAGGGTCTGGATGGGGTTTACAGAATAGAGTATAATGGACCAAGATTAGAGAAAACAGGGTAACAAAAAAAAAAAAAACTGAAAAAAATGGCCCTAAAAAAAAAGCCAGAATAAATGGGTGCTCAAATTATTTAAGGAATAGAGAATAATGGGCAGAAATTATAAAGTATAGAGAAAAATTACCTTAAACATTGAAGAATACAGAAACAAAGGACCCCATTCAGACCCTCATATATGTAGTCTGATTATTTCAAGGTTATTCTCCCTAAGGTATACCATAGCTTGTTTTGGTGTTATTTTTCATGATTTTGTTTATTGCATTTTAAAAATGTAAAACTTTCACATTTCAAATATAAAGTTTCCACAGGGACAGTCTATACTAACAGTATAGACTGTTCCTGGTTTCCGTCACTGCTGATGGTAACTCAAATTAAAAAAAAACTATGCTCATGGTGTTCAATACATTATTTTTCTATTGATACTGATAAAAAATATGATTACAGAAAGCTTTTATACAATGAGTTAAAGCGATTTCAAATCAATACACCAAGACTGTAAATGGTATTATTTCTTACTTTATTTGAACAGAATAGCTTGATTTGTTATATTTCTAAGTAATGTTCAATTCTGTTTCAATCCAAAATGTCTATTTAATCATATATTCAGTTTTCTTAAAATACATGCATCATACTTTGTTTATTATTATTTTATTAAATATAATGTACATGTATATGCAATCTGATTGGAAAGAAAATACATTGTAGAATGAATAAGAATTTAAACTCTCCAACCACTGCAAAAAAATCTATTTAGTTTAATACTTTGACATGGTAATTATATTGTACATGTTGTTATATTGACAGAACAAATCTATTGATGTGTAAATTAAATATGCAAGACATTCAGTGCATCACATGTTAACAATTAATTAATTCAAATTTGTTGAGGTAACATTTGTCTTTGTATATATTTTAAATTAAATCAATTTAATTATTTTACAGTGTTAAAATATTTGTATGAACCATATACAACTACACTGAAATCTGATTTCATTTAGTAAAAAAATCATTTATCCGAACCTGATTCTAACGAATTTGTGACGAAAAGTTAAATTACTGTGGATGGATAACCTTTTGGCAGGCAGTATTTATTGTACTCCTTAGCTTAAAAAAAATAAGCTATATAATGAGATTTTACTGGACCTGGTCAGATGAAAAAGGTGTGAAAGTCAAAAATTGATTCATAAGAGTGGAAGAGTGCCACTGCAGGTTAAAACTGACTTTTGTTTGGCTATGTGCAGATGTGTTTAGGCTTTTATTAAGTGTTACAATACAAACTTTGACATTTTGCTAGATACAATGTAGCAAAAGTATGGATGATATGTGGAGGTGTTTTTCTATACTTATGTTGGAAAATATGGACAAAAACAGGACTGACCATATTTAAGAAAGGGAAGAAACTATGATCTTATATCTTATATCAGATTTGTGAATCCATCTTCAGAAACAATATCATGTCAAATCAGTCAATGCCATGAAGTTTTGGATGAATGGTCAAAATTGATTGATAGTAGATAGTTTCCCAGTTGACTCAATAAATCATATTGATTTTCAAAGATATTTGATAAAGTGCCTTTCCATGATTATTTTTGAAACTAGTGAAATTTGTTATTTATCTGTATATCTATATAGCGTTACATCTAGATGTGGATTTAATTTCTTTATCTGGACATAGCAGTGTTCAAATATGTATATGATAAAACTTCA
Source organism: Mytilus coruscus (assembly GCA_017311375.1). Taxonomy (NCBI): domain Eukaryota; kingdom Metazoa; phylum Mollusca; class Bivalvia; order Mytilida; family Mytilidae; genus Mytilus; species Mytilus coruscus. Next base: position 67,436,114 of record CM029600.1, on the reverse strand, counting down.
TCATGGTCGGATATATCTGTAGTAAGTGGGGTACCACAGGGCTGTATATTAGGACTGGCCTTTTTATCAATGATCTTCCTGATCATTGCTGATGAATTGGGTAAAGGGTATTGTAAAATACAGGGCAGATCCAGCCATTTTAAAAAGGGGGTTCCACCCAGGATAAAGGGAGGGTTCCAACCATATGTCCCCATTTAAAAGCATTGATCGTCAAAAAAAGGGGGGATTCTAACCCCCAGAACACCCCCCACCCCTGGATCTGCCACTGAAATATCATTAGATGATGATTGTAAATCATGTTCTAAAATCTCATCACTAAAAGAACAATTAAATTTGCAAGAATTTTTTTTACTGGTCATGTGAAAATGAATGTTGATGCTGTTTCAAGTCAGTGTAAGGTATAACAGATAATAATAACATCATGTTCATTTATTCTAAAAAATGACAATCAATATTGTTATACCATGCATTTGGTATCCATACCTTAATAAAGATATATAAAATTGAGAATGGAAACAGGGAATGTGTCAAAGAGACAACAACCTAACGAAAAAGCAGAAAACAGCCCAAGGCCACCAATGGGTCTTCAACACAGCCAGAAAATCCCACACCTGGAGGCAGGCTTCAGCTGGCCCCTAAACAATAATATATACTAGTTTGGAGAAAATGGATGTTTAGACATATATATGTTTATTCCAATCTGTCCAAAGAAAAGACACTAACCTTGCTAAGGATATAAGCCATTTTAGTTATCAGTATAGAATACATTAATTAGGATTATTAACATTGGAATCAAAATGTCAGATTCAAGTTTACAAAGCTTAACATTGTATGGATGACACTTAAAAAGGAATAAGTCATCACCAGAAATAGTGGACAGTACTTCAGACCAAATCAATCACCAACACAGGACTCCTCCAAAAATAGTGAATTTAAGTGAAATATCCTCCAAAAATAGTGAATTAGTGAAATAATCTGTTGGATTCAAATGAAAGCAGGGTCTTTGGATGCTTTTAAAAGTTGGTATAATTGTGCACACGTATATTATTAATTTAAATGAGTTTCGCTTAGTACAGTGCATTAACATTAGTATTCATCACTTGCACTTTTCCACGATTTATTCATATTAACTACATTTTAAAACAAATTTTATAAGTTCACTTTTGGTCAAATTTTAATGCCCTTGACTGATTTGTCCAAAATGTAGATATGGAGATATTCGACAAGTGTTTAAGTGATCAGCTCGACAAGATTCTTTTCATACTTTTAATACCTGTGAAAAAGAGTAAGTTTTATTTACTTTTCCGAATGTTTTAGAATGGCATGCCTAAATAATTTAAAATAAATCTACTTATTTCAATGGTAGAATTACCTGAAATCAGACTACATGATATAAACTTTAAAATGTATGAGGGTCTGGATGGGGTTTACAGAATAGAGACTAAAGGACCAAGATTAGAGAAATAGGTAACAAATAAAAATTAATAAAATGGGCCTAAACCCAGAATAATTGGGTGCTCAAATTATATAAGAATAAGAAAATGGGCAGAAATTATAAAGTATAGAGAAAGTTACCTTAAGATTGAAGAATACAGAATCAAAGGATCCCATGAAGACCCTTATATCCGTAGTCTGATTATTTCAAGGTTATTGTCTAAGGTATACCATAGCTTGTTTAGTTGTTAATTTTTCATGATTTTCATTTGATTTCAGAAATGTAAAATATTACATTTCAAATGCAAAGTTGCCACAGACAGTCTATACCCGGGATAGTCACAACTGATGCTAAAACAAACAATAAAATTGATCACATACTAGTTAAGAAATTGAAAGTGCAACTACATGAGGGTCTGGATGGGTTTACAGAATAAAGAATAATGCATCAGATCAACAGAAAATGGGCCAAAAAATAAATAGAAAAAATAGGACAAAAAGAATAGAGAGAATAATGGGGTGCTAAAATATAAAGAATTGCGAATAATAGGCAAAACTTCAATAGAAGAACAATTTCATAAAAAAACATTAAAAGATACAGAAATAAAGTACCCCACTACAGACCCTTCTACCTGTGTTACATTTAAACTGTCATATAGTAATAAAATGTTCAATTAGTACAATGATAAATTGTATTTGTTCTTTAGTATAAGTAAAAATATAATGCATTTTGAGAAGCCTACCTATCCAACTTTACCTATTTCAGTAAATGTAGAGTTCATGTAGCTGTATGTTTGAATGATTGGTTGTTAAACCAATTTCACAAGGTTTTTTTCTGATGATCAGATCTGATTTTATCATGCATTTTCTTTTATACGCGGCAAAATTTTGATGGGACAGGACGACATATGGTATACAAATGTCCGCGCCTGTCTGTCTGTTCTATCTGTCTGTCCGCATCCACATGTTGCACTGTAACTTGAGAACGACTTATCCAAATTTCATGAAACTTAATACAGTTGTTTCTTATGATGGTCAAATGATCTGTATACTTTTGGTGAAAATAAGATTAAAACTTTTTGAGTTACGGGACTTTGAAACAAAACCTGGGGGTTTGGGGTTTCACATGTCGCGCCGTATCTTGTTACTCAACTGATGTGGATAAAACAAGAGGGCTGAGCACTCATACAACATATTTTAACTTTGACAAGTATTTTGTAAGTCTATCCAAGTCAAGCTTTCTGGTGAACTTGAAAATACTACAGCAAATTAAAGTAAGCCATACATACCCTATACTGAGGTCTTGTAGGTTGACTAGGTAGATCAGGCCACAATGACAACAACCAGTAGGATAGATCTCTCCATGCCAGCTTCCTCAGGAACTTTGGCGATTTCATATGTTTGGCCTCGTAAGTACGCCTTGGACTGATTTGTCCAAAATGTAGATATGGAGATATACCGACAAGTGTTTACGTGATCAGCTCTACAAGATTCTTTTTCATACTTTTAATACCTGTGAAAAGAGTAAGATATATTAACTTCTCAGAATGTTTTAGAATGGCATGCCCTAAATAATTTAAAATAAATCTGCTTATTTCAATGGTAGAATTACCTGAAATCAGACTACCATGACTACTGAAACTTTAAAAATGTATGAGGGTCTGGATGGGGTTTACAGAATAGAGACTAAAGGACCAAGATTAGAGAAAAGAGGGTAAAACAAATAAAAAATGAAAAAAATGGGCCTAAAAAAAACCCAGAATAATTGGGTGCTCAAATTATATAAGGAATAGAGAATAATGGGCAGAAATTATAAAGTATAGAGAAAAATTACCTTAAACATTGAAGAATACAGAAACAAAGGACCCCATTCAGACCCTCATATATGTAGTCTGATTATTTCAAGGTTATTCTCCCTAAGGTATACCATAGCTTGTTTTGGTGTTATATTTTCATGATTTTGTTTATTGCATTCTAAAAATGTAAAACTTTCACATTTCAAATATAAAGTTTCCACAGGGACAGTCTATACTGTTGGACAGTCTATACTAACAGTATAGACTGTCCCTGGTTTCCGTCACTGCTGATGGTAACTCAAATTAAAAAAAAAACTATGCTCATGGTGTTCAATACATTATTTTTCTATTGATACTGATAAAAAATATGATGACAGAAAACTTTTATACAATGAGTTAAAGCGCATTTCAAATCAATACACCAAGACTGTAAATGGTATTATTTCTTACTTTATTTGAACAGAATATTTCTAAGTAACATTCAATTCTGTTTCAATCCAAAATGTCTATTTAATCATATATTCAGTTTTCTTAAAATACATGCATCATACTTTGTTTATTATTATTTTATTAAATATAATGTACATGTATATGCAATCTGATTGGAAAGAAAAATACATTGTAGAATGAATAAGAATTTAAACTCTCCAACCACTGCAAAAAATCTATTTAGTTTAATACTTTGACATGGTAATTATATTGTACATGTTGTTATATTGACAGAACAAATCTATTGATGTGTAAATTAAATATGCAAGACATTCAGTGCATCACATGTTAACAATTAATTAATTCAAATTTGTTGAGGTAACATTTGTCTTTGTATATATTTTAAATTAAATCAATTTAATTATTTTACAGTGTTAAAATATTTGTATGAACCACTTACAACTACACTGAAATCTGATTTCATTCAGTAAAAAATTATTTATTCGAACCTGATTCTAACGAATTTGTGACGAAAAGTTAAATTACTGTGGATGGATAACCTTTTGGCAGGCAGTTTTTATTGTACTCCTTAGCTTAAAAAAAATAAGCTATATAATGAGATTTTACTGGACCTGGTCAGATGAAAAAGGTGTGAAAGCCAAAAATTGATTCATAAGTGTGAAAGAGTGACCACATCAGGTTAAAACTGACTTTTGTTATGGCTATGTGCAGATGTGTATAGGCTTTTATTAAGTGTTACAATACAAACTTTGACATTTTGCTAGATACAATGTAGCAAAAGTATGGATGATATGTGGAGGTGTTTTTCTATACTTATGTTGGAAAATATGGACAAAACAGGACTGACCATATTTAAGAAAGGGAAGAAACTATGATCTTATATCTTATATCAGATTTGTGAATCCATCTTCAGAAACAATATCATGTCAAATCAGTCAATGCCATGAAGTTTTGGATGAATGGTCAAAATTGATTGATAGTAGATAGTTTCCCAGTTGACTCAATAAATCATATTGATTTTCAAAGATATTAAAATGACAATCAATATTGTTATACCATGCGTTTGGTCTCCATACCTTAATAAAGATATATAAAATTGAGAATGGAAACAGGGAATGTGTCAAAGAGACAACAACCCAACAAAAAAGCAGAAAACAGCCCAAGGTCACCAATGGGTCTTCAACACAGCCAGAAAATCCCACACCCGGAGGCAGGCTTCAGCTGGCCCCTAAACAATAATATATACTTGTTTGGAGAAAATGGATGTTTAGACATATATATGTTCATTTCAATCTGTCCAAAGAAAAGAGACTAACCTTGATAAGGAAATAAGCCATTTTAGTTATCAGTATAGAATACATTAATTAGGATTATTAACATTGGAATCAAAATGTCCGATTCAAGTTTACAAAGCTTAACATTGTATGGATGACACTTAAAAAGGAATAAGTCATCACCAGAAATAGTGGACAGTACTTGACCAAATCAATCACCAACACAGGACTCCTCCAAAAATAGTGAATTAGTGAAATATCCTCCAAAAATAGTGAATTAGTGAAATAATCTGTTGGATTCAAATGAAAGCAGGGTCTTTGGATGCTTTTAAAAGTTGGTATAATTGTGCACATGTATATTATTAATTTAAATGAGTTTCGTTTAGTACAGTGCATTAACATTAGTATTCATCACTTGCACTTTTCCTCGATTTATTCATATTAACTACATTTTAAAACAAATATTATAAGTTCACTTTTGGTCAAATTTTAATCATCTGTTTAACTTTACAAGCAGAACTGTCAAATGTTTATTTGTTGAAGCAGTTCACTTTTGGTCAAAGTTTAATCATCTTTACAAAAATAAGGAGATGTGGTATAATTGCCAATGAGATGTCTATCCACCACAGTTCAAATGAAGTGGATGTAAGCAATTACAGGTAACCCTATAGCCTTCAACTATGAGAAAAAAACCATACTGTATGTATGGTTATAATAAAACGCCCTGACATGAAAAATGTGAAACAATTCAATTGAGAAAATTAATTTGTTCCTCTAAATGCAGAGCTGTCACATGGGTTTTTGTTTTTTAAATGTGTTGATATGTATGAAATATGGTACAAAAAACTGTGACAATGCTGCTGTGAAGCCTTTTTATTTTCCGATGATTTTAACCCAAATATTTTATTCATCCTAAAATTTCCTATTTATTTAATTTTAACCAAATTGAATCATAGATAATCATCATGTGTTTAACTTTTTTTACACCAGCTGTTATGCCAGGAGAAAGTAAAATATAACTAAATGTATCAAATATAAAATTATGACCATATAAGCAAATAAACTAGTACAATTCTGCTTCTTTCAACTTAAACACCTGGCTTGTATAAATCTAACTTTAAATGCCATCATAATTTTATTTTCTTATAAATGTGTTATTTGATGAAATATAGTGCACAAAATTGTCAGTGACAAATAGATTTGTTCTTGTGTCCATGCACTGCTGTTTTTAATCATGTTAAGTAATATCTAAAAGAAATTCTCGTAATGATACTTCAAAGATAAGGATTCTGCCATAGCAAATGATTAAGTTTTATCCCAAAGACAATGGTGCAAAATAGTCTAACTTGGTTAAGACTTTTAAAAATCAAGACAAGACTCTTTTTATAAAAAATCTTATGGTTACAACTGAAATGTTTATTTTGGATTAACTTTTTTTATTAATAAGATATTTTGTGAAATGAGTTGCATGTTAGGGGTGTTGTCATGGTTATGATCTCAAGAGACTGCACTTTCAAAAACTACTGACATGAATAATTATAATGATTATTTTACCATCTGAAAAGAAAGACAATTTGGGGTATATATTTCAATTAGACAGCAACCCATAACAAAACCAAAGCAAATAGGACATTAATATATAAGGGAATGTAGTATGATTGCCAATGAGAAAACTATCCACCAGAGTTCATATGAGGTGGATGTAAGCAATTATATAGGCAACCTGACAGCCTTCAACAATGACAAAAAACCCATACCATATAGTCCGCTATAAAAGGCCATAAAGTGATTATATTATCACTATAATGCCATATCATATCAAATTGAAAAATAATGTCAAATTCACAATTTTAAACAGAAAATTGTTTGAATTATTTAATATCTATATAAATCCTAGAAGCAACTTGAATAAATTTTAAAATTGTGAAAAAAATGTTCATATTTTAAAGATCTGAATATAATCTGTAAAGATAACCATGATGCATCATTGTCACATGACTACTTTATATTCACGCATTGTATCTTTCACACACAAATTTTTAGGGGTCAAGTTGGAAATATATTTACTTTTGTGACAAATAGTGTCAAAGTTAGTTTTTATAAACAACATATTTCTTTGCAAAAAAAACAATAGTTTATTGTCATTGTAAAGTTATTTATTTTTTTTAAACTTTGACCGATTAAGACAAATTACATGTACATGGCAAGGATACAATAAAGTACAAAATTTGAGAAAAAGTTGCAAAACTTGGCACTTGTCACATCCTGAGTGCTTTGTATAATGTTTATTGATAATTCAACATAATGTCTAATTTTATTCTTTTAATTATCATATTACATCATATTCCTGAATAAATAAACCTAAAAATCTTTACTTTAGGCCAAGAAAAATGAATTGGTAGATTCTTAATACTGCTTAAACAAATATAATACAGTTACATTTTCTAATTTTGCACTTCTAATAAATTGTATGAAAAAAAGTACAATTTATGCCAAACTTGAAGGTATTTTCAAAAAGAGGGAAGTCCATAAAACCTGACTAATTCAAATGTTATTTTAAGACTATATCAACTAATGGAACTAATGGAAAACAACTGTCATATTCCTAACTATATCAACCAATGGAACGAATGGAAAACAACTGTCATATTCCTGACTATATCAACCAATGGAACTAATGGAAAACAACTGTCATATTCCTGACTATATCAACCAATGGAACGAATGGAAAACAACTGTCATATTCTGACTATATCAACCAATGGAACGAATGGAAAACAACTGTCATATTCCTGACTATATCAACCAATGGAACGAATGGAAAACAACTGTCATATTCCTGACTATATCAACCAATGGAACGAATGGAAAACAACTGTCATATTCCTGACTATATCAACCAATGGAACGAATGGAAAACAACTGTCATATTCCTGACTATATCAACCAATGGAACGAATGGAAAACAACTGTCATATTCCTGACTATATCAACCAATGGAACGAATGGAAAACAACTGTCATATTCCTGACTATATCAACCAATGGAACGAATGGAAAACAACTGTCATATTCCTGACTTGGTACTGGAATTTTCTAAAGAAAATAGTGGGTTAAACCTGGTTTTATAGCTAGCTAAATCTACCACTTGTATGACAGTTGTTCATAGTTCTGTAATTGAAAAGGACTATAATTCATTGCCTTACATTCTTAATGTTAATGTCTTCATGGGTTTGTCTTGCAGAACTATCTTTAAAACAGGTTTATCTACCTATTTTTATGTGGCCTAATATCAAGTCATGTAGCCACTTTATATATGATCAACTTTTCTCCCTCAAATTAAAAAAAAAGTAATGCTTTAAAAAAAGTTGGGTAAACCACATAAATCTAATACTAAAATCTTCATAAAACTTGGTTGAGCATATTGAGCTTCATACTATTTAACTTGAGAATTTGCATATTAAGGGACATAACTCAAAAGATAAAAAAAACAACAATATAAGTGAAAAATATCATAAAGGAACTTAAAATTGCAGACTGAGAAAATTAAGGTTGATAAATGGCTTATTACACAAATGTAGTCTTAACTTCTTTCAAAGTCAAATCTTCTCTAACTAACTTGTCTTCAATAGTTGAAACATACTTATTGACATGATTGATATTGAAAAGGAAAAGTTAACTTTTCTAAAACAATATGCATGTAATAAAGGTACATGGCCTAAGACAATCCAAATCTCAATATATCAAAGTTGAACTGTACCTGGTTAAGATAACGCTTCAGTGATTAGAAAGGGACTGATTGAATTCATTGACAGAAATAAAATCTACCACATAATAAAGGGCATTACTTATAAATGACACATGAAATAAGACATAGTCAAAATTATCCTAGTTTCATTTTTCCCATAAAAGAGATTACATAAATAATTTGTGCAGGGCTCAATTAAACTTTGCAAAGAAAACATATTTTCTGCATTTAAAGAGAATAACTACGAAGGAACAAAATGAAATATGTTGTACATCAAAATCTTACTAACCGGTATACTGTACAGTGTATACATATAAAATGTACACAAAATGAATTGTAAGTATTTCTATAAAAGTAAAAGTAAATGTACAACTAAATCATGTAAAATAGGTAAAATGTATAAATTGAGTATTGTAAATACATTTCAAAATGAAATCTGTGATATGATTAAAATATAAGCATTTAGCATAATGTAAATGATGACATTTTAAAATGTATTAGAGCCTGGATGGGGTTTACAGAATAGAGAATAATACAATGGAAAAATCAGCACAAAAATAAAGAATGGAGGAAAATAGGCCAAAATAACAAAGAACAGTGAATAATGGGGTGCTAAAATATAAAGAATAGAGAAATAGTGGTAAAAAAATATAGAATAGAGAAAAATGACCTAAAACATTTAAAAAAAAACAAAATGAAGGACCCCAATCAGACCCTCATGTATGTATACATACAAACCTTCAGTAAGAAAGGATCCAAGAGCATCCCAAGCACCATCTTCACTAAAATTCCAGGACTTAACAATAGGTGCAGCCCAATCAATCTATAATCATAAATCATCAAATTACATAAAGTTATGCATGCAGGTGTTAATTACATATTTGAATTTCTGTACAAACTGATAAATGCCATTAGACTTAGTTGAAATTGACATTTATGTATATATTTGTTTGCATGTAAATACATATCAAAAAATTTATATAAATTTTTATTCAGATATTTAAAAGAAAATAAACTTAGAATTTTTAGATGGAAATTACTACAACATATTCTACCTACAAAGAAACTTTTCTGCAGGTGGAAAATTGTAAACAATAGTTCTTGTAATTCTTGTACACACGAAGAGGATTATGATCACTACTTTATACTGTGTCCGTATTTAAAACTTTTTGGATTAAAATAAATGAAGTTTTAAAAACAGTAAAATAACTTTTAAGATAAAACTAAGGCACTTGGTATTTGGATATAAAATTTCTGACGAAGAATATTTTGACTTTAACTATTTTTAACGATTGTTGGCTTTTCAATTTACAAAGCCTATTACATATCTGATCAAAAGACAAAAATGTCAATGTTTTCTTAATTTTCTCAATGAGTTCAATAGAAGAGTATGTTTGAAAATTAAAAGTAATATTTTAGCAACTATTAGAAAACATATTAATAGTCATATTAAGTGATATTATTTAATATATATTTGATGTACAAATGTAATATGTATTTTACAACTAATCACTACCCTGAGTGATTAGTGGATTGTAACAGGAACATCAGGAGGAGCTTGGACTCCTGAAGGATATTGTAACAAGCCAATATTTGAAATAAATATTTAATTATGTTGTTAAAAAAAAAAAAGACATATACCACATGTATATACTGTTCATGTTTCTGTATAAGTATAAAAAGCTAATAAATGTATATATGTCTTACTTTAAAAAAATAATTTCAGGTACATGTATGTACTTTTAAACCTTTCATAATTAAAGAAGTGCAAGGTACAGTGTAACATACCCTATGATGTGAGGGCTTTGTTCACAGTTTGGGACTTACAGGGGGCAGTTACATCTTTATTGTGTCATTATTTATTTTTTTTACTATTTTCAAAATACCTACCACAAACATAGCAAAAAGTAGACTCACACAAAAGTTTCCCTTTAATACTGTATGTACATGGTGGTAGTTGAAAACTAATAAACACAATGAAAATAAGAACAACATGTATTCCCAAAATATTTGTGAATTTTTTTCTGGTGTGCAAAATTGCCCTCATAAAACCTGGCAAAGCATTAATGATATACCTGTCCCTAACAATTATTTGTCTTTTAATCATTGAAAAAGAATGAGGATTAAGTCCAATGAACATAATGACAGGTAAATGGTTTAAAAATCCATATGTGAGGCACCCAAATAAATGATAAAATCAGAAAGTCTTGAGAAATAGCATTACATATGTAAATTAGTGACAAACTGTGTAAACCAAAACTCTGGAATGACAAAAGATAGGTACAGTCTTTACTAATTTATCCATTAGTTTATTCTGATAATTTAAAAACTTCCCAAACTCATCTTGAGTTTAATAGAAATAAGAAGATGTGGTATGAGTGCCAATGAGACAACTCTCCATCCAAGTCACAATATGTAAACAGTAAACAATTATAGGTCAAAGTACGGCCTTCAACACGGAGCTTTGGCTCACACCAAACAGCAAGCTATAAAGGGTCCCAAAATGACTAGTGTAAAACAATTCAAACAGGAAAGCCAACTGTCTAATATATATAAAAAACGAGAAACAAGAAACACTTATGAACCACATCAACAAACGACAACCACTGAACAGGCTCCTGACTAAGCTTAGTTAAGTGGGATATTTTTTTGAAGGATGAAATGCAATGTACAGTATACATGTACATGTATATATATATATATACATATACTATAGTATACTACATATTTCGGTTTGAAAGAAAAATCTTTATCAGGTACATGTAAGCTGAAGAACTAAGTTTTTTTCTCTTAATTAAAGTATTAAGCCACATTACAGTCATGATAGTCAACCAATTGACAGCTTCAGAGCACACCTTCATGATCTTACACAAGGTTTTCTCTGTTAACTCATTTAAACCAGATACTACATTTTGTAAATTTATATTGTTAATTTTAAACTGTTTTGAAAAAAATCGCCCACATATTGTGAAACTGGTAAATACCACACATGTGCAACGACAATTAATTAGGTAATCTACAGTTTTTTGAAATTTTGTTTTAGAATATGAATAAGATTCACATTAAATTATAAATCAACTTTTCAATTCAAAAGCAGAATAATCCCATCCTGATTTGGTGCATAGCATATTTAGTTTATTTTCCAGTTATCTGAGATTTATTCTCATCAGACCAATTTTCTAATGTCATGATTGTACACATACAATGCATTTGAAGGTTTATTTATTTATTTAAGAGGGTTATACAGTTAGCTATATAACTAATCTTCCAGATTGAAATTTTCTTAAAATTTTAATTGAAAAACAAATCAAGGTCAATTCAAAACGGATGAAGAATGGTAAGCAGAAGGCAAACCCTAATACTCAAGGTTTCTTTGTTCTCTTACACAACTTTACTCAAAACTCAAACTAGTTTTTACTTCTCTACACACATTTAACAAATTTGTTTTGTCTCCTTATTAATCTGGCCAACTGTATATACATGTACCTGAGTGAAAAGAAAGTTAGAATAAACCTTACCATGCTACCATTTTTTCTTCTTGGCATTTTTGCTAATTCAAGATCATCAAGTGTCTGAGAGTTTGGTATACACATACATTTTGGTAAGATTCCTGGACTTTCTATTGGCAGACCAATTGGTTCAACTGAAGACTGACGAGAGCATTCCATGAAATGAGTAACTGAACCTATGCCCCTCATCCCTAGAGATTCTGTGTTTATAGATGATGGTTCATGCAGCAAATAAGAATGAAACCTATTGCACTGTATTCCTGACTTGGATAATTTGTTACATAATGCATCATCTCTTTCTTTCAAAAAGGGTTCATAAACATCATTTAGAAACAAAGTATTTGCACCAGTTTGTAGAATAATTTGCTTCATAATATTGTAACTGTTTTCAGTCTTTGTATTATAATACAATATCCGATTGCCAAACTTCTCAAGAAAGGACTGGTTAAGAAACTTGAGAGCATAATGCAGCCATAACTTTGTGGCTCCGCCTGTAGCTACAACATCCAATGGATCTTCTTCGTGATCAGACCATATAAAAACTAATAACACTGCTGCATTGGATGAGGCAGCAGCTACTAAAGCGGGATTATCATACATCCGCAAGTCTCTCCTTAACCAATAAATAACAGGAGGATTATTTATTTGTCTTGGTAGTGCATTTCCTTTCCTCTTTTTCTTTTTATGTTTTGAATTTGAAAAGTCTGATACCTGAAGTCCAGGAATGCTAGCTTTCAGGTGTCCCTCATTGTTTGCATTGTTTTCATTTAAGGAATTTGGTATGGGTTCAATGTTTTGTTGTTTGTTAGCTCTTTTATGCAAAGCTGAACCCACAGGTTCATTGCAGGATTCATTGAGTAATGGCGTATTGATCTTTTTAGGATTACAGTCTGACAGAGATAAAGACTTTGCTAGCTCCATGTCAAGTTCAAAGCCAAAGTCGCTTGTAAGAAACCCATTTTCAACACTACAACCTACTGCTTCGTTTGATTTTGAATGTAAAGCTTCTGTTTCAGAGAAGTAGTTCTTGAAGACACCAACCAGACAGTTATGTAAAATTGGCTTTGCAACTTTCAGGTTCTCTATAAAGTTTATGAAATGGTTTCTTGTTTTGTCGTAGCCTTCAAGTGACAAGATCATGCAAAAGCATTCGTCTGCTTCGCAATTCCCATTTGAATATTGATTCAAAATGTCTTGAGATTCCCTACCGAATGAAAACCATACAGAACTCATGGTTCATTCATCAGTTATCATCTGCAATGTTTACGTTATGCAATTTTGTTCGGAACTCGTCGAACTCGGAAGTTCTCTTGTTTCTTTATTCATATTGGAATTGGTGCGTTAGAAATTTATCTTTAGGTGGACACGGATAAAGTCGCATCAAAATTGCAATGGTCAAAGATAATTTTAGATGTATATTCAGTTATTTTTGAGGACAATATTATAGCGTACTGACGCGACTGTGTAACAATGAAAGAAAGACGTGTAGATAATGTAGATCTCAAATCAATAGATTATATAATAAATTAACTACCACACCAGCATTTAAATTGCTATTTCTCTCTAGTTTAAAAAAAATTATACCGGTAATTTGGGCATTTATTGCAGAGTGTTGCACAAATACTTTATGTAGTCCTCACCTGAGGTACCACTAGAGTTTTTTTCTTCCTGAAAATTATAAGAATAAGTACCCTTTTATCAGCCGTTAATAATTAAATCATGGCTTGTAGATATAGTTAACTTTAACAATATACATGATCAGAAGTCCATTACTAGCTCTAGTAATGGACTTCTGACATGATATATGCAACATTGAAAACTTTCAATTATAGCCAACAGACCGTGCTTACTTTTAGCGAAGTTAATGAACCCGATTTTAATTGTAATTTTCAAGAGAACTCGTATGACAATATAGTAATAATTAACACGCAGAATTTGACTTCATGTTCACATTGACTTCATATTAAACAAAATAAAACTTGTATTTTGTTTTAATGTTTTTGAACCTATGTTTTAAAATGTCTGGATATAGCGATCTGCTCTGTATTTGGGAAAGCAGCTTATTACTTGAAGCAGTAAATTGATGTATTAGATAGTACAGGCTCTAGCTAGGATATCTCCTTGACCACTCTCTTATCATATTTTTTCAAGTGTGCAATACAGCTTTGGTTGTTTCCTTTCTATCCGAAGCAATCCTCCCACATGTATCATGCAGTTTTAAAAATAGATTTCAGATAAACCATATGCTTATTATTCAAGTTGACCAGGAATAAGTTATGGAGGCAGTCGAAAATACCATTCGAGAGGCAACAGCAATAAAGTTTCTTTTAATTTACCGAAAACGGCCGATCTTAATTTTGTCCCCCAGAGCTCGGATTGTCTCCTTAAATATTGAGTTTTATAGATGATTGTATGTTTTCAATGAGACTCCCAACAAAACGACGATTCTAGGGTCCATCAATGATCAAAATCAATAACGTATGACAAAACTTGTAACAGTTCGGAAGAAAAAAATTAGAATAAAAATAAAACAAATATGAAATATATGCAGCGTTCAATGACGACCACTGAATTAGAAGGGCTCATGACTTGGGACTTGAACATAATGAATGTGGCGGCCTTTTAGAAATGTTTGTGAGAGCCCTCTTCTTATATAGTTTTTACGTTATACTATTAGTAGTTCCGATAAAATGTGTCCGAGAGGACACAAATAACTACTATCATGAAATCCATGGGTACAGAACTTTCTAGTATTTTTTATTCCGATGTCATTAATCTTATTTCTGATATATTAACTTATCAATAGATTACGTTTATTAAAATCAAAAACGTCACTACAGACACAAGCATAGCCAACGAGTTGAGAATTCGTTTATTAAAGTTGGAATGATTTGCATGACATCTATGATTACGTTGTTTTTGTACCAAAATATTAATGATTTCATTTTGCAAAAAAACTTTAAAAATTGGTAAAAATAATCAAGGGCAATAACTTCTATAAGGAATCAAATGACATTTTCGATCAGTTTGACTTATTTGCAGATCTTACTTTGCTGAACATTTTTGCTGTTTGAAGTTTCATTCTATCTATCATACTTTCTGCGAAAAACTAAAAATCTGGTAAAACTTATCTTTCATAGGCAACAACTCCTATAAAGGATAAATTGACAATTTTGGTCATGTTTGACTTATTTGTAGGTCTTACCTTGCTGAACATTTTTACTGTTAAAAATTTCTCTGTATCTATAATAGTTTTCAAGATAACAACCAAAAACTGAGACATTTCATAACATTTATTATTTCAGAGGCAATCATGAACTCAAAATTGGGTTGTCAGATTCGTCTGAAAATGTCTCACTAACAGATCTTGCCATGGCTTGCCATTTTTACACCATGTCATCGCTCTTACTGTTTTTTTTTCAGCTTTTGAGATATAAGCCAAAAACTGCATTTTACCCCTATGTTCTATTTTAAGCCATGGCGGCCATGTTTGTTGGCTTACCGGAATGAAAAACACAAACTTTATACTATATATCATAAAGATCATTCATCCTAAGTTTGGTTGACTTTGGTTCGGTAGTATCAGAAGAATAGATCTTTGAAAAGGTTTACGACGAAGACGACGGACGACGACGACAGATGCCATGTGATGGCAACAGCTCATATGGCCCTTTGGGTCAAGTGAGCTTAAGCGGAGTTCAAAATATTTTAGTCAGTGAAAAAATAGGCTAAACCTGACTAACAGGGTTCACTCTGGAAAAACTATATATGTCTTTTATACGGCCAATTCTTGAACTTCAATACGCCGATGTTGTATGGAACACACATAATATAAACCTAATACAAAGGCTAGCAAATATCCAGCTAGATGCCGCACGCAAAGTTACAGGGAGACTAAACTTACGAATATTGGTAAATTATATGTCGAAACTCAATGGGAAAAGTTATCGGAACGAAGGGAAAATCATAGATTGATACTCTGTCACAAAATTATATATGACAAAACACCTAGTTATCTCCGTGAACAAATACCAGGTTTAGTAGAAAGTAGACATTACCATAATACAAGGCAATGTCAAAATATCTTAGAAATCGGTACAAGAACTCGCCTATATTCTGAATACTTTTTTTCCCTGCAACCGTAAAATTACGGAATAAGATACCTTTTAATATAAGACAATGCGACTCTCTCTTTCTTTAAAAAAAAATTTTGTAAACAAAATAAGAAGGTTCCCACACATTATTATGTTGGAAATCGCATTGGACAAATTCTCCATGCACGCTTGCGAATGAACTCTAGTGCTTTAAACTCCAATTTATTTTTTCGTAATTTAGTGGATTCGCCAAATTGTCGTTGTGGTGCTATAGAAACAAGCTCTCATTTTTTATTAACGTGTCCTTACTATACTAACATACGCCAAGTGCTACTGAGTTCTCTTGCTGTTTTTCCGCAGCGTATTGATGTAAATATTTCGCTTTTTGGGTCAGATTGTTTAACTGATGAAGAAAATTGTACTCTTTTTGTATTGGTACAGAAATATATATTGAAAAATAAAAGATTCACACCATAATATGAAAGCTTCATTTATATGTTTTCCTTGCATTTCATTTAGCTCATTTCATTCCTTGTTTTTTTGTGTGTTTTTTTTTTTCTCAAACTATATAATCAATCTTATTTTGTATTTACTATTCTTAATATATTCCAATTGACAGAGCATGCTCCAAGTATTCATTATATTGTATGTCAATATTCTTTCGGAGACAGATTAAAATAAGCAATGTTGTTTGTTTCTGGATCCCATTGTTTATACTGTATTATATTATATAGCATGATTTGACTTATCAAATAAAATATTGTTTAAACCAATGAAAAGATAATAATGTTTGCCATTAGCCGTATGTAGCACTTGGAGAAGAGTCGCCCTTTTCCACCCCTTATCATCTTACATCAAGTTTATGTATAAGCACAGCACGGGAAATTTATTATTTCAGTAAGCAATAATTTTAGATCTATAACCCATGGATATTACATCTATGATTCATCAATGTAAAGAACAAATAAGCGATCACGTTTAAATGTGAATATATATATACACATAGCAAGATATCCTCCTGAACTGGTATAAATTTTAAATTCTGGCTTCAGTCAAACTGTCACGAAATAGAAGTTCCTTCATAATAAAAGTTCCAAGTGGAAGAAATATTATGTAATAGTATTTCCACTGGAACAAATATTACAGTATGTGTTCCTTACGGAATAAAGGGTATAACGTGAGGGAACCCAAATTGCACCTACAAGTTTTGGCAATTTTTCACCTACGTTTTTATATAATCCAGACAAAAGTTTCCATTCTGTGTTAAGTTTGTAGATGTATCATTATTTACTATATAGTTCCACCAATTTAATTTTGAATCCATACTGAATCATAGAAAAATGGGTTTGAACCGACCTTCAAACGATCCATGATTCTGTGATGAGGAGTACCCAAATCGCATCCATGCTTAAATTCACATCCATAAAAATCGAATAACAGATGTTTTGTTTTATTTCTTCAAATATTTAGAACAATTTGACATTAATCCATGCTTACTATTCATTTTTAAAGGAATGAATGCTCGTAACATATTTTATTTGCTCATTTTTAAAAGATTACTTTTTGTGGACGTCGCATATGGAACCGTTTCCATAGAGTTTTACCCTTTCTAGTAAATACTTCATTTGTTGATATAAACTGGAACGTTTTGTGTATATTTAAATATATTTACCTATGTTGAAAGACGTGCATAATGTCAAATCATAAAAATGCAAATGGTTTAGTCTCTCTAAGAAACTTGTAAGATTTCCGCTGCTATTTTTGCTAAATATAATTATAGCACAGGCACTTGTCTCAGAAAAAAATTTCCTATATACCTTAATATTAAGGTATATAGGAATTTTTTTTCTGAGGAATATTAAGGTATATAGGAAATTTTTTCTGAGACAAGTGCCTGTGAATTATAGGTGCAATTTGGGTAACTACACTCGCCGCGCAATTTGGGTACTGTGACGTTAGAATATTTGTTCCAACAGGAACAGATATTATGACATTATTTATAACAAAGTTTCCAGGGGAACTTCTGTTAGGCGGAACAAATATACGTTGACAAAACAATGTCTGAACTACATTTTTGCGAACCGTTCTTCGTCTATCAGAAGGATAAAATCTGTCAAAATAATGACTGAGGCATTTATT
Organism: Mytilus coruscus; assembly: GCA_017311375.1. NCBI lineage: Eukaryota > Metazoa > Mollusca > Bivalvia > Mytilida > Mytilidae > Mytilus > Mytilus coruscus. The sequence continues at coordinate 67,417,671 of CM029600.1, read as the reverse complement.
CGAACGCATCAAATATTTAAAATGATTTTCTTTTCACTTTTAATTCTTTTAATGAAAACATTTACCGAAAGAAATATGATCCAAAATAAGATTTAGGAAAAATATGACAATTTTCTTTTATACCAATTAAAATGCGCCAACCAGATTTTATGCATTGTGACGTCACATGATAAGGATCCTAACAACTTCCTGTTGACAAAAGTGGATTTTCGATTCTCTAAAGCGTATTTTACCTTATAATAACACGTTAGCATAAAGGTTACATCATACACATTCTATAGTAACAAAACAGCACTTACTACAAAATCATTGTCATGTTAAAGAACCATAGTTGTTGAAAGATACTTGTTTCGGTTAGACTGACATTTTTTTTTACCAAGGCAAAGGAATTTTATACAACACAAATTAAGGATAATTTTGTGGAATTCATTGATTGACAATGGACTTTGCAGAGCTTCCAGTGACTCTAGTCATCAAAGCACCTAACCAACGAGTTGGTGACCACACAGTTGAATGCATGCTTGGTTGGACAGTAAAAAAACTAAAAGCCCATTTGGAAGAAGTTTATCCAAGCAAACCAGTAAGTAGGTTCTGCCATCAAGTCAATTCATTTCCTATTTAATCCAATCATAACATTGTCCCAAATACAGGCAGTTATAAAAGCTTTTGCATGCATAACGATATTCTATCGGGTCCATTCGCCCTGATTACATGTTCGCCCTGAGTTCGTTCGCCCATAGAGTCCGTTCGCCCTGGGTTTGTTCTCCCTACTTTTATTAAAAAATATTAATATTAAGGATATTAAAGTTTAATAAACTTATTCAGATATTTATATGGTATAAATTCTCGAAATTCATGAAAACACATGGAAATATTCAAAAGTTGGTGGAATGTTTTGGAGCATTGATTGTTCATAATAATTCTCACTGATTGATGTAATAATTGTCTTTGATGGATTTATAATAAAAACAACATTTTGTTTTGATAAACTAGTCAGCTTGGAATGAGTAAAAACAATGATGTACGAATTGCAAAACATGGAAAGGATTTATAAGTTCATTTATTATTATACTGCATAAATTGACTGACTAGAACTATTAAAATTGTTACCGTAGAAAGGCTTGTATAGTTCGCACTGGTACATAGTCCGCACCCCCTTCTCCGCACGAAATTTTAGGTTAAAAGACTTTTTGTAACTGTTAGAAAAGGTCTAATGAAACTCCGGTAATTTCAAATCCTGTGCGGTCGTTTGCGTTATTTTCTTGGAAAAACCTGTTTTCCATCATCAAACAGAAGCTGAAACTGCTTGTAAATGATTCTAGAACGCTTCATGATTGTTAAAATAAGTTTAATTCACTTAAAAAACAATTTAGAAACTTGTGTATTATAAACAGGAAGTTTAATAAGCACGTGTAAAAGAAGAAATTAACCGGTGAGAGTCGAAATCCGTACATAACAGATATCACTATAATACGACTTTGAAAGTAAAACAGTTCAGTGTGTGAAACCTCCGCCGCCAACTCGCCAAATGCGAGTAAGAATCGTGTTTGGCGAGTCCAGATTCAATAAAACTCGCCTTGTGGCGAGTAACTCTTCTGTGCCGACTTTGAATCAAGCCAGCAAAAGATCGTCACAAAACATTTTTCCATAAAATCTATACTGTTATCCATGACTTCTGTTTAAACAGGAACCCAGATGATACATATTATGTTACATGTGTTCTGATTGGCTAGATGACTGTTGAATGAAAACTTAAACCAATCAAAACATGTTTTATAGATAGATAAATTTACTTTCACTTTCCTTTTGGCAATGTAATTTTAATATATGTTTTGAAGATTGAATCAAGAGTAAATTTCCTATAAAGTGTAAATAAAACTTAATTCTAATAATAGATTTTAAATAACATGAAAGGAAGGAAAAGGTCACCAAAAAAATCTTTACAGTGTACATTGCTTTATAAATTCAGCTTTTAAATGACATGAAAGGAAGGAAAAGGTAACCTAAATAATCTTAACAGTGTCGTTGCAGAACAATATTTGTTTTTCTTATAGCATAAATATTGCAAAATGCATTAATTATGGTCAACAGTAGCAACTTTGGATATTAAACATGTTATAGCATTTTTTCAAGATAAAGAAAATTTATAAGTCCTTGATTTATATAGTCCTCTAAAACCAACATTTTCTTTGGAACCAAGTTAATATATAACCAGATATCAAGAAAAGTTAAAACCCATAAATTGTTGCTTAAATGGTATCATTTTTCATGTGATTTCTTATTAAATCACAAATTTAATTAAATTCTTCAGTTAATCTGTATAACCCTATATTTAGATTTTTTAATTATTATATATTATACTTGTATTATACCCTATCTAAGGTATTATATAAATACCAGTAACCCTTTCTATTGACCAAGCACTCCTGAATGAGAAGCCACTGAACAAAATTAATACATAAAACTGTCAAAGAGAAAAGGAAATCACAGATACTTCCTGAAAAGCTTCAACCTAATATATAAGTAAACTAGAATAAAGCTATTTCTAAAATGTTTATTACATTCAATAACGTCGAATAAGATGGCGAGTTCAAAATTTTAGGAACTCGCCAAGCTGGCTAGTGGGATTTCAATTTGGCGAGTTGAAATGAAAAGCTGCTCGCCAAATTGGCGAGTTCCAAGAAAAAGGTTTCACACACTGCAGTTCCATCCTTTTGTAAAACAGTCTTTAATATATCTATCACATTAATGTTTGAAGGGTCTTAAGCTAATACAAACCATATTAGTCAGTAGTAAACACCAAACGGAACGAACAATAACCGATTACGCTTTGTAGTTTACAAATTCTAAGCTGGTTTACAGTTGTCTTTTCACTATGTTTGTATCGTTTCAATCAAGCAGATACCAGTTTATTTTAACCAATGCATTGAAAAGAAACGAAATTTGTAATGAAAGGTTTAGTTTTTATATTTATCAGTATTAATTTGATATTGAATAGAAATAACTTATTAATATGGATGAGTTAAAATTATTAATTTGAAAAATGATAAGAGCGCCTCTATAATATCAATAACAAAGATGGCGGAACGTAAACAAACCACCTCGCCCATGAAATTGAAATTTTCTCTTATTTCTTGCTTATTGTACTCTATAGTCCGCACCCCGTCTGGAAGGTCCAATTTTGGAGAATAAAACCGCGGACTATACAAGCCTTTCTACGGTAACAAATATCACTAAAGATAAATACATTGTATTCCAGTATTCTACTATGCAAATCAAGGAAAAATTTGGTTGCAGCAATACAAATATTTGGCGAATTATTCAACAAACTTTATACCTTGTTCAAATAATAAACATTATGCAACTATACAACAATAAAAAAAATTAAAATCAGGGCGAATGGACCCTGGGCGAACAGGTATTAGGACTAACAGGTACTAGGGCGAACATGAATCAGGGCGAACGGACCCAGATTCTGTTCATAATATCTGATGGAATTGCTTCATTTGAGTACTTGACACTTGTACTTAATCCTCTATCTGCCAGTAGTTTTAAATGGTTGGATTTCGTGTGCCAGAAAATATGGGCATTTGTGACGTTACATGCAAAACAATAACGTCATTCTATATACATTTGTACATGATATATGACGTCACGCCCTCATGATGTTACATTGGGTACCCAGTGAAGAAAAATATTACACTGTTTAATTTTTGGTATTTTATATGAAAGAGATACAACAATGATGAGAAGCTTGCATAAATTAAAACATGGACATATGTGTCACTCCAGCAGCAAGAGGGTTAACCATCCATAAGCAGTTGAGCTAAGGAAGTTCTTCTTTGGCTCCGTCGGTAAGTCTCAGCACTGATTGAAATAGAGATCCCAAGTTTTAATCCTGGAGGAGACAATGTGATTTTCTATTAAGAATCATGCTCTCCGTTTACATTTGGTGTCAGCTATAAACCCATGGTGGTAAGAGATGACATTGAGGTAGGTTTGTGTCTTATTGGTATGATGACTTGACGAGGGGAAAGAGTGATTGGATTGCTTCCCTTGAGAAGAAAGATACTAAGCTAACCGTAAGCAGTTGAGTTTGGGAAGTACTTATTTAGCTCAGTCAAGCAGATCACTGAGATCTAGGGTTCAAGTCTAAGAGGAGACAGACAATGCGATTATCTAATAAGAATCATACTCTCTGGTTATACAAGATACAAAATGTACATGTAAATGGAAATTGGCAAGATTAGGGGAAAACTTATTAACTTAAAAAGTATAAACATCATATATCTATTTATACCTGATCATGATGAGTATCTGATAGAATTGTGTTTTTTTTCCTTTCAGAAAGAGACTCACCAGAAACTTATCTATTCTGGAAAGTTATTGCAAGACCATTTGTTGTTGAAAGATGTAATCCGACAGGTAAAGTCTATTGTTACAGTGATAAGCTTGTAAAAAAGTAATTTACTCATATATACGTATACACATTTTGCAATTAAAATTGAGAATGGAAATGGGGAATGTGTCAAAGAGACAACAACCCGACCACAGAACAGACAACAACAGAAGGTCACCAATAGGTCTTCAATACAGCGAAATTCCCGCACCGGAGGCGCCCTTAAGCTGGCCCCTAAACAAATATATATACTAGTTCAGTGATAATGGACGTCATACTAAACTCCAAATTATACACAAGAAACTAAAAGTAAAATAATACAAGACTAACAAAGGCCAGAGGCTCCTGACTTGGGACAGGCGCAAAATGCGGCGGGTTAAACATGTTTATGAGATCTCAACCTCCCCTATACCTCTAGCCAAGGTAGAAAAGTAAACGCATAACAATACGCACATTAAAAGTCAGTTAAAGAGAAGTCCGAGTCCGATGTCAGAAGATGTAACAAAAGAAAATAAACAAAATGACAATAATACATAAATAACAACAGACTACTAGCAGTTAACTGACATGCCAGCTCCAGACCTCAATTAAACTGATTGAAAGATTATGTCTTCATCATATGAATATCAGGCACAATCCCTCCGTTAGGGGTTTAGTATCATACCATCATAAAATATATGAGAAGAGCATAACCCGTGTCATGCCAACAACTGGTTTTAAATAAATGTGTTTAGTTCGATGCAAAGACCCTATAAGTGAATCAATATTAAAGCCAAAATATGCAATCTTTAATGACCTGACAACAGTATCGTAACTATATCCCTTCTTAATAAGTCTATTTAAAGGTTTTGTTAGCTTCTGAGGTGAATACTGACATTTTAGTGCTTTATAAAGAATATTACCATAAAAGATTGGATGTGAAATACCTGAACGTATAAGAAGTCTGCATGTTGAGCTATATTTACGAATGATGTCCTTATACCGATGATAAAATTTAGTAAATGTTTTGACTAGTTTGTGATATCGAAAACCCTGGTGTAATAATTTTCAGTAATACATAAATTTCTTTCGTTAAAATCTGAAACGTTGTTACATACACGAGCGAATCGTACAAGTTGAGATATATAACACCGTAAGATGGTGACAAGGAACGTCACCATCTAAAATGGATAATTAACGATAGGAAATGAAAATCATCTCTTTTATCATAAATTTTGTATTAAGCTTTCCGTTAATGATATGGATATCAAGATCGAGGAAAGGGCAGTGGTCATTGTTAGTATTAGCTTTATTTAAAGTAAGTTCAACAGGATAAATTTCTTTAGTATACATACTGAAGTCGTCATTATTGAGAGCCAATATATCATCCAAATATCTAAAAGTATTATTAAATTTTTGTATCAGATGTTGTTTCGATGGGTCTTTGCTGATTTTAGTCATAAATTGTAACTCATAGCAATACAAAACAGGTCCGCAATAAGTGGTGCACAGTTAGTCCCCATTGGAATTCGATAACCTGACGATATACGGAATCTCCAAAGCGAACAAAAATATTATCTAGTAAAATTCAAGGGCAGATATAGTATCAAAGCATGTCCAATTGACATATTTCTTTTGTTTATTGCTACTAAAAAATGACCTAAAAGAGTTAGAACATATGTATTCACATTCTGACTTTTCAAATGCCCATTTAATTAGGTGTGTGAATTTTTTCTTAATGAGAATGTGAGGCAATGTGGTATACAAGGTAGAAAAATCAAAACTTTGAACAGATTCAAAATCACCAATATAAGCATGCAATTTATCAAGTACTTCCAACGAGTTTTTGACACTCCAAAAGTAATTAATTCCACTATTTTCAAAGGCCTTATTTGAACAATTTATTATCAGGTTTTTGATTGTACCAAGTGAACTGGTAAGAAGAATAGACAATTTAGTAGTGGAACAATGGCTTGAAGACGAAATAAATCTATATTTGTAAGGTGTTTTATGTAGCTCGAAGCCAGTACATAGTTGGGACTTTCATTGTATTTGGTTCTGCTTGTAAAGAGGTAGCTAAAAGTTTATGTTTGTTACAGATGTCGTTTTCTGAAAATGGAGTCAGTTGGAATGTTGGTGAATTGTATCTTTACAAAATTTGGAGATATATCACGTGCTATATAAATATAGTACATTTGTTTCAGTTTAATTGACTTTCTTCGACATATATTTATTTATCATACATGTATCATACAATGTCTGTATGTAGTGCTTCCTGGGAAACATGAAATGGACTTGTCTCAAGAAAAACTTTGATGCTATCTGCCAAATCAGAAGCTGAAATTCTGAAAGTTCTGTCAATCAGTGGGAATGTAGTTTTAAACTCACCTGGCCCAAAGGGAAAGTGTGATGAGCTATATGTATTTTCATGATGGTCATGTTCATTGTTGGTATCTGTCATCTGTTATTTTTACAAAAATCTTTTCCTCTGACACTGCTTGGCAAATAGCAACCAAATTTAGCCACAATCATCTAATTGTATTTTTATGTCTAATAACCCTGCCTGACAACCAGCATGTTTGCGAAACATACCGGTATGTCTAAAATTAGAACAGGGCTCAAATGCGAGTAAATAATTTATATGATTGACTCCTTGTAGGAGTTGTTACAATTTTAAGATATTTTTGCATATTTCATGTACAGTACATGATGATTTCATGATACCTGAAATTAATATAAACCATACATGATTAGTAAATGGTTAGTAATGTATTATCTTGAAAATTATAATCATGATAATTGATAGACAGAAACTATGTCAAACAAAAATGATCAGAAAGAAAAGATTTTGGCTCGAACAGTTTCCATTCAACACAAATATTCTAATTAAATGTATGCAAGAATTTCAAATGAGCAAAACAGCTCCTCTGATTTTTATTCCTCCGCTACGTTATGCCCCCTCCATAGCGGAAGGGGCATTAAGTTTTACCCTTGTCTGTCCGTACGTCTCAAAATTTGTTTCTGTTCTCTAAATTAAGTTTGCCTCAACCAAATGTTATGAAACTTGTACACAATGCTTATTACCACAAAACACAGATCAAGTTCTAATTTGGGTGGTGTCACTTTTATCTTTCTAGAGTTATGTCCCTTTACAAATGGAAAAATTCAATTTTTCGTTTCCATTCTCTAACTTAAGTTTGCCTCAACCAGATGTTATGAATCTCATACACAATGCTTATTAACACAAAACACAATTCAAGATTGAATTTTGGTGGCGTCACTTTTACCATTCTAGAGTTATGCCCAAGGGTCCGGAAACGGTCATATTTGCCAGTCATGACCAAAACTGAAAGCAATTTGCATGATTTGTCCTAAACAGAAGATTGGGATTTAGGGCAAATTTTTTTTTTTATAGAAATAATATTGGTCATTTCATTGAGATTTCGTTCTTAATCGCCATTTTGTACTTGTTTTTGTTTTGTAATCCCTGTCCTGTAATAAAACTGCCACTCCAGTATAGTATGATAATCCTGAGACCAGGAATTATTGGCTAATGATCGCTAATCACTTTTTACCTGTGTTTTAAATTTCGCACCTGACAGTGAACTAATATTGGAAATAAATTAAAATTCCATAATAACTTTCTATATTATTTAATTACTTTTCAGCAAAGACAATCATCGATTTTGATTAAAAAATTAAAACTTAATTTAATTTACGTAGAAAAAGTAATTTTTCATGAGTTACACCATGTGCTTTTCTTTACTATATAATATGCATGTATGAAATTGTCTTCACCAGATAAGACACTTAATTGTAAAATGCAAAATGATTTTGTGCTAAATTAAACGAGTGCAACTATTATATTCAAACACCTTTAAAGGTAATTAAATAAAAAATCCGGTGATTACCTGTCAATTTGATAAACACAGAACAAATCCCGGAAATGAAACCGGAATTATTGGTACTTTAGTATTGAGGCAAACTTCCGGTTTTAATTTTGTCTTCAAAATTGAAAGAAACATTAGCAATGTCGGAGAAATTTACCATTTTGAGTCATTAAAATCATTTCAATTTTACACAGTTGCCTTCCATAAACCGTTCTTGAAAGTTTTTAGAAAAACGGTAAGAAAATTCATTAGGTAAATGTGATGAAACAGTCAATACAAGTTCGTTGTTGCTATGAATCCAGTGTGATTATGACAAATTGAAAAAAAGGGCCCCAACTTTTAAGTCATCTCAAAATGACCGTAATTGTGTGAAAATATTTCCAGATCCTTGGTTATGCCCATTTACAAATGGAAAATTTGCTGAATTTTTTTTTCCGTTCTCATAACTTAAGTTTGCCTCAACCAAATGTTATGAAACTTATACATAATGCTTATTACCACAAATGATCAAGTGGCGTCACTTTTATCTTTCAAGAGAGATGTCCCTTTACAAATGGAAAAATTGTTGAATTTTTTGTTTCCATTCTCTAATTTTAGTTTGCCTCAACCAGATGTTATGAATCTCATACACAATGCTTATTACCACAAAACACAGATCAAGTTTGAATTTTGGTGGCGTCACTTTTACCGTTCTAGAGTTATGCCCCTTTACAAATGGAAAAATTGTTGAATTTTATGTTATGAAACTTATACACAATGCTTATTACAACAAAACTCAGATCAAGTACGAGTTTGGGTAGCTTCACTTTTACCATTCTTGAGTTATGTCCCTTTATAATGTTATATTTATGTTGTAGGATAATACACAGACACACCACACAGTTCATCTTGTGTGCAATCATGAATCTCAAGAAAGGGTATGTAACCTGCATGAATCTCTGGAAATAATATGTCATTTGTAAGCTTTTGCCTTTTTAGCACTAATGGTGACCAAACTTTAAGTGTAACAATTTAGTAAATAAGTAACTATAATCCTAAAAAGAACATCACATACATGTACATGTAATATAACATGATATCTGTAGAAATGAAATCAAAATTATCATGAAGTATCCTCATTAGTCGATATGCATATTCATTTGCTATGACCAAAGGCCTGTCACATGTCTGTTGTAGAGTAATGGATGGAAAATTATCTAATAATACATTTCTATAGAAAAAAATATGAATTAATTATTTGAACTGTTAACAGCTTAGACAAACATCTAGGAAACTTAATGAGTATAATAGTTACCTTAACATGTTCTCACAATGATAATATAAAAATAAGGAGATGTAGTATGATTGCCAATAAGACAAATATCAAACACAGTTCATAAGACAAGTTCATTAGTCCTGGACTCAAAAGACTAGAATCACCTTTTTCAAAAAAGATGCTTTCCAAGTTGCATTAATTAAAGCAGGGTTTTAACATTCATTAACATTAATTTCATTACAATTTTGTTCTGACCAGAAGACTGGAATAATGTTTTATGGCTTTATCATGTTGTTATTGAAAATCTAATAGTTAGAACTCTGTTCTCTAAGCCTCTAATCTTGTTCAGTGAGTTTTATTATAACCTAGGTAGACAAAGCTGCTACCATGGTTATGCTTTAAGTTATGGTACATGTGTATACATGTACTTTTGTATATATAAGTACGTCTGAGCCAGTGACAACTCTACAACAGATTGATCCATCGGATCACCAGCAGTGATGGTGATACATGGCTGTGTACATATGTATATACAACTCGTCTAAACATCAACCCAACAATGTTAGATCTGTAAATTTGCTTTGCAAATTTTTGTTCTTCCCGCGGATTGAACCCATGCTACTGAGATATCGTGACACCAAATCGCCTGCACTGTGCCGTCCGCTAGACCACACGACCACCTGGGCTTCATAAAATGAAGCTTTCGGTGGCAGTGTTACCTTTCCACATCAGTTTTAATCTGGCGTCGTACTACAGTACATGATATATAAGGCATGGAGATGTTATTTTACAGATCAGCTAAATTATCTATAGTAAAGGATCCTACAAATTAATGTACATGTAAGATACAGTAAGTACGTCTGAGCCAGTGACAACTCTACAACAGAAAATTTACAGATCTAACATTGTTGATGTTTAGACGAGTTGTATATACATAATGTACACAGCCATGTATCACCATCACTGCTGGTGATCCGATGGATCAATCTGTTGTAGAGTTGTCACTGGCTCAGACGTACTTATAAATATAATTATTTTCTGTGACTGTATCTTACATTAATTTGTAGGATCCTTTACTATAGATAATTTAGCTGATCTGTAAAATAACATCTCCATGCCTTATATATCATGTACTGTAGTACGACGCTAGATTAAAACTGACGTGGAAAGGTAACACTCGCCACCAAAAGCTTCATTTTATGAAGCCCAGGTGGTCGTGTGGTCTAGTGGGACGGCTACAGTGCAGGCGATTTGGTGTCACGATATCTCAGTAGCATGGGTTCGAATCGGCGAGGAAGAACAAAAATTTGCGAAAGCAGATTTACAGATCTAACATTGTTGGGTTGATGTTTAGACGAGTTGTATATATATATATATATATATGCAAGTGTATGCATATATCAATATCCAAAAATCCAACAGAGTAACACCTATTAAGTTGTAACAACAAAAACACAATATAAAGACAAGGGCAGTCATGGACTCTAGAGCACTGACCAAAATAACAATATCAACCATTCACATGTTTATCTTTTTCTTCAGATATCCCCCCAGTCTGTGTCTACAGCTTCACCAACAGTAAACACCATGCCAAATACAGAAGGATTGCGGTACAGAAATAATACGCCAAGCGTTCAACAAAACAACTATTATGGGTGGGTACTTATTGTTAATGTTGTAACACTTTTTAACAAGTAGTCATAAAGATTGGCTGTTCCATTTTGAACAGAATTGCAAACCATTGGGAAGTTAAATAAAAACTTTTCTAGTACATTTGTACATGCGTAGCAGCCATTGAAATTCAACATTCTGTAAAGAAATCACCACATTAAATGAATATGAATACAGGTAGACATGGTAGATGTGAAGTAAAGATGTCAATGAGACAGCAATTTAACCCCCCCAAAAAAAACAAATCAACAAAAGACAACTGTCTACTGTGTGTTACATTGAAAGCTCTAAATTGTACTAAGTTATAGACAACTCAAGTTATGAATATATTTAACAGAGACTGGTGAAGATCTAAAAAAAAAACAATGAATTCGTGAAAGCTCAAAGTACTTATAAAAAATCAATTTTAGTGGTATATTAAACATTGTTAAACTGATTAAACTGTAAATAAGTGAATTGATTTTAATCCTCCCAAAATACAAGGCAAAATGATAAAACAATATGTATACTTACGGTATTAGATGTATATTAAAAAAATGTGAAAACATTTTGATCTGGCACATTTGACAACCACACTTGTTGTATACATTTCTTATGCCACTTTTTGACAAAACAATTGGTTTAGCTAAAACCAAGAAATAATTTTCTTTATTATTTCAATTTGCAGAGACGGAAAACTACAACAAGCAATAGCTTCATGCAGTTTTCAAAACTTTCTGTTGCATCCTTACAATGAACTATGAATTCATATCTGACATATGTTTTATTGTCATTGAATATTTTAAAATTACTGATTATCAAACATAAATTTATTTATAGAGCCGTTCCCAGCACAAGTCAACCCCAGCCTCAGCCTCAGATGATGTCACAGGCAGGTATGACACAGGAACAGTATATGGTGATGATGCAGACGTACTACAACCAGATGGCAGCACAGTACATGCAATAGTAAGTACACAAGAAATCTTTCCTTACAAGGGCAAATGTTTTCAAGTTCGGTGAAGTTTGGGTTGTAAACAAAACAAATGATGGTGGTCTTAATCTTCCAATTTTTTGGTGATGTGAACATATTTTTTATCAAATTTTTAAAACTAAAAGTTCAAACACTTGTTAAATAATATGTGATTTAAGAATGCATTCTATAGGTCCAATTTATATGTATATTTAAAAATACTAAAATCTGATCAGATTGTCATTGATACAGTGATCCACCAATATAATGGACTTAAATTAAATAATCAATGATCTGACTAAACACCAAAAAATGACTTAATAGAAGATATCTGAATGTTTGCATATCAAATAATATTATTCAAAGATATACAAGGAAACAGGCTACGATGTAGCAAATGGTAAACTAAACTAATGCACAGTCAACTGTTTACTGTGGATTCATTATATTCATGGGATACAAATTTAGTGGATTTCGTGTGTGTAGGTGAACCACAAAGTAGTAGGGGCATTTAGGTCAGGTTTTGGCCTTAGAAAAAAAAATGTTTTAACAAACTATTCCAAATTGGCTTATAATGTTTGGAAATTTATAGAGTCAAGAAATATAAATGAAAAACATAAGATTTTTATACGACCACAAAAAATTTTTTGGGGTTCGTATAATGCTATGATGTTGTGGTCTGCGTCGTCGTCCGAAGACACATTTAGTTTGTGGACAATAACTTTAGTGTAAGTAAATGGATCTCTTTGAAATTTTGATTTTGGGGTAATGGTACAACAAGGTTCAATACAAGCATTTTGTAGTTTCCAAGAAGGGGTTATGGTACTTACAGTTTAGGAATTAGGGGCAAAAAACAAGCATTTTTGTAGTTTCCGTACATTCCGTGTCATAAAGTTTGTTGGGGGATTTTTTTTTTCCAATTTTTTAAGGGTTTATTATTTTTTATATCCCCGCTTTAAAAAATGCCGGGGTATACTGTTTACCTCTGTCTGTCCATCCATCTATCCGTCAGTCCATCCATCCGCCCCATGAATATTTTTCGTTGCATCTTTCTTAGGAACTACATTACAAGGGTTTCTGAAATTTGGTTTCAGGGTTTATATAAGTCAGCTACACGGTGTGGTGCGTTTTCAGATTCATCACTCAACAACTTCCTGTTTATTGAACACTTACATCATTTTACACATGACATCCAAGTTGAGAATTTTCGTCACATTTTTCTCAGGAACTACATTACAAGGATTTCTGAAATTTGGTTTCAGGGTTTATATAAGTCAGCTACACCGTGTGATGCGTTTTCAGATTCATCACTCAACAACTTCCTGTTTACCGTCAAGTATTTGGGCTGGGGGTATCATCAGTGAGCAGTGGCTTGCAGTTTCACTTGTTTCTTCAAAATTGTTCAAAATTCAAATTTTTTTTGAAAAGTTTCAAGAAGAAATCTTCAATTGCACAATAGATTATTAAGATCTTTGACCACATTTAATTTGTGACAGAAACCTATATTATGTCAAAAATTTGATCACAATCCAATTCATACAGTATCAATCTTGAATATTGTGTCCAAATTTGCCCCAACTGTTCAGGGTTTGACCTCTGCGGTCGTATCAGGCTGCGCTCATCGAAACATTTTATTTGTCTGATGACATCACATTTTCATCATAATAATGTACTGTTTTCATGAAAACGATGAAAATTACAGAATTTATGCAGTTTTCCATCATTATTTCCATTGTGGAAACATTGTGCACAGCCAAGAAACAACAAAATGATTTAAGAGAAGCTTTATTATAACTATTGACATAATCTGACCAAATATAAAATTGTTTCTTGGGTGTACAGATACTTTGCCAATCTAAAATATACTTAAAAATTGATGAAACACAAAGAAAGTCATGTTAAATTTAAGAATATGTGTGATAACTTATAAATTTGCTGTAATATTTGTGCCAGATAAGGGCTTTATTGCCCCAACTCCTTTAAGAGTTCAACAAACTACAAATTTTGTATTCATGCTGTTAGCGGGTATGCAAATTGTTGCTAAACCATGAACTCAAACTTCCTCAATCCACGAAAATGAACGAATCCACAGTATTTGATGCTACATGTCATACTATTTGTTCAATAACTTAGTTTTTGGAAAATATATTTATTCTTTTTATTTTAGCTATCAGACTGGGGGATTTCCCGATATGGCCAACATTCAGATAGCAGCACAAGATATCACACCACAAAACCCCCAAGAACAAGTTCAGCCAAACAATGGCCCTAATCAACAAGATGACAACCAAAATGTTATCCTTGATGCTCGTGGACGTGTAGTGGAAAACGTAGATAATGATGATGAGTTCGGACAACACGATTGGTTGGATTATATTTACACATTCAGTCGATTTATGGTTCTCATCAGCATTGTGTATTTCTACTCCAACTTCACAAGATTTGCTATTGTTGCACTGTTTTTCTTCATTGTATATTTGTAAGTAATAAACTATTAATGTTTTAATTCTATTGAACATTTTTATGCCCCATTTATGGGCATAATGTTTTCTGGTCTGTGCGTCCGTCTGTCCGTTCGTCCGTCCGTCCGTTCGTCCCGCTTCAGGTTAAAGTTTTTGGTCGAGGTAGTTTTTGATGAAGTTGAAGTCCAATCAACTTGAAACTTAGAATACATGTTCCCTATGATATGATCTTTCTAATTTTAATGCCAAATTAAAGATTTTCCCCCATTTTCACGGTCCACTGAACATAGAAAATGATAGTGCGGATGGGGCAAACATGTACTGGGGACACATTCTTGTTATTTTTTTGTACTGATTTATTTTTAAAATTTAGTAATATCTTTAAATTTCTTTTTGGAAAAATAAAAATTATGTCAAAAGATTTAAATCAAGTAACAGTGCAAGTTTGATGAAATTATGACTACATTTGTAAATAAAACAATGGTGAATTTTTTTCATCATGAGAGATAATGTATGAAATCTTTAGTGAAGAAATTTTCTAAAATATGAGTTTGGTCTTATACATGTTAGAATATGTGAAGAATATTACAGAAAAAGCTAAACATTATCTTATCTAGTTATTAAAAAATAATAATTTCGAAAGAGGAAATTGCATTCAAGCTTTTGTATTTTGTTATTAGGTATCAGACAGGATTTTTCAGAGTAAGAAGAAGACATCCAGTACAACGTCCACCACAGGAACAAGCACAACAGCAACAAGAGAATGTACAACCTGATGTACAACAGGTATTATTTGCTACAAGATTTGCACAACATTTAACTTCCTGTTTACCTTATACTAATAGCAAGGGTATCATTAGCTAGCAACAACTCAAAGTATGACTTGTTTGGTTCTAAATTTTTAAAAAATTCCTTTATCCATCAGTCTTTATTTTTTTGAATGGGGAATTAAATTCTACACATTTCTTAAAGTTTTGCACAACAGTAATCTGTTTTTTTTTCACATCAATGAATCAAATATTTTTTTGTTTGGAAATTTTATTACGAATATCAGTTATATTTGATATTTTCATCAAAAGATGGAAATTTGTATACACAAGTTCGAGGTTTTAAGAAATAGTAAGTCTGATTGTGTTGAGGGATTAACACAAACTCCAGCTTGACAAATAAACATCTTTCAGTTCAAGTTCATGGTCCAAAATATTTTAATTGTAAATAAAATTCATCCTTGGGTTTTATCTTTCCTTCAAGAATGAATTAAAAATAGACACAGTAAGTTGTTTTTATTATACCCCATGCAAACTTTTTGCGAAGGGTATAATGTTTTTGACCCGTCCGTTCGTCTCTCCGTCCGTCAGTCCATCAGTCCTGTTTCTTGTCATCGCAACTCCTCTCAAACCACACAACAGAATTTCACGAAACTTTTTCAGATAATAAGGACATACTATGTAGTTGTGCATATCGACAGGAGATTATGATTCAATTTTTTTTCTAGGAGTTACGCCCCTTTGAACTTATTTGCTTTAATGTACTACTGCAACAGTTTGTCATCTCAACTCCTCTAAAACCACACAACAGAATTTCATGAAACCTTTTCAGATAATAAGGACATACTATATAGATGTGCATATCGACAGGAAATTACGATTCAATTTTTTTCTAGGAGTTACGCCCCTTTGAAATTATTTGCTTCAAAATACTACTGCAACAGTTTGTCATCGCAACTCCTCTGAAATCACACAACAGAATTTCATGAAACTTTGTTAATAAGGACATACTATGTAGTTGTGCATATCGACAGGAAATAATGATTCAATTTTTTTTTCTTATACAATTTTTATTTCTTACTGTTATTTTATTTCTCCAGTGACAATGTGGGGATGTGGGGTATGTGAGCGCGCTCACTAAGGTTCTTTAAATTGCCATGTTGTATTTCACCTAACAGTGGCATAGCTTGTTGCTGGAGCATCCTCTTTGTCTTCATGATTTTTTTCAAAATTGTCCCAACCCCCATTTTTTCATATTAGGGAGTATCCACGTCCATTAATGCCTGGCTATGCCACTGTCTGAGATGTTTGAAAGTTCTAAGTTCATCCAGTTTATAATCAAATTGAATCTTTTTTTTTCAGAATGATAATAATGATCAGCCAGAACCTACAGAAGAAAGTACACCACAAGAACCTCCCAAACCTAGTGTCATATCTATTGCCTGGTCGTTCTTCTCAACCTTCTTCACATCATTGATCCCATCGCCACCACCAGCAGTTAATGCTAACTGAGGGATAAAACACAATATCTTGAATGTACACAAACAATTCCTGTAACATGGACATCTTATGGTGGAATTGTGTATAAAGAGCTACATTTTCTGATTCTTAACAGTTGAACTGTATTCTGGTCATGTGTAGTAGTGCTTTTTATCTAGTGATTTTCATGAAAAACTGCAGAAATATACAGATGAATTTATATTATGTATTTTGGTAATATTCAGAAACAATAATTTATATTAAGACTTCAGAAGATAGTGGTAACAAATAAAGACTGTGTTCTTCATTTTGAATATTTTTTTTTATAAGATTTTCATGATTGTTGAAGGATAATGTTTTAGAATGAACACGAACTCATAACACCTTTTCATTTGAGTTTAGAGTAAACATATGAGCAGTTGAAATATAAAGTATTGTAAATATCAATTGTACAATGTACTCTTTAAAGAAATTTAATCTGTCTGATACAAAAACTATGAAATCCAAGGGACTGGAGCATGTCTTATAATCAGAGTATTTCTTTGAAATCCATTCTATGAAACAGTGATAATTTTGGCACCTCATTTATAATCAGCCAAGATGTATAAAAGTCAAGTATTAATTGCAGTGTTGATGGGTTGTATTTTGATAATTTTTTTAATATACACATTGCTTTGTCATTCATAAAAAATCATAAACAGTTACTTATGTACATTGTAAGCAGCTCTACTTTAAATAATTATCAGTTTATTTATATCTTCACAAACTGATGATACATTTGTAATTCAAAACATTTATTTCAAAATTATGAAATGTAGTTTGGGTTTATAATTGATAACTTTTCTTGTCTGAAATTGGACCTGTATTGACGTAAAAAAAGATCTTCTTTATGTGGCTGTTCCATTATTAAACACATATATTGTTCACAGGGAAGGCACTTTGATATGTTGACCATCTATAGAGGCAATTTTAGAATTTTACTTATATTTTCACTTTACAAGAAAGTATTTGACACCCATCCATGGTAGAGTTTTGGAAATGCCTTCCTTAGGGCCCATGTCTGTTTTTATGGAACAGCCCTTTATATGAAAAGGGCATTGTTTACAAATTTTTATAAAATTAATTGTGATAATCTGCATATTGATGGTGTTATCTACCTGGTTTTTTTTCATATATATTATTAAAAATCATTTAGTTTATAAATGTTTTATGTTATTTTTTGTCTGTTAATTACTAAATTGGAGATTAATATTGTGTTAGATACTAATTTTGTTATTTCCTGTTGAGATTTTTTTTTACTTCATTAGTAGGAATCAGCATGTGCTTTTATTCTATGGGAAATAAACTTTTTGCTAAAAAAAAAATCATTTGATTTCTGTAATTTGGCCAGAATTGGAATTTTTATCAAACTTAAATATGATGATATTATTTTGTTACTTACATATTACATTCAATTGTCATTATGAAACTTAGAAGTTCAATTTAAGTTCAGTCATCATTTTAACCATTTCATTAGATATATCTTTCAGATTCAATATCAGCAGATTAATATACAATAACTGTTATTCACATTATGATAAATGATAATGTACTTTATCTCTTGTGTCAGACATGTAGGTATTCAAGATTTCATGTAAGAGTGATCATAATTATTATTCAACTTCATTTGCAAATATTTATTTAAAAAGGATTTTTGGTAATGGCGCTTCTATACTAGTTGTCAGTCTTTGAAAGATAGACTATAGTAGTTGCTAACAAAACATATAAGTTAAGTTACTTAGCAGAATTTCCACTGAAAAATAAAATAAAAAAATATTCAAGAATTTTATAGCCAAAACAGAGATTGCAGACACCTGCAAACACCAGTTTGTATAGCATTCATACATCTGCAACTATTTTCCCCAAAAATTTTACAATAAAAGTTGTTTGTAATTCATAA
This sequence comes from Mytilus coruscus, assembly GCA_017311375.1. NCBI lineage: Eukaryota > Metazoa > Mollusca > Bivalvia > Mytilida > Mytilidae > Mytilus > Mytilus coruscus. The sequence continues at coordinate 67,398,878 of CM029600.1, read as the reverse complement.
TTAAAAATTGTGGGAAGTGTCTATATGAATATTCATCATTTCCTTATGCTTTAATGTTATGCATTTTGTTTTTTGTTTTTTTTTGTTATGTTATTAAGATTATCTGTTGCTTGTTAATATATTTGTTATGTACATATGTATAAAAATATAACTGCCAAAAAATGGAAAGAAATGAAATCCAATATATGTATGCTCAGTATGCTAAAAATTTCATAATAAGCTTAAATTTGGCACAGTGCTATGCAAAATACATATTTAAATATAATGCATATTTGCATATTTTATATTCTTTGAACTTTTTCATTAAGTAATTATGTTATTAAAACAATAATTCATTTATACAAAAACCAATGCAATTGAAATTTATGTTTCGAAAACTTCATGGTCATTTTCATTATTCGGAAAAGACAAATATAAATACATAGTTTGAAGAAAAAGTGTAAATTATGCATAATTCTAGCATAAATCTACATTATTAGTGACTTGAAAACTACAGTTATTCTTTTTCAACACAGAATTAAGAATAAAGATAAATGTTTTGTATGTATATTTTAGAGATTTATTCATTTATTGAAAGGAATTAATCTGAGCATTGAAAGTGATATGTACATAAATGTATATAAAATGTAAATAAACATTTATAGATTAATATATGTAAATACAGTTGAATCTTGTCAAAAACTCTGTCAAGTTCTTGAATAAATAAAGACAAACCTTAATTATTAATATTAGTTTTTTAACTTTGAGATTGTCAGCTGTCACATATTTTAGAATAGAAAAGTATACAATAACCTCTTAAAAATACACAGTACACTTTGATATCACACTTTCTGGTGTAAAATAATCCACTATCCACAAAATGTACTGTAAAAAATCACACATAAGGTTTTAACTAAAATGCAATGTCTGTATACTGAAAAATGGAAAAGGTTTAATACATGTAGAATTTGAAAGCTTAGTGATTTTGTCAGTATGATAAACAGATATAACTACTAATCTTCAAATTAAGCTGTTCTAGATATTAGCAGAAATATATTCTCAAATTGACAGTATGAATGCATATAATATTGAAACAGAGCCAAGATGACTCTTCCTTGGATTTCTACATAACAAGATTCAACTGCATGTCATCTCATATATGAGAAAATAATGGTGCTTTAGTTATGGTTGAGTGGTTTTTCTCTATCATTCATTTTACCATCATTTCTGTTATTCCTCAAGAATTCCCTTGTAGACATTATTACCAGAACTGTAGAACCATGTGGGAAATAAACATTTTTAAAAATATAATTATTTGGTTATTGTCTTGCCTCAAGGAAGTTGAAAAAGCAAAACTTAAGCATGCAATTTTATAAGCATTGGCATTTCTTATTTCTATGGAGGTTATTTGACTCTGCACCTTCAGTCATTTATTGTTTATTGACTTTGAATAATTGGCATAGTTGACATGTTAAATAATGGCCATTTTAATTTCAACATTTGCATTATTCTGTCAAATATACATCAAGACAAGACATATATCTGTGTCAACAGTTTATTATTCATTTTAAAGAAATATTCAATAAGCTAGCCATATATCTGACTATTAAACGCATGAAATTAGTTCCAGTATCTTTTGTCTCCCCATCAGAAAAAAATCTTGGATATATCTTTACATGTTTGTGTAGGTAAAAGATACCACATAGAAAGATGATATTTTCTGTTTAAAAATTCGTTGTTTGGTTGTTGTCCATTTAACGTATACCCCAAATCATAGTAGAATCTTGTTCAAGTGTTTATCATAGAGATATTACCAATTTCGCCTGATTTATTTCATACCATTGCCATTTTCTAAAATTCTTTCAACCTTTTGTTAAATTCACATATTTTAGATTCAAATGTGTACTTTAAGGGTTTAACAACATTTTGGTGTATTTTAGAATGTGGCCAAAATTTTAATTCCTAAAGATGGCTAAAAACTGCAATTTTGGCAGATCTGGAGGGGCCCAAATAAGCATTTTTCTAGTTTCCAGACTCAGATTTTGTCTGAGGTTAAAGTTTTTCAGTCATCAATAAATTTGTCAAACCTTGCTCTGGATACTATATTTTGGACATAAACAAGCTTCTGTCCAAATTTCATAAATTCAGTGACTGAGCCTGAGTGTTAACTGCAAAAAAACTAAGTCCATTTATCAGTAAAATATGGAAAAATCAGGCTCAGTCACTGAATTTATGAAATTTGGACAGAAGCTTATTTAAGACCAAAATATAGTATCCAGAGCAAAATTTATTTTCATTTTTCCATATTTTCTGATAAATGGACTTAATTTTTTTACAGTTAACACTCAGGCTCAGTCTGAAGTTAAAGTTTTTCAGTCATCAATAACTTTGCCAAAGCTTCATGGAAATTTATGAAATTTGGACAGAAACATGTTTATGACCAAAAAATAGTATCCAGACTTCCAGAGCAAAATTTTGAAAATATTTATTTTCATTTTTCCGTATTTTACTAATAAATGGACTTAGTTTTTTTACATACATGTAATAGGTAAATGTCCAAATTTTTCAGTTCTTTGACCGCATGCATTTTGTGTCACAAACCTATTGTGTGTCAAATATTCAATCACAATCCCAATTCTGTTTTAAGCTTAAATGTTGTGTCCATACTTGCTCAACTGTTCAGGGTTCGACCTCTGCAGAAAAATCCGGTTTCCTGTCACTCTGACAGCCTCTGGTTAGTATTTTTCTGATAGATGGACTTCATGTTTTACAATTAAAATTTAAAGACAGTCTGGTATAAACAAAAATGTACATGATAAATTTGCAAACCTTCATGGATTGTGGTGAAACTTGTACAGAAGCTCATCTTCAAGACCAAAAAAAAAAAAGCATTACAATTATGACTAGAAGTGCAGATAAAACATTTTCATGAAATTTATATTAAACGGGGCAGTGTCCAATAAAAAATCAGGACATTTGCAGGCATTACAACAACAATCTGGACATGTGTTGCATTATGGAGTGACGGTTATGTGTAAAAAAAAATTTTTTTTTTTATTTGTAAAAACAATACTGACCACTAATATTAGTCTTAGAAATTGACATGAACACGAAATTCCAGGAAGGATAAATATATATAGCGTGCAGTCAGTGAAATATCTCATATGAGATTCACAAATTTTAATCCTTGTCAGTTTAGTCTAATGAGCACAAAACTCTGCACACTAAAAAATCAACTAAAACAGATGATTGTTATCAACACTAAAGACAAAAAGAAAGTTCCGCGAAATACATTCGATGCTACTGTTTCTAGGAATGTCAGTCATATTTTTTATCTGATGACAAACACAATGGTTAAAAAAATACCATTTTACAAATTTTGCTCGGAGCACCTGAGATCACCCCCAGTTTTTGGTGGGGTTCGTGTTGCTCAGTCTTTAGTTTTCTTTGTTGTGTTTTGTGTGCTGCTGTTTGTCTGTTGGTCTTTTTCTTTTTTGGCCATGGTGTTGTCAGTTTATTTTCGACTTATGAGTTTGAATGTCCCTCTGGTATTTTTCGCCTCTCTTTTACATATAGATAAGAAGATGTGATATGAGTGCCAATGAGACAACTATCCATCCAAGTCACAATGTGTAAAAAGTAAAGAATTATAGGTCAAAGTACGGCCTTCAACACGGAGCCTTGGCTCACACCGAACAGCAAGCTATAAAGGGCCCCAAAATGACTAGTGTAAAACAATTCAAATAGGAAAACCGACGGTCTAATCTATATAAAAAACGAGAAACGAGAAACAATGCATTTCAAACATTAACAAAAAACAAAAAGTATAAGAAAAGCTGATGTTGTTTATACAGCCCGTAACTTTAGATACGATCCAAGATTAATTATCAATTTAGCATCATAATAAGATCTTTGAATATTGTTTTTATCGGTACAATTGAAACATTGATTTTTGTTATCAATAAATAAGACATATTAACTAAGTATTATTGCTATACACCTATGCACATTTACGGTCCTACGTTCTGTCAATACTTATATGCCGTCTTTACACTAAAGTCATTGGACGTGTACTGATTGCTTTTTAAGTCTTGGATACATGTTTTCTTTATCAATCCTTATTAATCTTTGAACTAGCTTTCAGTAACTACGATTACTCTCCGGTCGGTTTCTGGTGTCTGTTTTTTTGTGTCGATCTGATGAATCAGGCCTTTTTCGACAGATTTTTTGAGTTTTTTTTTTTGTGCTGTTACACCACTTACACCACTGTCCCAGGTTAGGTGAGGGTTGGACATCCACAATCATGTTTAAACCAGTCACATTTGTATGTATCTGTCCCAAGTCAAGAGTAATTCAGTGGTTGCATGTTGCTGTATTTCATAATAGTTTTCGTCTATTGTTTTGTTCATAAATCAGGCAGTTATTTTTTTCGTTAGAATTGTTTTACATTTGTCATGTCGGTGCCTTTTCTAGCTTGCTATGCGGTATGGGTTTTGCTTATGCTGAAGGCCGTTCGTTGACCTATAGTTGCTATCTTCTACATCATTTGGTCTCTGGTGGAAAGTTAAATCACTGAAAACAATACCAAATCTTTTTATTTTTACAAAATAAATGAGTCCACATTAAATGTAACCCAAATATTCTTCATTTTGCTACTTTGATTATAAAGTTGGCTGTGTGTCCGTTTTTTTTTTTTTATAAATTAATATAAGTCAATTCTTATGATTAATGATATAAACAAATAATATTGTTTTACATTTTTTATTTATTAAATATAACCACTTTTCTATCCAACCTAAGCAGATGCAACACCAATTGCCCCTGGAGAATCAGCCCTTATAGGTGGTAAAGCTATTTTTGATTCATCTTTGTCTCCCGAATATGGCGCAAATTTCTTATACCATTTGTCATAACGAAAGTTTGCTATCGGCATTCGATCACTGACTTTTACAAATATTTTCAAAATAATTATTCTGCATTCTTGAGATACAACTGGTTTCCCCGGAAATATTACTTTCTGTTGTGTCTGTCTAAGAAGTTTCTTGTGATTGGAATCATCAAATGGCAACCTTCCATACACCTGTAAATGTTAAATCTTCTTAGTTTAGAATGCACACACACAAACAATTTATTGACTAAACTGTAGCCACTTGATATTTTTTTAACAATACCTACAGACATTTAGATTATATGTTTTCTGTAAACAATCCAGATTTTTCCTACATCTATCAATGACATTTATAATTCACAACTCGCTCTTAAACCTTGATATGAACCGATTATCAGGTTTCTATATTGATACTGTAAAATATCAGATGCGAATTACAATATATTTAACAGAGCTCCAGATAAGCTGCGTATTTGCGTGATCACGCAATACAAATAATTAAAAACCCAATGCAATTGCCCATTGCAGGGTTCAATAACCCAATTAATTCAAAGGAAAACCCAATTATATGCCAAAACCATGAGTTCTTTGCGCTTTTATTCGCTATCGTTTGCGTTATTTACCCTTATCTGATTACAGTCGTCGCGTAAATCTATTTTTATAATATTTATAAATGTCCTTTCGTTCTTAAAATAGAGCCCTGCATCAAGTAGCTGTAATGGGTCCCTGCTAACCCGAATAATTCAGTCGTTATATTCCACTGCTCTACGATGGCTACCTCGCGAGTGGGAGAGTCGATCACGGGGAGGGACTGAATTATTCGGGTTAGGTCCCTGCTGGAATTTTCCGTTGCTCAAAAGGTACACGTGTTTATGAAAACATTTCGATCTTCTCGGCGTTTATCCAATTAGCGTGTGACATGCTGTCATATTTTTTTCGAATTGCTCGGGATTTATCATAACATACAATGAATTAAAACGAAAGTAAATGTCCGATAAAAATATTGAATAGAAGCATGATTTCGGCTTCTTTTTGATAGCTGAGGGAAAGTTATGATGATAACAAGACTCAGCTAGTGATTTTAGGAAGCGTCCATTGAACGCACGGGCGTGTTTGCGTACCTTAACGAGAACATTGCTATAGAACGATAAACCGTCACGGGGTTTCGTCAAAAACGAAATCAGTTGGAAAAAGTGAAAGGCCAAAGCAATTATGACATGATATGCAGTTGGAAAGGGGAGAACGGGAGTATGGAAACCAAAAGTTCTGATAAGGGACAACTTAACCCAGATTTATGTAAATTGAATTAAACAAAAACAGTTTATATATTATTTTTTTCATTTTAGTTGATGAATGAATACACATATCCGTTTTTTTCGTCAAATTATGCAGCTTGACACTTTCTTTGTTTTGGTCTAATTGTTCTGGATGCTTAAGATAGTTGTCTTATTGGCAAGTGCAGTATAACATTGTCATTTATTTACTTGATGTTGCAGAATTATTTGTAAATTTAAGTTGAATGTGGTCTCCATCATTAAACCACCCTATAAATCTCAAGGTTTTGGGGTATATCTTAAATCTTTTATTAAAAAGTAGATCTGGCAAATAGGTGAAAGGATTGGCAAAATTTTCTTACAGCACCTAAATTTCACATATATTACATAAACATCTATACACTTAGCCACACCTACCCCAACTATAAACTGTAGGGTGATCATATGGAATCTTATGGTGGCCGGTTAAGGCCATTTCGCGTTTTCGCGTTTTCGCGTTTTCGCCTTTCATATTCTATAGGGCGAAAACGCGAAACGCGAAATCGAAATCGAACGCGAAAACGCGAAGTCGAAAACGCGAAAACGCGAAAACGCGAAGTCGAAAACGCGAAATCGATTTCGCGTTTTCGACTTCGCGTTTTCGCGTTTTCGACTTCGCCTTTTCGCGTTTTCGCCTTCGCGTTTTCGCGTTTTCGCGATTTCGCCTTTTCGCGTTTTCACGATTTCGCCTATTCGCCTTTTCGCGTTTTCGCGTTTTCGCGTTTTCGCGATTTCGCCTTTTCGCCTTTTCGCGTTTTTACGATATACATGTTATTATAACATAACATTTTAAATATAATTGGAGACAAGACTACAAAGTATGTCATTCAAATGATTGTCATATAAATTTCATATCTGTGGTTTACTTTAAATATTTTCATAAATTAGACAATTCCTTTACATTCTTTGTTTCAAATACTCTAACAAGTCATTATCTTTTTAAAAGTGTCAAATTTATAAGTTAAGCCACAATGTAAGCTATAGGCGGTTTTGTTGTTGTAATTATATTTTGTTTATATACATCTATTGTTTACATGTGTATATTAGTAGATTAATTATGTTTTAGTCATGTAGTTGATATTGTATTTATAGAGCCTTATTTAAAATTGGTTTAATCCAAATGAATTACTCTCTTTAAATAAAGATATTATTATTATTATTATTATTATTATTATTATTATTATTATTATTATTATTATTACTGAACAAATTTAAAACAGATGCATTTGTATAAAATGCCTTTGAGTATACAATTTGCTTGAAATCATATTTTGACATTTTAAAATATATTTGTTAGTTGACCAGATTCAGTTTCTCTATTTGTTTTGTTAATCTGGTTCTGACACGGGAGGATTGTTGTTATTGTCTACCGCTTCAACAGTATATCCCTTGTCCCTTGGTGTCTCCTGATAAACTTTTTGCTAAAAAAAAAATCATTTGATTTCTGTAATTTTGCCAGAATTGGAATTTTTATCAAACTTAAATATGATGATATTATTTTGTTACTTACATATTACATTCAATTGTCATTATGAAACTTAGAAGTTGAATTTAAGTTCAGTCATCCATCATTTTAACCATTTCATTAGATATATCGATCAGTACTAAATACATATTAACATCCATAACATTCATTCAGAGGTATATGTACAATTTTAATCTCGTATTTAGCTCGGCTTTCGAGAAGGCTATTCTTCAATTGACTGCATGTTTTCTTCTAAATTCCTTCTTTGAAATTCTAAGATTTTTGGTAAGCTTTTGTGCTTTCTTAGACTTTGAAAGATATACTAGAGCAATGGTTAACAAAACATATAAGTTAAGTTACTTAGCAGAATTTCCACTGAAAATAAAATAAAAAATATTCAAGAATTTTATAGCCAAAACAGAGATTGCAGACACCTGCAAACACCAGTTTGTATAGCATTCATACATCTGCAACTATTTTCCCAAAATTTTACAATAAAAGTTGTTTGTAATTTATAATTAAAAATGTGGAAGTGTCTATATGAATATTAATCATTTCCTTATGCTTTAATGTTATGCATTTTGTTTTTTTTTTTGTTATGTTATTAAGATTATCTGTTGCTTGTTAATATATTTGTTATGTACATATGTATAAAATATAACTGCCAAAAATGGAAAGAAATGAAATCAATATATGTATGCTCATTATGCTAAAATTTCATAATAAGCTTAAATTTGGCACAGTGCTATGCAAAATACATATTTAAATATAATGCATATTTGCATATTTTATATTCTTTGAACTTTTTCATTTTTTTTTTTTTTTTTTTTTTTTTTTTTTTTTTTTTTTTTTTTTTTTTTTTTTTTTTTTTTTTTTTTTTTTTTTTTTTTTTTTTTTTTTTTTTTTTTTTTTTTTTTTTTTTTTTTTTTTTTTTTTTTTTTTTTCTTTGTTTTGGTCTAATTGTTCTGGATGCTTAAGATAGTTGTCTTATTGGCAAGTGCAGTATAACATTGTCATTTATTTACTTGATGTTGCAGAATTATTTGTAAATTTAAGTTGAATGTGGTCTCCATCATTAAACCACCCTATAAATCTCAAGGTTTTGGGGTATATCTTAAATCTTTTATTAAAAAGTAGATCTGGCAAATAGGTGAAAGGATTGGCAAAATTTTCTTACAGCACCTAAATTTCACATATATTACATAAACATCTATACACTTAGCCACACCTACCCCAACTATAAACTGTAGGGTGATCATATGGAATCTTATGGTGGCCGGTTAAGGCCATTTCGCGTTTTCGCGTTTTCGCGTTTTCGCCTTTCATATTCTATGGGCGAAAACGCGAAACGCGAATCGCGAAAACGCGAAAACGCGAAGTCGAAAACGCGAAAACGCGAAAACGCGAAGTCGAAAACGCGAAATCGATTTCGCGTTTTCGACTTCGCGTTTTCGCGTTTTCGACTTCGCCTTTCGCGTTTTCGCGTTTCGACTTCGCGTTTTCGCGTTTCGCGATTTCGCGATTTCGCCTTTCGCGTTTTCACGATTTCGCCTATTCGCCTTTTCGCGTTTTCGCGATTTCGCGTTTTCGCGTTTTCGCGTTTTCGCGATTTCGCCTTTCGCCTTTTCGCGTTTTTACGATATACATGTTATTATAACATAACATTTTAAATATAATTGGAGACAAGACTACAAAGTATGTCATTCAAATGATTGTCATATAAATTTCATATCTGTGGTTTACTTTAAATATTTTCATAAATTAGACAATTCCTTTACATTCTTTGTTTCAAATACTCTAACAAGTCATTATCTTTTAAAAGTGTCAAATTTATAAGTTAAGCCACAATGTAAGCTATAGGCGGTTTTGTTGTTGTAATTATATTTTGTTTATATACATCTATTGTTTACATGTGTATATTAGTAGATTAATTATGTTTTAGTCATGTAGTTGATATTGTATTTATAGAGCCTTATTTAAAATTGGTTTAATCCAAATGAATTACTCTCTTTAAATAAAGATATTATTATTATTATTATTATTATTATTATTATTATTATTATTATTATTATTATTATTACTGAACAAATTTAAAACAGATGCATTTGTATAAAATGCCTTTGAGTATACAATTTGCTTGAAATCATATTTTGACATTTTAAAATATATTTGTTAGTTGACCAGATTCAGTTTCTCTATTTGTTTTGTTAATCTGGTTCTGACACGGGAGGATTGTTGTTATTGTCACCGCTTCAACAGTATATCCCTTGTCCCTTGGTGTCTCCTGTAGATGAACAAATTTCCATCTTTGAAAATTTGAAATATTAATCAATGCGTTTAGTAATATATGGGAAACACATTTACATGAATTTTCCATAAATCCAGGTTACTTTTTGTTTAAATTAAAAGAACATGCGACAGGTTTAGGATATCTTTGCTAAGATCAACCTACGACAGTTTTGAGGCGAGGTCTTGGATAGTCCTAAGAGGATCATAAGACATGTCATAAGATATTCTAGTATCTTATAACAGGTCTTAAGATAGCTTCATGAAACCGTCCCACGTTTTATTTGACAAAAGTCTTATCTCCACAATGTATTAAATTTTAAACTTTTTCACACAAGCTAATTTAAATATTAAAATTTTAGATTCACAACAAGAGCATTAAATGAATGATTATGTATTTTAAGTAACCATGGCGATAATAATGATTAATTTCATTTATTTTAAAATGTCCAAACTATAACTTCCAGCAAATTGTATGTTCAAAGGCATTTTATACAAATGCATCTGTTTTAAATTTGTTCAGTAATTGTCAACAAAGAATGTGAAGAAATTGTCTAATTTATGAAAATATTTAAAATACGTCACAGATATGAAATTTATATGACAATCATTTGAATGACTTATACTTTGTAGTCTTGTCTCCAATTATATTTAAAATGTTATGTTATAATAACATGTATATCGTAAAAACGCGAAAAGGCGAAAAGGCGAAATCGCGAAAACGCGAACACGCGAAAACGCGAACACGCGAAAACGCGAAATCGCGAAAACGCGAAGTCGAAAAGGCGAAATCGCGAAGTCGAAAACGCGAAAACGCGAAGTCGAAAACGCGAAAACGCGAAAAGGCGAAGTCGAAAACGCGAAATCGATTTCGCGTTTTCGACTTCGCGTTTTCGCGTTTTCGACTTCGCCTTTTCGCGTTTTCGACTTCGCGATTTCGCGTTTTCGCGTTTTCGCCCTATAGAATATGAAAGGCGAAAACGCGAAAACGCGAAAACGCGAAATGGCCTTAACCGGCCACCATAGAATCTAGAAAGGATCATTCTGCAAGCATTAGGAAATTAGCTCTAACATATACTAACAAAACATCGGACTACTTATCATGCGATATTGGTGTCAGACAAGGTGAAATTTTGTCTCCTTTTTTATTCTCCTTCTTTTTGAATGGTCTAGCGAACTTTTTAAACAACGAAAGCGTTATTGGCATAGACAATATTAGTAGACATCGAAAGAAAAGTTGGGAATTTGTGTGGAGTTATTTGTGATTCTATACGCTGATGACACAATGATACTAGCGGAATTGGCAAATGAGTTGCAGGAATCTTTGATTAAACTCCACAAATACTGTTGTACCTTGCGCTTAAAAGTTAACATAAAAAACAAAGACAAAAATAAATAATATTGTCTTCAGCAAAGTAAGAACTCGTACAAAATCTGCATTTCAGATACAACGGATCACCTATTAAAATTGTAAATGACTTAAGTTATCTAGGAGTAATCTTTTCAAAAACTGGGTTTTATTGTTTTTAAAATAATGCTGGATTAAAGACAAGCATTGGGTTTTTGTTCAGATTGGCTTATTACTGTTGAAAACACTTCAAACGAGTGTGGGTTTTCATGTATATAAAGGCATCAACCATCCCATATTGACAAACAACTTAAATGTGAGGTCAAAACAAGACTAGAAGATCAATTCCAACAGACATGGATAACCAATGTTAATAATAGCTCTTTAACTATAGATTACCAAGAAAAAACATTAACTTTCGAAAATTATTTTAACATACTTGGCGATAAAGATATGTTCACATTTCGTAGATTTAGGACTGTGAATCATTAACTTCCTTTCGAGAGTGGACGATGGACAAACATTCCAAGAGAGGATAGAAAATGTCGCCTATGTAAAAGAGACATAGGCGATGAATTTCATTATCTTATGATTTGCAAATTCTTCACAGAAGAAAGGAAGAAAATATGAATATGAAATACATAATAAACTGTAATGTTCTCAAATTCCTTGTCAAAATGTCAGAACTAAAGAAACTCTGTAACATTAATATTTTAGGGAAACGGATTCTTTCTCAAACTCAAATAATTGCATGAGTCAGCGAAATAACAACTACATTGTCCACTATCTTTACACTTTTAATTCATATTTTGCTGTAATTGTTTTTTTGTATTATTTGTATTGTTATATTTTTATGTTTTATATTAAATTACCTTTGTATCAGCATGGATTTTATCAGAATAAAGCATGAATACGCCATGCAGATTTAGACTATGCACTTTACTCACAGTTAGTATTATCTTTACGTTAATTTCCAGAAAAACACATATTTTTTACACGCAGAATTCATTTTGATCACAAAACAATATTTTGAAACACTTTCAACATCATTCATCTAGATATTCAGTATCACTAATAAATTTGTGTATAAAAGATTTCAGTTTTGATAAATTTAATGCACTAACTCCTTGATATCACGAGGATTTATATACCCTGAAAAGCCCTATATATTTTAATTTTTTTTCAGGATGGAAGCTTAAACAAGTATTGTTTTTTTCTTCTTTGAAAGTTGTATTGTCACTTGAGACGGACATTCATTTCTTGTCGGTTTTTCTTTAAATTTGCAGGAAGACTCACAACCCGATTAAGAATTTAAAAAACGTTATGTATCATGTATTGTCAGGAGAATTGAAACAGAAAAGCTTTTTTACCAATAGGTGACTATTTTAAATTTAGTAATTTTCAGTTTAAAACATCAAATTCATATATTTAAATCACATACGTTACACTCTGGTTTCAGAGTAATTTCATGTTATACGGATAGTTACTTCAAATGTACAAAAAAATAATTAGAAAAAAAGTTGAATTGATGAAGAGGGGAACGGAGATATTTTTCTAACAACATATTTTCAGAGTAATTTTATGTTATACGGATAGTTTCTTCAAATGTACAAAAAAATATTAGAAAAAAGTTGAATTGATGAAGAGGGGAATGGAGATTTTTTTTAACAACATATTTCAAGCAAAATAAAAAAAAAATCAGACCTATCAAAAAGATAAGTTTGGAGAAGTTACAAAGTACAACGGACTGTAAAAACCTCTACTAAGCAAAAATCTTTATCACAGTAATTTCACAGAAACGCTACCGTAACAGTTAAGCTTCACATTTATTTAAAGTAGCGAAAGGGTGTATGATTCTGAGAATGAAAGACATATATGGAATAAAAGCGTGCATCTGAGAATATGTATTGAAGATCACTACTCTGGCAAAGATGGCCTCATTTTAAAACCAATACCTTTCAAACTTGCTTACCATTGTAAATAGGACGACACCCATACTCCAAACATCCGCAATCATGGGATCATACGGAGATCCTTTCAAAATTTCTGGAGGTGCGTATGCGTAGCTTCCGCAATATGTTTCACTAGGTTTAATTTCTCCTAATTTTCCTTTTACAAGTTTCTTCGCAAATCCAAAATCTGTGACCTTCAAGTTTTCATATTTATCAAGCAACAAATTTTCACATTTGAGATCCCGATGTACAATTCCTTTACTATGCATATAGCCGATACCTTGTGACATTTGATAAAACCATTTTCCAGCAGTTTCTTCTTCTATTACTTTACGTGAACGTATAACATCTAATAAATCAACATGACCACATTCCATCACTAAGAAAAATCTTGTCGTCGTCTCTATCACTTGGAAAAATTGAATTAAATACGGATGCTTCAAAACTTTGATCACATCGATTTCTCGAGGTAAAAATTTAGATAAATAGTCTTCTGGTGCCTTCCTTTTTGAAATTATTTTGACCGCTACTTCGTGTTTTCGGTTGACATCATACGCTGCACGGACACATGCATATGATCCTTGACCTAGAAATTTTCCTACTACAAACCCTTGTGACTCCAATACTTGGAAACGTTTATGTAGAACTTTGCTTTTTGCAGAGGTCACCGAAATTGATTCTGCTGGTGTTTTTACTCGACTGTCTTCTTCATTTCTCATCTTTTCAAATTTTACTATTAATAAAGCCCAAACTGATGTTTCTGCGACCAAGAGCATTTTTCATTGTAGAGCATAGGAATTCGTGCAAAGGAGTCATCTTGTGGTAACAGACATATGCAAACGTCACAAGCGGTACTAAGGACGTCTTATGGTATATATAACAAACGTTGGGAAGTCGACCATGTTTAACGTCATCATTAAAACAATATAATACAGCAACATCGGTGGTTATCTGACAAGAGCCCGATTGATAAAAAAAAATATTGACAAGAAAGGTATCGCAAAACGGTCTATGCAAGGACATTCTTTGCTCGGTGGCGACTGGCGACAAAAATTATCGACAACAACATTTTGAATTTTTTGGTCTGTTGTTGATCTTGTCGTTATTTTTTTTTTAAATTTTAGCCTGCTTGAAATACTGTTGTTTATCATGAGTATTGTAACGTTACAATTAATAACTCTCAGATTCGACAACTCGATACGTTGTCTTGTTTTTCATTTCAAGGTTTTTCATTTCAAGAGTGTGGCGCGTCTACGATTTAAAATGTTAAATTCAGTTTCTGGGCTGCAAATCTAACTCAAGTTGTATCCCTTTGCACACCAACAGCCCAGTGGTGTAGTTTCCATTAATTATGAAATTGTACTAAATCTTCTTTGCATGGAAGACAATTTCTGTATTTTCAATTTTACATGTTTTTGTAAAAAACATAAGATATACTTCTTACTCATTGACAAACATTTCACTTTGGTAAGGGATGTAAGGCACATATCTATATTTTTTCAACATTCAATAAATCTATATAGAAATAAGAACATATGATATAACTATCAATGAAACTACTTTCCACCAGATACCAAATGACGTGAAAGTTAGCAACTATATGTCACCAGATGGCCTTCAACAATGAGCAAAACCCATACTGCATACCTTATTATATATAAAAGGACCCGATATGCAAAATGTAAAACAATTCAAACGAGAAAACTAACTGCCTGAATTACATGAATTACGTAAAAAAAAAGCAAACAAATGAAAAACAAATATGATATACAACAACAATCTTTATAAGATATCTCATAAAATATTTTAGATATCTGCTGTGATTTATATCTATTTATTTATTTATTTATTTATTTATTTATCAATGAAATGCACATTTATACCCTCGAGGGATTGAAAGCATATACTAAGATATCTTACACTATTTCTAAGATATCTCATATATGAGGATCTGGATGGGGGAGGGGTCCTTAATTTCTGTATTCTTTAATTTTTTATGTCATCTTTCTCCATTCTTTAGCTTTTTACCCATCATTCTCTATTCTTTATACTTTAGCACCTCATTATTCTCTATTCTTTATTTTTTTGGTCCATTTTCTCAATTCTTTATTTTTTTTTGTCCATTATGCTCTACTTTGTAAACCTCCATCCACACCCTCATATATTTTAATAGGATATATTATGAAACATGTAGGATATTGAATGTCGAATAGATATTAATACAGCATGTCATAGAAATGTCCAATGTCCAATAAATCGTATATCAAGTTGGTCGACCAGAATGAGTCCCGGGAACTTTAGATTGTAACTGGTAAAAAGGGGTTTGTTGGACGGGGACAGAAATTTTGCCTTGCAACAGACAAAAAATGACCTTCAATGCTTTGTTTCGTAGTGTGCAGCAAACATGGGTCCTAACCGACCGTGCAAGACCCTCATGGGTAGTCAAGGTCGTTAAAAAAACCTTGTCGTCGCAAATATAGCAATATTTCTTCACAAAGACGATTCAATGATAATGTCTTTCATACATGTCGATTTCAATCACCATAGATGTATAAATGTTTTATATTTCTATGGTTTCTCCTCGAACCCCTCCCCCAAAAAAAAAAAAAAAAACAAAAACAAACAAACAACAACAAAACAAACCCTCTCTTAACTGATGAAAAATAAATAAACGACTAAGTCATGATTTTTATTTTTTTTTAAGGTTTCATTCTAAATAATACGACAGAGATCATTTGTTTATTTCATTTAACATTGAAACTGATTCAATAATTCAGATAATAACTTTTATTTATTAATTATGTTATCACTTCGTCTGGACTAACCGTTCAGAGATAACGATGAACCCGATTATCAAACAAACAACGTCTGGATCAACAGTTTACATTTTGACACCATGATATACTATGTATTCTGCGTGTTGCTTTTCCATTGCGTTATATGTTTGGGTGAGTATTTTAATAATTATAGATCAATAAAAGCTAATTTTCAAAGGGAGGAAATACATAACTTTAAGACGGAAATCGTGATTTTGTTGTTATTATTGCTGTTGTTGTTTTAGTTTATAGTTTTTGGTTACACCAGATACATTGGAAGTGGTCAGTCCATTCAGAGAGTTACACCTTTTTCCGAATGTCTCTATAAATGTTCACTCCGTCAATTTTGCAATAAACAGGTAACAAAGATGTATTGGACCAATTTCTCCTGTATTTGTCATCACAGAGTCAATTGTTGAAAGTTGACGAAACCAATCTAAAAAAATAACATTCTATAAACAGTAACCTTAAAATATTTATCAACATTTATATCATTATCCAAAAAAATCAAGAGGTGTTCACCCTTACACATTGCAGTTGGAACCAAAGTTAATAGAATATTGAATTAGAGTATATATCAGTTATTATGTGAAAGATATTACACAGATGCACTTTTGATATGATGTTAGAGGGTTTGGATTGTTCTCAGTTCTTTTCAATATCCACCCGGTAGATGAATACTCAAGTTTTATCAAATTTCTAGATATAAGATAGAATCTCAAAGTACACACATGAAGTTAAGACACTGTATTTAAGAAAAAAATGTTCCTGGCTGGTTTTATTAAATCTATTTAGATATAAATATGATATAGGGGATACTGACTGTCAAAGTAGAATTGATCACTTGGTAGTTGAACACAAAAGTGTTTATTTTTTCTGTAAAACTATTGCATACAGTTATTCAAGCCCTTATTTCTCGGACAACTCATCATTACATGTTATGCCCAACGGACCTATTTTTCACTGTTCTCTATCTTGAGGATACTTTACTTTAAACATATTTTGTCAAAAAAAGAAAGAAAAATAATGGATAGGACACAAGTTTTAAGCTAATGAGGTCTTCTCCAATACAAAATAAACATAACTTTAGACAATATGTCATAGTAAACCTAAAGCAGAAATATATGAAATTTGAAAAGAAAAGGCTAGTATTATATGAATCGTCGTATATTGTGTTGAAAACTGTATAGTTTTTATTAATTATTTTTGTGGTGTTTTTTTTTTTTAATACTAAAACATGCCCAGGGAACAAATGATATAAATTTGTTTATTATATTTAAAATACAATACAATCCTCACATAAATTGAAAAGGCAAACGAAAATATTAACTTTTGTCTGAACCTTGTATTTCAGGTAACAACATCTACGTAGATAATGGTAACCCATATACAGATCGGCCTTTAAAAGTTGGTGGGCTGACACTTAGTAAAACTGGACAAAAAAGTCCTTTACACACAAAAAGTAACTATACAGCTTGTATCGGCTAAATGACAGCCATGTCTTTGCGTGTCGATCACCAAGAAACAGTATAATAACCTTTACCATAAAGTCAATGGATCCAAAAGAAAGATGTAAAGGACAATTCCCAAACTTGTTAGCTTTATAAGTATTAAAGTAAACCCGTAAAAACTATGTGATGAATTATAATAATTCCACTTTTTATGAGATTTGTAGGACATTTCATTGTTTCTTTTCTTAAAATTAATTCTTCTTTTGTGTGTTTGTTTAGGTAGAATTACTGAGTTGTTAGTTTGTTAAGATAGATTATTTTGTTCAGGGCCAGTTAAAATAAACAGTTAAAATATTGTCTTTGTAGCTTATTTTCCATTAGAACCCGGATTTTATCCGGCTGTATTGTTTATTGGTGGTTTAGACACTTATGTCCTAGCTGAGTACTATGAAACTGTATTGTCAAGGATAGCGTCCCATGGTTTCTTTATTTTTGGAATAGACTACGCATTCCCAGTGGAAAAGCAAACATTGAAAATGTTGGCGATTTAAAACAGGATATATCGAAGTACTTTGAACAATACACATGGGTGAGTAATTAAATTCAGATTGCATGCAGAAAATGTATGTAAAGATATCTACTATAACAAAAATGTAGATTTTGAAAAAAGCCACTGGCATTCTAATCCTGTCCCAATCCGGTATTTGACGAATTTGACATTGTTTATTTCGAGGTCATACTCAATATTTACGGGATAATCAACTTGGTTTCAGTCATATATTAAATAAGAAAATATGAAAAAACTTTCGGAAGAACTTGTGACTGCTACGTGATTTAACCAAACCATTTGAAATTTGGAAATGTTGAAAGGGACCAGATAGGTCGTTTCCGAAGTTGTCATTTTTCTCGTAGTTATGGAAAACAATAATAAAAAAAATCAGTTGATTGATTGATGTTTGCTTTATGCCGGTACCAAGCCGGGCTACATAGACCAAGTGTTGTTCGTTGTTGTTTAACTTGTTTGTATGTCTGTTTTATCTGAGGATTCGGTTGCTGATGGTTAGTGCGGTATGTTATACTGTCCAATATTATTGATAATTTCTGTTATTTTATGTATTATTTCCTGTTAAGTTGTGCTTTAAAACATGCTGTAATATTCTTCATACTGTCTGCATTTCAGCTTCAACACTACATGACAAACAAAACGTTAGGAACAGTTGTATGGAACACTACAGCTTTGATGTGTCATTCCTCTGGATGTGACGCAACATTGAAAATGATCAGAGAAAAACCGACTATGTTTACGGTAGGTATGATATCTCTATAATCGGTCATTCACATACATGTATATTATATCTGATCACATGGAGTAAGTAAATAACGAGATCAACATTTATCAGCATATCTTTCTATTTTGCAAAAACATATATGTATATTATAAGGAGTATTTGAAAGTTACATGATATCGTTGGACACTTTGGTCCAAAGTCAGCTTGCTATACAAGGAGCAGTCCACAAAATACAGCTTTAGAACTGTAGACGGTTTATGACTATTAACAATTATCAGAGGTTGAAAAAAAACCAGATATCTGAGTGATTGGTTGATTGATTGGTGTTGAACGCCACTTTCAGCACTACTGGCTATTTCGTGGCGGTCAGTTTTTATTCGTGGAGGAAGCCGGAGTACCCGGAGAGAACCACCGACCTTCGGTAGGAAAACTGACAATCCAAGTCAATAAAGATTGGAGTCGAGCACAGCTGCCACGTGCAGGGTTCGAACTCACAACCTCAGTGTTGACAGACCACTCGGCCATCGATTAATATCTGAATAACCTTCTCTCAACCAACAGTAAGGAAATATAGTAAAAGAAGAAAACATAATAAAAAGGCTAGGACCCTAAATACAAATTATTAAAAATATTATACTTACCTTACAAATGATTAAAATATACAACCTCTACCTAAATTGCCTGCATGTCTGTAAACATTTGCATGAATTTTACCTCATTTATGCTTTTAATCGTAGGCTATATAAGTTTGCATATTTTGTAGTCAACAATATTTCTAGAACCAGTGAGTTTTGATGTATATGATAAAGTAGACATACGCATGCCGGCGTTTATGTATGGAACAGAACTTTCCACAGTGGGGCATCAGTGTGTTATACCAGGATTTAGTTATAATAAATTCTACGAGATCTGGGGATGTCCAAAAACTGTGATGGAAGTAGCTGTGAGTATAGGATTAAGATACTCAATGCTAAGATTTTTCTTAACTCGTGGTAGACAGGAAATTTAGATGTTATAAGTAGTGTTAAACAGGCCCTCTGCTCATTGCTTAGCAAACATATTGGGTCTGGCCTATGCTGCCGTTGCTGTCTACAACTTACATTCGAAACAGGTGACTTAGTTTCCATATAAAAATGCAATGATATGTGAAAAAGGGAACTATTTAATAACTACGAAAACGTCACCGTGTATTGATATTGTGTTGGCTTCGCCTCTGTTGACAATGCTTTCTCGGGGTTACAACCTGCTTTATCACCCTCTCTGCTATGTGTTATCTATATAATACTGCTTCAATTGATGAATGACCTAAAATAAAGAATATTGGCCAGATAATGAAGAAAATGAGAGCATGTCAATAACGGATAAAGTAGTTTTACTTTTGATGTCAATTTAGAGTTTTATTTCTTTAGTGTATCAAAAGGATTTGCCATTATGTGTCGATATGTTCATTATGAGAGGCAAAATTTCTCAAAAGCATTTCTATATTACAAGACAGTTTACATTTCCTTGAAGAATATTTAATATTGATAGCATCCAAGAACTATTGAGAGAATGTCCAATCGGCGATTGGAAAAGTGTCTGCTTTTGAATATTTATCTTAATGAATGCACCAGTAATGTCTTCAAGTTCAGTTTAATCTACATATATAATAAAAGATACTGTGTATGTGTACAACTGGGGAAAACATTCACTTAGATTGATTAGCGAACCTAAAGAGTTATTTTGTGATACTTATGGATAGAGTAACCATAGTAACCCTAGTTGAAGATCATTACAACATATACTTAATAGAGACACTAAACAAACCGAAAAATCTTGATGCAAATGGAAGGTTTAAGGAACTGGTGGCCCTTCCTTTTGAAGAAACAAATCTGGATAATGCATAGACCTTTTAACTTTTATAATCATGTTGTGAAATATTAAATAAGTACAAAACAAGGGCAACTTTGTTATCCAGATAATGGCCGTGCTGCTGTGTAATAGACATACAGATAAATTTAATTCTGCTTATTATCATCTGACAATAAAATTGAAAAATGAACTTTGTTAATTTTCAGAATTTCGGTCATTGTGATATATTAGATACAGTACCATGGACTGGTAGGTATATACGTATAAAATATAGATCACCATTTATCATTTAAAACGAGAAGGTATACAATGACGTCAGTTGTGCAAAAGGTTTGAAGATGCAAACAGAACCAAATTAAAGAAGATCATACTGGAAAAACAGAAGATGAAACATTAAAAGAAATAACCATCCACAAACCATTTAAACTAACGACTGCGCAGATATAAAAATTAAAACAGTAGTCTTCCAAGTTTATTCAGGGCAATCGGTTGTTTTATAGCTGTGTTATAATTAGATATGCTACGAAAGGTTAAGTGAATAAACTCATCATAGATACCAGAATCAACATTTTGTACACCAGACGCGCGTTTCGTCTACAAAAGACTCATCAGTGACGGTTGATTGAAAAAGTTAAAAAGGCCAAATAAAGTATGAAGTTGAAGAGCATTGAGGACCCAAAATTCTGAAAGGTTTTGTCAAATACAGCTATGGTAATCTATCCTGACTGTCGTTTCTTTCACATCTATCAAAAGATAAAAGTTTGTCAAAAATACATACAACAGGAATACGAAATAAATGAAGCAGCAAAAGAAATCTCAAACTCGGTGGAACAAAATCAGTTTATTGCTAAAAGATCCTGATGTAAGTCCGACAATTGACATGAACCTAAAACGACAGAAAATGGATCTTATAAAATGACGTAGCTTACGACGTATCCAATCATCTTCAACAGTAATCCAGCAGTAAAAACATACAACCCTGACACACCCAGAAAACATTACAAGAACAGATTCTGTTTATTTCTCATAAAGGAGTTCGAGGTTCAAGTAAAACTCGGCATATCACTCAGACACAAGTTTAACACAATGCATTTTGGGTAGATACAAGAACAATCATATCAAATGTATTAAGCGACTGGGTGTTGTTAGAAGAAAATACATACGACTTTTTGTTATTTTAACAAAAATAGGAAGACTAGTCAGATGCATATTTTGCTGAAATTTTTCTTAATAGACAAATTCAAGCCAGATCACAAAACATGTAAGATGAAACAGCTAACTAATTCATGAATCGGAAATAGTAGGCCCTTTTCACAAAATATCTAGCTATACAAATTGTTCGTAAGTTATATTGAAATGTTCATGACGAGTATTTTCTCGTAAGAGCTTTTGTGGAATGAGACGATGGATGGTAAAAATAGTTTTATCTTTTGTTACAGGATGTAAAGACATACATTTTTGCACAATTACACCAAATGTAACTAAACTTATGGAATACAAGGAATTTGTACAAGGTGCAGCTAGCAGTTTTCTAGTTAGTTCCTTGCAAGGCAGAACAGATGCAATAAAGTACATCACACAAAAACCCTTATACCATTACATTTACTAGAGTTGAGAAGTGATCTTAACTGCACACAGAATTAAACAGAAGATTTCCTAAAACAATTGCCGATGAATATCAAATTCTAAATACAATGTATATTTCTCTTATAGTTTTCATATGATGAAGACATAATCTTTCAATCAGTGTAATTGAAGTCTGGAGCTGGCATGTCAGTAACTACTAGTAGTCCTTTGTTAATTGATTGATTGATTGTTGGTTGCTTAACGTCCAGTGGCAAATATTTCATGCATATACAGGACGAGAACAAATTAACAACAAATACAATATGTAGGTTCTGTAATAGATTAAGGGATTAAGGTCGGAGAAATTTAGACTGCCACGGGAAATGAGGGTATATTGGATAGGAACAGATATTTAGCCTTGTAACAGGTCACCGACGGACCCCTCAAAGAGTTGTTTCAAGGGTTATTAACGTGCAAAGAGCGTGGCACTCTCTTTACACGAGGCATCGGATTTAACGTCCTCATTCTGACCGGACGTGGCTGCAAATTTGTACATCCCGCACAGCCAAATGGACGCCCCACTTTGGCGAGTGTTTTACTGCCGGTCGGAGGAAGACCAATGGTGACCATACTTCTATTCCCCAGTCACCCTTGGGGCCGTTGTTAATTTATGTATCATTGTCATTTTGCTTAGTTTCTTCTGTTACCTATTCTGACATCGGACTCGGACTTCTTTAAACTGAGTTTTACTGGACGTATTGCTGTGTGTTTGTTTATTCTACATTGGCTAAGGTGATATCTCACAAAACATGTTTAACCCCGCCGCATCTTTGCGCCTGTCCCAAGTCAGTAGCCTCTGGCCTTGTTAGTCTTGTATGTTTTTTAAATTTTAAAATGAATGGAAATGGGGAATATGTCAAAGAGACAACAACCCGACCAAAGAGCAGACAACAGCCGAAGGCCACCAATGGTCTTCAACGCAGCGAGAAAATCCCGCACCCGAATGTGGTCCTCAGCTGGCCCCTAAATAAAATTTTGTACTAGTTTAGTGAAATGGACGTCACACTAAACTCCGAAACATATAAATGAACTAAAATTAAAAACATACAAGACTAACAAAGGCCATAGGCTCATGACCTGGGACAGGCGCAAAATGCGGTGGGGTTAAACATGTTTTGTGAGATCTCAACCTCCCTTATACCTCTAGCCAATGTAGAATAAAGAAACACAATGCAATACGCACAGTAAAACTCAGTTCAAAAGAAGTCCGAGTCCGATGTTAGAATAGGTAACAAAAGAAACTAGGCAAAATGACATGTACATAAATTAACAAAGGACTACTAGCAGTTACTGACATGCCAGCTCCAGACCTCAATTAAACTGATTGAAAGATTATGTCTTCATCATATGAAAATTAAGCACAATCCCTCCCGTTAATTTAGAATCATACCAATATTAATACCAAAATATGCAATTCTTAATGACCTGACAACAGTATCGTAACTATATCCTTTCCGAATAAGTCTGTTTAAAGGTTTGCTTAGCTTTTGAGGTGAATGCCGACATTTCTGTGCTTTGTAAAGAATATTACCATAAAATATTGGATGTGAAATACCTGAACGTATAAGATGTCTGCATGTTGATTTATGATGTCCTTGTACCGATGATAAAATTTAGTTCATTTATATGTTTCGGAGTTTTGTGCATTTTCACTGAACTAGTTCACATGTTTTTAGGGCCAGCTGAAGTTCTTCTCCGGGTGCTGGATTTTCTCGCTGTATTGAAGACCCATTGGTGGCCTTGGGCTGTTTTCTGCTCTTTAATCGGGCTGTTGTCTCTTTGACACATTCCCCATTTCCATTCTCAATTTTATTGAAGAAAAAAATTGTTTTACTTGTTATATGTCATGGTCACTGCAATATCAGTCAATCTGCACTGTTATTTTAGTGTTTCAATGCCTCTTTATCAAGTTTATCATTGTTTTTTATAAATGAACTACGTATTCAAACAGCTGTAGAAACATACTAAACGTAGTGATTTAAAGCCTACGTTGTAAACGTTCGCCCTTTTCATGTTTGCTTGTCAAAATGTCCCGTCAATTTCTTGATTACTAAATATCATCAACGAATAGAAATATTAATGTAATATCTATAAATAAAAGTCAGGGTATAAAGAATAATTAAATTGTTGTATGCTGTCTGGAATGCTAGGTCTTTTTATTGGTGGGCGTCGTGACAACAACTTAGTTTATATTCATATGAACCCGTTTCATGACGTCCTGCACACTATTAATTCTTGCAGCCGAGTAAGCGCTTTCATATATAAAAATATTTTCTGGAAATATTAGGGTTTTCACTCATCAAAACCTCGGACGAGTTCAATATGCAAAAAAAAAAAACTGAAATGGTGGACATTTTTTGCGGAGAGGATTTGAGTTTGATATAAGATTTCCACTCATTAGACATTCCATGAGTTTTGGACTCTGGAAGAAAATTAAACTCACCACTTGGTTACAAATGTATATACGTTACACAAGGTAATGTTTCTTACTGAAATTTAACACGACAAAAGTAATGTCAGCAGGTAAGGCTCTTCCAATATACTTCAGGAGTGAGATTATAAAATATTCGGTCTCCTAACAAAACTGGAGACCGAAAATACACTGTACCAGTACGCATATTATCTTAATTTCTTTCGAATCGGTTTCCTGTTGTTATCCTGAATAAGAATAAAAGGAGTTTTGCTACTCCTGAGGCCGTATGTTGTAAAAGATTATTTGGTCCGAAAGTAACATTGGCTCAAGTCTTCTTATCGTTTGTGATTTCAAAATTGATATATTCTTTCTGCATGTTTTTTTTATCGAAAATAATAAATTTGTTCGTGAATTAGATATAGAAAAATAAAATTAAAGTCCAAAGATATTTAATTCTTAGTTTTCTTCAAAATTTTGATCCAATAGGTAATTTAATTTCGCTTTTTATGAAATTTTGTTGTTTTGCTATAAACCTCCCATCTTTGGAACGGGATATATAATGAGAAGTTAGACTAATAGGTTGTTGGACAATCGGACTTAACCTGGTGCGTGTACATGACAAGTGTCTTCTACTATATATCCATCACCAATCCCGCGATTCTAAAGTCACTCCCAGAGTCAAGTAAATATATAACCAGTCTAAAGGGTACAACATCACCAAAAATGACAATAAACGAACAAATGTAACTATAAATATTTCGGATAACAGATATCCTTCATCAGTATGAGCTCGATGTAAAATGAATCAGATCAATCTATTCTGATTATTAAACTATAGCAATCTTGAATTCTGTACAATAACAAAAGTGAAACAGTTTCACCCGAACATCATATGTAGAGACACTAATAAATTTTTAAAATTTCCAAAAACGACTCAAAGACATGTCTAAAATGAAAATAGTAATTAGAGATATGAACTGGCACAACTCTAAAATTCCAAAATGACGTCAGTTAAGATGTTACAACAACTGCGTGTAAATACATTCCCAAAAACAGCACTGATCGATATAAGCTAGTAAAATATGTAAAACAGAGGCTGCGTATTTATCATCCCAAATAAATAGCAGTTTCATAATGAAAAAAACTAATAGTAAATTTGGGCTAAGGTTAAATAATTGGACGTGGATGCGTACTTGTACATCCCTTCCAAATGAAAAGAACCCTGGTATTTAAACTAGTAAATTTAAAATTCAAAAATTCCAAAAGAATCCTTAAAACTGTAAGAGTCAAGTAAGGAAGCCGGAGTATTCAGTATTTGTTGGCAAGTCAGACATCGTCTGTTACCACACGACTTGCACCATCCTGCAGTTGAACAGCTTTTATTAGAGGAGACGTCAGCTCTCACAAATAAGTCTTTCAGACTTGCTGGTCTCCGAAAAGCTAAGACAGGAGGATTGGGAAAGATCTTGGACAATTTTGGGTGCTTGGAAATAGTTTGCCAATTGGCACGGATCAAACGTGAAAGGTAAGTAAAGGCGGGATTTTATGTCAACTGCAGGATGGTGCAAGTCGTGGTAACAGACGATATCTGACTTGCCAACAAACACTGAATACTCAAACATTTACTTGCCACTCCAAACACGTATAAAAATTGCGGTTTTATCCAATGCAATGCAATCACCTATGATTGCGTTGGATAAAACCGCAATTTTATACGTGTGCATGCAAAACAAATTTCTTGTTAGAGGGTCTAAATACAGCACGAACAACATTTTCCAAAAGACCAAAAAGTGAAAAGTATATTTTAACAAAACGCATTTGACTAACAGGTCGAACAACAAATGTTCTTAAAACCTGCTGACTGCCATTAGCGATTGCCAAATAAACGGATCACCGATGTAATAAATGGATCTTAATTAAAAATTTAATACTAAACAGAAAACAATAAACTTGCGGAAAGATGGTATACCGCAAACAAAAGGTGCAAAGGTTTTTGTACACCATATCCGGATTTCGACAATTAATGTCTCTTCAGTGATGTTAGGAATCGAAACGGTATTTGGAAAGCCATACAATTTACCTCAATTTAGGATAGACTCTTGAATTTGGAGGAGTCAAAAGGATGGCTTGCATTGGTAGTCGCTACGATGGCCGTTCATTCGTTTGTGAAATGGCTGTTCTGACTCGCCAACATACTGCTTACCACATTTACACTGTAGAAGATACACAGCATTTGTTGTCTTCCAATTAACATTGCAAAATATGGTGTATTCTGTACCAGTGGAGTGACTGTTAAAAGTCTGGGTATTCAGTATTTGTTTGCAAGTCAGACATTGTTTGTCAGAGCCCACAGACGAAGAGCCTGCTTTAGAGGACAAATCAGCTCTCACCAGCAAGTCTTTAAGGCTTTGGGCCTACAGAAAGGCAGTACAGGTGGCTCGGGAAAGATCTTGGATAGTTTAGGATGTTTTTCGATTTCTTTCCAATTTTCGCGGATTAGGTGTGATAAGTTGTCAAATTTGGGATGGTAAGTCAACACAAAAGGCACCCTCTTGTTGACCTTTTTGTCTTTATATTGTAAAAGTTCATCTCGGCTGATGTTGTTAGCACGAGAGAAACCTTTATCAATGTCTTTTCTTTTGTAGCCCCGATGTTTAAGGTGACCGCGAAGTTCTTGTAGTCGTCTTTTTGCAGTATCGTTGGTGGAGCAAATCCGTTTTATTCGTATGGCCTGGCTGTAGGGAATGCTCTTGGTGCAATGCTTAGGATGACAACTCAAAGGAGAAAGATATTGATGTTTGTCTGTGGGCTTGCAATACAGATCTGTAAATATGTTTCCATCTCTTACTTGCGTTGTAGTGTCAAGAAATGTGATCTTAGAGTCAGAGATTTCATAAGTGAATTTTATTGAGGTGAGCATCGTTGGCATGTTGAATGAACAAATTTAGTTCTTGTTCAGTATTATCCCTCTTCGTGTCAATATCGTCGATGAATCGGAACCAAGAGAGGGGTTGATAAAGAGAAGAACTTTAGAATTCGCTGTTCTAATTTCCCCATAAAAATATTGGCATAAGACGGGGCCATATTTGTTCCCATTGCTCTTCCATTAACTTGAGAAAGTGTTCACCATTGAATGTGAAGTTATTGCATTGCAATACTAAAGCTGGATTAGACATTCAGTTGGTGGATGTAAGGTGTTGCGAGAGTTCTAGACTTCCCTACAGGCTTCAATACCATCGTCATGAGGAATGTTAGTATAGAGGAGGTAACATCAAGCGAGACAAGGATCGTTTCAGGTAGGAGAGGGTTCTAGGATTCCATTTTCTTAAGATAGTGTGTTGTGTCTTGTATATAGGATGGTAAATTTTCTACATGTGGTCTCAGATGAAAGTCACTAAATTCTGATATTTTCTCTGTAGGGTGGTCATTGGCGGAAACAATTGGTCTACCTGGATTATTGACTTTATGTATTTTGGGCAGAAGATAGAAACGCCCCGGCTTTGATTTTTCAGGTTTTAAATATTTAAATGTGTCTTCATCAATATGACCTTGTTCACACATGATTTTCAGGTTTGTGGCGATCTCTTTGTTGAATTGAGGGTGGGGTCAGAGTCTAATTTCTTATAAAATCTCTCATCAGAGAGTTGACGTTCTGCCTCTTGAATGTAATCACATTTGTCCATAACGACAACAGCACTACCTTTATATGCTGGTTTTATTATAATGTCGTCTCTGCTTTTAAGCAACCGTACAGCTTTATTTTCTTCAGACGATAAATTGTTGAATGTTTGGGAAGTGGCAGTATTGTTACGTCGGTTTTAATTTTGTCAATAATATGTTCTAAAATAGCACATTTACTGGGTTTAGGAATCCATGAACTTTTTTCCTGAATCTGGGAATATCGACATCTTCTTCTTGGTCGTCATCTGAGTCGAGATCACTTGTGTCACTATCAATGGAACTTTTGTGGTGTCCTTAGAAAAGTATTATTGATTCTGAGGATCTTGCTAACTTGTCTATGTCATCTTCCAAAACTAAAGAATCTACTACCAATGCAAGCCAGACCTCCCCCTCAGTCGACATTTGAGATCCCCTGGCCACACTAAGGCAGATCTCAATCGACTGACCATTACAATCATTGACCACAACACTGCTTGGTCTAGGGAGGATAGACTCACTCGGGAAAGATTTTGGATAAGAAAATTAAAAACTTTGGCACCAAATGGGATAAATGAAAAGATGTAGTTCGAATTCGCGCAGTGCTTTACATTTGGGTTATATTACTTATTACTACAGTCTCTGCTTCTATTTCTTTACCTTACTCAACTCTAAAAATTTTGTAATTATATCAGTTTAAATTGCTTGGGTCTATTCATTTTGGAGGGATGTAAAAGTACCCAGTCACGTTCAACTATTTAACCTTAGTCGAAATTTATTATTATATTTTATAAACTGGCATTTATTTGGGATGTTTAAATACGCAGCCTCTGTTGTAATTACTCTACCGTTGTCAATTTGAAATATTTACAAACTTAGATCGATCAGTGCTGTTTATTTGGAATGTTTATTGACGCAATCGTTCTTATAACATCGTAACTGTCGTCACCTTTTAAATTTTAGAATTGTGCCAGTTCATATCGCACATTACTATTTTTATTTGAAGCATATCTTTGCAGTCTCTGTTGTAAATAGCTATACAAGTAGTAGGTATTCCTATGGGCACTAACTGCTCCCCTTTAATAGCAGATTTATTCCTGTATTGCTATGAATCTCAGTTTATGACCAAACTCAGTAAAGACACGTCATTGTTACATTTGGTTGATACATTCAACAATACCTTCCGTTATCTAGATGATATTTTTCGTTAAATAATCCAGAGTTCTCTAAATATACTACCGAAATTTACCCAATAGAACTTACTTTAACTAAATCTAACATAAACAGCAATAGTTGTCCTTTTCTGGACTTGGACATTTCAATCTCTAAAGGAAAACTCCATACGAAAATTTACGACAAAAGAGACGATTTTTCATTCCCTATTGTTAATTTTCCTTTTTTAGACGGCGATGTTCCTTTGGCTCCATCATACGGTGTGTATATATCCCAACTCGTTCGTTATGCCCGTGTGTGTAGTGATGTCATAGATTTTAACGAACGTAATCAATGCATCACTAGTAAATTATTAAGTCAGGGATTTCGTTACCATAAATTACGTAAAACTTTTGCTAAGTTCTTTCATAGATACAAAGATTTGATTAGTAAATTTGGCTGTACCTGTAGAAAACTGATTAAAAATGGTATTTCACATCCTAAATTTTACGGTAATATTGTACTTAAAGCGCGGAAATCACTATATGATCCGTGTAAACTCATCGAACCTTTAAATAAACTTATTAATTCAGGTTATCTTACCAATGTTGTAATTAGATCTTTGAATATAGTTTACATTGGCACTAATATCGATTTTGTCATCAGCAAATTAAAACATAACTAAATTTGTATTCTTTTCAAACGGTATGTTTAAAGACACACCCACGTTCATTTTGATCTATAAAGAGGTTAAACTCTAACTATTCTACTGTCTGTCGATACATTTATTTTTGGCATTGCACTAGTCATGTCTTCTTTGACTGTCCATGACGTTAAAATACTAAATCCCTGGGATGTGTTTTAGTTGATTTTAGTCTCTGATGCATGATTTTTATTATTAATTGTTTTGGCTTTTAACTAGCTGTCAGTAACTGCGAGTACTCTCAAATCGTACTTTCTTGTTTATTTGACCTGTTGATACTAATTGTAATGCTTTTTGTTATTTAATGTTATTCAGGGTTATATCTGGTCTATATACCAGCTTTGATAAGTGTTTGGTACTAATATAAATTTCCACTTCGTACTATGAACATCAAAATTATTTATTTTGTTAAAATATTTCCTTTCTCTATTGTAACTGTATACGTATACCTAACAACAAAATTATTTTATTTACCTGTGTTTAAAGTTATTGCAAATGGCTGATATTTTTGTTCGAGCATATTGTTTTTCTTAAATTGTTTAACATTTCATACCGATATAACATGTTACTTTTATTATTCTTCCCTTAGTTTATTTATTTTGAATTTACATTGCATCATAGGTCAAATTTATTTGTTCAGTGTATGTTCAATGGTGTTACTATGTCCTTTGATTGAGTTAAGCTATTTCAGTTGATATTTTATAGTGTGTCTTTCTATGTTGTGATGTTACACTATTGTTTCAGAAAAAGGGTGAAGGTTTGGTACCATTAAAACGTTTAAACCCGCTGCATTTGTTTGCACCTGTCCTAAGTCAGGAATCTGATGTTCAGTAGTTGTCGTTTGTTGATGTGGTTCATAAGTGTTTCTCGTTTCTCGTTTTTATATAGATTAGACCGTTGGTTTTCCCGTTTGAATGGTTTTACACTAGTAATTTTGGGGCCCTTTATAGCTTACTGTTCGGTGGGAGCCAAGGCTCCGTGTTGAAGACCGTACTTTGACCTATAATGGTTTACTTTTATAAATTTTTACTTGGATGGAGAGTTGTCTCATTGGCACTCATACCACATCTTCTTATATCTATATAACCTATGTCATGTTTAAAAATTTTAAAATTGTACAAGCGTCTAAACTATGATGTTCGGTTTAACTGTTTTATTGTATAAATTTCAAGATTGTTATAGTTTAATCAAAGTAGATTGGTAGGATTCATTTAACATCATAATCATACTGATGAAGGATATCTGTTATCCGAAATATTTATAAATAATTACATTTATAGTTTCCCTTTTGTTATTGGTATTCTTTGTACACTTTTTAGGCATTTATATTCATATATATACAAGTCTAAATTGAAAACAACGTTCAAACCTATGATTGCGTTGGATAAAACCGCAATTTTATACGTGTGCATGCAAAACAAATTTCTTGTTAGAGGATCTAAATATTGCACAAACAACATTTTCCAAAAGACCAAAAAGTGAAAAAGTATATTTTAACAAAACACATTTGACTAATAACAGGTCGAACAACAAATGTTCTTAAATCCTGCTGACTGCCATTGGCGATTGCCAAATAAACAGATCACAAGGTGTAATAAATGGATCTTAACTATAAATTTAATACCAAACAGAAAACAATAAACTTGCGGCGAAGATGGTATACCGCAAACAAAGGTGCAAAGATATATATATATGTTCTAACTCTTTAGGTCATTTTTAGCAGCAATAAACAAAAGAACTATGTCAATTGGACATGCTTTGATACTATATCTGCCCTTGAATTTTTACTAGATAATATTTTTGTTCGCTTTGGAGATTCCGTATATCGTCAGGTTATCGGAATTCCAATGGGGACTAACTGTGCACCACTTATTGCAGACCTGTTTTTGTATTGCTATGAGTTACAATTTATGACTAAAATCAGCAAAGACCCATCGAAACAACATCTGATACAAAAATTTAATAATACTTTTAGATATTTGGATGATATATTGGCTCTCAATAATGACGACTTTAGTATGTATACTAAAGAAATTTATCCTGTTGAACTTACTTTAAATAAAGCTAATACTAACAATGACCACTGCCCTTTCCTCGATCTTGATATCTATATCATTAACGGAAAGCTTAATACAAAAATTTATGATAAAAGAGATGATTTTCATTTCCTATCGTTAATTATCCATTTTAGATGGTGACGTTCCCTTGTCACCATCTTACGGTGTTTATATATCTCAACTTGTACGATTCGCTCGTGTATGTAACAACGTTTCAGATTTTAACGAAAGAAATTTATGTATTACAGAAAATTATTACACCAGGGTTTTCGATATCACAAACTAGTCAAAACATTTACTAAATTTTATCATCGGTACAAGGACATCATTCGTAAATATAGCTCAACATGCAGACTCCTTATACGTTCAGGTATTTCACATCCAATCTTTTATGGTAATATTCTTTATAAAGCACTAAAATGTCAGTATTCACCTCAGAAGCTAACAAAACCTTTAAATAGACTTATTAAGAAGGGATATAGTTACGATACTGTTGTCAGGTCATTAAAGATTGCATATTTTGGCTTTAATATTGATTCACTTATAGGGTCTTTGCATCGGAACTAAACACATTTATTTAAAACCAGTTGTTGGCATGACACGGGTTATGCTCTTCTCATATATTTTATGATGGTATGATACTAAACCCTAACGGGAGGGATTGTGCCTGATATTCATATGATGAAGACATAATCTTTCAATCAGTTTAATTGAGGTCTGAGCTGGCATGTCAGTTAACTGCTAGTAGTCTGTTGTTATTTATGTATTATTGTCATTTTGTTTATTTTCTTTTGTTACATCTTCTGACATCGGACTCGGACTTCTCTTTAACTGACTTTTAATGTGCGTATTGTTATGCGTTTACTTTTCTACATTGGCTAGAGGTATAGGGGAGGTTGAGATCTCATAAACATGTTTAACCCCGCCGCATTTTTGCGCCTGTCCCAAGTCAGGAGCCTCTGGCCTTTGTTAGTCTTGTATTATTTTACTTTTAGTTTCTTGTGTATAATTTGGAGTTTAGTATGACGTCCATTATCACTGAACTAGTATATATATTTGTTTAGGGGCCAGCTTAAGGACGCCTCCGGGTGCGGAATTTCTCGCTGCATTGAAGACCTATTGGTGACCTTCTGTTGTTGTCTGTTCTGTGGTCGGGTTGTTGTCTCTTTGACACATTCCCCATTTCCATTCTCAATTATATATATATATATATATATATGTGACTGAATAATAGCCAACGATAAATCTTACGGGGCGATGGATCACATAAATATGATACAGTACACTACAAAATATAATATATAACCAGTCTAAAAGGGTACAACATCACCAAAAATGACAATAAACGAACAAATGTAACTATAAATATTTCGGATAACAGATATCCTTCATCAGTATGAGCACGATGTATAATGAATCAGATCAATCTATTCTGATTATTAAACTATAGCAATCTTGAATTCTATACAATAAAAAAGTGAAACAGTTTCACCCGAACATCATATGTAGAGACGCTTATAAATTTTAAAATTTCCAAAAACGACTCAAAGACGTGCCTAAAATGAAAATAGTAATTAGAGATATGAACTGGCACAACTCTTAAATTCCAAAATGACGTCAGTTAAGATGTTACAACAACTGCGTGTAAATACATTCCCAAAAACAGCACTGATCTATATAAGCTGGTAAAATATGTAACACAGAGGCTGCGTATTTATCATCCCAAATAAATAGCAGTTTTATAATGAAAAGAAAAATAATAGTAAATTTGGGCTAAGGTTAAATATTTGGACGTGGATGCGTACCTGTACGTCCCTACCAAATGAAAAAATCCTGGTATTCAAACTAGAAAATTTAAAATTCAAAAATTCCAAAAGAATCCTTAAAACTGTAAGAGTCAAGTAAGGAAGCCGGAGTAACTGGAAACAAATGATGTCAGGAAAATGAGTGATGGTAGGAAAACAAGTGACTCATTCTATGTTTTTCATTTATGCCCTCTGGGAAACTATCCTTAGCTTTCTTATCCAAAACCTTTCCTGAGCAAGTCTTTCGGCCCTTGACCAACCCTCGTTGTGGTCTATGATTGTGATTGTAGGTTTTGAGATCAGCTTGGGCGTGCCCAAGTGATCTCAAATGACGACTTACGGGAGGTCGGGCCTGCAGATGTAGTCACTTCGATGACCATTCATGCGTTTGTTGAATGGCTGTTCTATCTCGCCAATATACTGCATGCCACATCGACACTGAAGAAGGTATACAACATTCTGTGTTTTGCAAGTTACATTACAAAATATAGTGTACACAGACCCAGTGGAGTGGCAAGTAAATGTTTGAGTATTCAGTATTTGTTGGCAAGTCAGACATCGTCTGTTATCACACGACTTGCACCATCCTGCAGTTGACATACAATCCCGCCTTTACTAACCTTTCACGTTTGATCCGTGCCAATTGGCAAACTATTGCCAAGCACCCAAAATTGTCCAAGATCTTTCCCAATCCTCCTGTCTTAGCTTTTCGGAGACCAGCAAGTCTGAAAGACTTATTTGTGAGAGCTGACGTCTCCTCTAATAAAAGCTGTTCAACTGCAAGATGGTGCATTTTAGGCATGTCTTTGAGTCGTTTTTGGAAATTTAAAAATTTATTAGCGTTTCTACATATGATGTTCGGGTGAAACTGTTTCATTTTTTTATTGTATAGAATTCAAGATTGCTATAGTTTAATAATCAGAATAGATTGATCTGATCCATTTTACATCGTGCTCATACTGATGCAATAAATATAGTTGAGCTATTGCATATAATGTAAGAAAACCAGACCACAACACAACACAAAAACAAACATTGACCAATGAACTGCGAAAATGAGGTCTAGGTCAAATGACATCTGCCAGCCTGACATGTTTATCGTACAATCGTTCAAAAAACAAAATATAGTTGACCTGTTGTTTATAACAGACCAAAACACTAATCTTAACATTGAC
Source organism: Mytilus coruscus (assembly GCA_017311375.1). NCBI lineage: Eukaryota > Metazoa > Mollusca > Bivalvia > Mytilida > Mytilidae > Mytilus > Mytilus coruscus. The sequence goes on along the minus strand of CM029600.1, from coordinate 67,363,652 downwards.
AAATGAACCGTGAAAAGGAGGTCAAGGTCAGATAAAACCTGACGGACTGCTATGTACATCCTACAATGATTTCATACACCACATATAGTTGACCTCCTGCTTATAGTATCTGAGAAACAGACCGAATCATGTAACTTTAACCTTGATTACTGATCCATGAAATGAGATCGAGGTCAAGTTAACCCTACCGGATGGACATGTAGATCTTGCAAAGAACCCATATACCAAATATAATTATCCTATTACTCATAATGAGAGAGAAATTCACACGACAAGAAAAAAACTATACCTTTTTGACGATCGGAAATTTCGTAAAATAAGGAATTTGTATACAAAGTATGAAGCCTCCAGGTCTTCTACCCTCTAAAATATAAAGCTTGATACAAATAATTTACACCGCCGTCGCCGGATTTTAATCCCTATGTCTCGCATACTGCGACTTTCGTCTACAGGCATGTAGACCTTGCAAGGAGCCCATATACCAAATTAAGTTATCATATTGCTCATAATGAGTGAGAAATTTACATGACAAAAATGAGCTATATCCCTTTTTCTAGCAGTTGCTGAACTATGAAAATCAGGTCAAGGACAACGGACATATGCTAGACGAATATTTCATAATATGAGGCATCTGTATACAAAGTGTTACCTACATAAACTCATATATAATTATATGTAATAATAAATAAGTAATATATATATGTGTACCAATATTGCATGATACGTAATGTTCATGAAATTGTAACATTTGCAGACATTTTAATCCTATGAGCGCCCTATAGAATAAGATCCAGGGTGGTAACAGTGCAGGCATCAACTTATGTGCATATGTCACCTGTAATACAACTTAAAAATTTAATTGAATATTCAAAGGCCTAGTCCAAATAAACAAAAAGTCAATTTCTAACGTTTACATCTGCCAACATACCAGATCTAGGAGATACTCCCTTTCTTACATGTTTTAATTAAAATTTTGAAATATCCTATTTTGGATCGGTAACCTGCGAGAAAAGTCAAAATATTCCTCTTTCACAAATATCTATTTTTATTCCCTTTCGTCATGAGAGTTGTGTTAATTGTATTTTCCGTGAATGATTTTCATTGTACAGTGCTTACTTGAATAGTAAAAAGACAGTTCAGGTCATCAAAATGATGAGTTAACTAATCAAACTCATGTTTACCAACACTGTGTAGCATCACCACCGGATATAGGTACCTCCGAAGCGGTGGAAAAACAAATGTGAAGTCAGGTAAGGTCAAATTCTTCTTATTTTTATTATATTCTACGTTTTGCTGACAAGTAAAGTTTTGTGATAGTGATTCCTAATAATGTAGCTACTATTTAGGGCTGATTATGATCCTTAATTGGCTGTCTCTCTTCAAATCGTCAGAATCGGATAGGGTGGTACCTGTTCAACGAAGCATGTGACGAGTTCAAACTTGATAAAAACACATTTATCCTTCAACTATTCATTTGACGTTTTCGTAGAACAAAGGTTTATCACATTTAAGCTTGAACAACACTGTATTTCGAAATAAACTATTTTTACACAGAGAAATTCATGTAAATAAAGAAACTGTACGGCGAATAGCGGCGAATTGTTGTTTACTGTACGGGGATTAGAATAGGTACTTTTTGCTATCATTGTTTCTTTGCTTCGGGGTACCTATATCCGGTGGTGATGCTACACAGTGACCAAGTAGATAATAAAATTATATGTGTCTGTACTGAAATGTTGAAATACTTTGAACCTCAATAAAAAAATTTCGAATGAAAAAAGGTCGCCCCGCATGCTCTATAAACTTGTAGCTTAAAAAGGTTTGTGGGTATGATAAATGGATAAGTATAGGTTATTCAAGTACATTGTACAGCTACCATATATTATACTGTACATAGGGGCGTCAGTTGCCGAGTTGTCAAAGTAGTTCTTCTCCGTTGATCACTAGCCTGTCAACACTGAAACTTTGGGTTTGAATTTAGCTAGTGGCAGGAATATTAGACTCCGATCTTAATATACTAGGATTGCCAGTTTTCATACCAAAGGCGTCTGCTTTTCTCTTGGCACACAATGTTGTTTAAAACAACATTTCACCGATGATGTAGAGGTCTCATATTTAGTTCTTGGAAAGAAAAGTATATTGAGGTAAACATGTTTAACACACCCCACGTCATTTGTATTCTGCTGGATAGTTGTCTCATTGGCATTCATACCACATCTCCGTTTTTATATACTTACCTAGTATATCATGCATAAAGTATTAATTCTTTCTGACATATCGTAAATGGTGAAAACGCATAACCAACTAAGTAAGACATCACCTGACTTCGATGACGTAGCGATCCGCCATCTTTAGTAAATTTGTCTCACAGAAATTGGATGGGCCTTTCAATTGTTACGGCCAGAAATCACTTTTAAATTGTAGCCAACAAAAGACACAAATCAATAATAAGATTTAGCAAAATTTATTGTACAATTTTACAAGAAATATACAAATTGAAATGTCAACTTAACTGTTAAAATATATGTCCGATCCTTTGTCTTTTCTTTATCCGGAATTCTTCTCTTAACTGTACGGAATCCAATGAAATATATATAATATGTCCAACAAGTTCACATACATCTAGTATGATGTTGTTCGTAAAAAGTGTCAATCCAACAACTCCAGAGAACTTCTGAGAATACAAGTATGTTAATGTCTGATCTGTCCAATTTCGGTTTCGGTATATATAGCTGTCATGGAAACCTCTAGAACACCGTTGAAGGAAACTCCTAGAAAACTAGAACAGAAACCTCTAGAATACGGTAAAAGTAGATTATGATCATTCTGGAATCATTATGTAAGTCAAATAGAAATTTCTAATCATTCCATCAGTATCTGTGATTGTTCCAGTGATTTTTAAACTGCACAGTTATTACAAATTTTTTGTAAGAAAACTATAAGGCCACAGAAAACAAATTAGGCCAAGCTGAATAAACATAATAATTACAATATCATAACACAATAAATTTAATTTTTCCGTTAATCCGACCCGTTTTCTAACTTTTGCACCTCTTTTCTTTGTCTTCGAACATAAATCTTTCCTAAAATTTTGACCCTGACAGTTAAAATTTAGATGAAATTACGTCCCTGATCAATTGTAAATATTGCTCAAACAAACAAACCTTCGTCTTCTCATACATCAATTTCACAAATTCCTTTAACAAATGTATAACTTTGCAGCTATATTGTTATATCTAAAACTAAGTCTAGCGCTGCATCCTATTTTCAACAGTTTAATTCGTTGGAAAATAAAGTCCCTAATCGATTTAAAACCTTGAATTTTTCGACGATGTCGGCATTTTTCAAAATGGCGGCTGTGTCATTTGTCGTGTTCATAATTCAGATAAATTTGCCTTTCTCGTTATTTATGGTGAGCGGACAGAAACTTACAGGACAGAAAGTCACAAATTTGATAGGACAAAAGTCACAAATAATTTGTTGACAATTGTTAGAAAATATAAGAGAAAGATCTTGAAATATTTACTTATTATTACATATATTCATTTTACAGGTTATGAAATTGTTCATTAGCCTTGATAAATGAAGATTTATTAAATTTTAATCATGCAAAGGATATATTTCTTGGCACCATAAAGCCGTTTAAGTACCAAGCCACTTTGACATTTTGTTTTCTTAATTATTTGATCAGTATTGATATTTTTAATCAATTTTGTTTACAAAGTTGGTTTATATATACAATATTTCAAGAAAAGTACAAAATGTTTTTTTTAAATAAGTGTTTTCTTATTCAAAGAAAATATTCTCAAAAACTGAATCGTGACTTTTTGTCCTGTGACTTTTGTCCGTGACTTTCTGTCTGTCCCTTTTGTAAGAGAAGTTTTTCGATGCAAAAAATAATTTTGTTGAAGTCCATACATATTATAACATCTGCAGTAAAATATAGAAAGCACAGACGTATATCTACATGTGTATCTGATGGTACTATAACACATAGTAGTCTCAGATGTGTATGTATGTCTCTGAGAAAGGTCAAATAACAGGTAAGCCTGCCGAGTTACAGACAGGTAGATAAAATCTACAATACACAATTATTCAGGTAGTACACAGGAAACGTATGCCAAACCAAATTACCAATACTTGTTATAATCATCCCGTGCACAAAGTTATTTCCAGAGTTTTAAAGTAATATATACGATATATTTTGCCACCAGGAAATTCGTCCAAATATCAAATTCTATCACAGCACTGGATAAAATATCTAAGGTGGCTGAATAAGCCATGCAAGAAATATTTTAACTTGTTTCCACAACATAGTATTTTGTTCCACAAGATAATATCTTGTACCCACAAGATAATATATTGTTCCCACAAGATATCTTGTATCCACAACATAATATATTGTTCTTACAAGAAACTATCTTGTACCCACAAGAAACTTTTCTTGTCATCTGATAATTTGATTGTAAATGAAAGGTTTGTAGATCTCATCATTCTGAACTCGTTTCAGATTTGTCTCTATCTTTAGCGGTTTTACAAGATATAATACAATTTTGGCTAAAAGATATGTATTTTACCCACTTGTTCTTGTGGGTACAAGATATTAACTTGTAGGAACAAGAAAACTTTCTTGTGGGTACAATATATTATGTAGTGGGTACAAGATATTATCTTGTGGGAACAATATATTATGTTGTGGGTACAAGATATTATCTTGTGGGAACAAGAAAACTTTCTTGTGGGTACAAGATATTATCTTGTGGGAACAAAATACTCTGTTGTGGGAACAACTTAAAAATTATTTCTTCTATGGCCTTATTCTGCCACCGTATAAAGGTCGAAATACTTTTAGAATAATGTTCCTATTCTGAATCAATACATGAATTTTAAAAACACAAATGTTCAATTCATGCATACGATGAACGCTTGGCAATTTCGTCAATGAATTTAACAAAAACATAGAACAAAAGGAAATATGATGTTTTCGATAGAAAGTATAAAATTTACAAATGCAAATGATGTCGAAGAAAGAAATTTAATGCTTAAATGTATAAATACAGCATGTAAACAACAAGCCATTGCTTGACGTTGTCGAAACGTCAGCATAATACATTGTACTTTTCATTTATTAATATTCATATGAATTTATTTTTTACAATTTTTGTAATCATTACTGTTCCGATTGTGTCTTTATTTCCTTTATGTTTGTCATCATTTGCATGCATGTTTATCACTCTGTGTACATGAATGTGCTATGTGCTGATTGTTAACTTTTTATTTAATCAATATCTAGTTTCACTAATAGTAGACGATACTTATATTCGTATATAGTATTTTTCATTGTACTAGGTTTTCTCTTCATCACTTGGCGTTCGTCGTCCGTCGTCGTCTGTTACATTTTACAAAAATCTTCTCCTCTGGAACTACTGGGCCAATTGGAACCAAACTTGGCAAAAGTCATTAGTGAGGTATCTAGTTTAAATGATGTATCCAATGACCCCGCAGGCCAACCCAAAATTGCCGACATTGGTAAAATAGAATATCAGGGTAAAATGAAAGTTTTTTATAATCTTGAAAACCGCTATAGATAAAGACAATATGACAGGAGCGTACATGTTCAGAACAATGAGATCTACCTGTCTTTTAAAATCAAAACTGTAAGACGACATTTTATAGGAGTTATTGTCCTTAAATGACGAATTTACTTTTACTTTCTTTCATTTTTGCATGTTTTCTTGAAAACTATAATGAATAGATATAAACTTTAAACAGCAAAATGATCTATAAACAAGATCTACGAATACTTTGATATTGCTGAAATTATTGGTAACTTTTCATACGAGTTTGTGCCTTTTAATGGCATTTTTTTGCGTTTTGCCAATTATCTTGAAAACTATAATAGATAGATAGAAACTTAAGAGAAGGAAGTTATCGTCAAGACACCATCTACAAGGAAGCCAACTTTGCCGAAATCGTCAAGTGAAGAGTTTTGCCCTTAATTGACGATTTTTACCAATGGTTTGTGTTATTGCCTATCATTTTAAATCATAATAGATTGAGAGAATCATAAAATAGAAAAAAATATCCATAAGGTAAGATCTGCAAATAAATCGATATTGCTGAAATTGTTTGTAAACTCTTTATAGGAGTTAGTGCCCTTAAATTACAATTTACACCATTTATGCGTTTTGTCTATTACCTTGAAAACTACAATAGAAAGATCAAACCTTAAAAGCAAAATATTCAGCAAGACAAGATCTGCAAATATGAGTTACTGCGCTGAAATGACGATTTGTTTTATCCTTTTGTGTTTTGGGCTAAAGCTATAGAAGATAGTGAGCAATTGTAAACTGAAAAATGATTAACAATACAAGTTTTACCCCAAAAAATTATGTTTTAGTCATGAATTATTTTCTAGTCTACAATGTTGGAGTTTCGATTTTCAAAGATGCGCATAGACCAGGGAGCGACACAGGCTCTTTAGAGTCTCTAGTTTTAATATGATTTTGTTTGTTTTATAATCAATATGTTCATGTTATAATGGACCTTTATAGATAAAATTACTTATCCTTCTAGTCATGCTATTACTTGAGACTTGGGCTTCGTTAACAGTGAACAACTTAGAGTGTTATTAGCGAAAGGCCCGTTTTAATCGTATTCCCCAGCCCATCAACAGAAAGAAGGACTCCAGGTTACTGATGGTTGCAGTTGAAAATTATGCCATAAAATGGGTACAGCGTAAGTCGTATGATCAAAACTGGCCTCTATATCTGATTAGACCAAAGCTGTTCGGTCATTCATTCAGAAGCGCATTCAAAATCTATTACATACAATAATCACACAAGTTTCTAACCCATTCAAGAAACTCGAGGTTGTGGATGCTTTATCCCTATACACGGCAACTGTGTTGTTGTTCCATCAGACAAAGCTTCTAACAATATTGTTTTATATGCAAAAACATTTCTTAATCAGACAATATGCAAAAACATTTCTTGATCAGACAAGATATCTAACAATAATGTTTTTATATGCAAAAACATTTCTTGATCAGACAAAATATCTAGCAATATTGTTTTTACTAGAAGATGCCCGCGAAATCGCGGTACAATTGGGCAAGTGTTGAAACCAAAAAGTTTTAAATTTCGCGGGCAGTACATCGACTGAGCATGCGCGAAAGCGTATAAGACACGGATCGATAACGGTCTCCGAATTTGGATATTTTCTCAAAAGTTGGTGTTTTCTGTAGAAAAATATTGTTACAAAGATAAATTTAGGAAGTACATAACACTACATTTATACGTCATATCACAAATATATCCGACGTTGTATGGTTTCAGAGGAGTTGCGACTCAATGAAATCGGTCTCTTCCTTTAGTAGTATAGATATGCCAAAATCATTTCTTGGAATGCCTAACTAAAGAACTCGGAATTCACTGCAAAACTTGTTTGTTATCTTGATATTTCTTCGTAATTGATTTATGAGATACAAAGGTCGCTACTGTTGCCTTAATTTGTTTATCAATAAATATGATAATATATGAAGGAAACATACTTATTTTGACAGAACTTTAAATTTAATGAAATTATCAATCTGTCTGAAACAAAATACTCATTTAAGTCTATAAAACCTTTACAGTTATGTGCGCAGTGTTTTTGGTTTCTTTTATTTACTATGGTCATATAAAGGTCTTTAAAGACTAAGTCTGAAGCAGCAAAGCTATGATAAGGTCTTGAAGTCATATCATAAGTATTAAACAATGAATGTAAATCTGATCTTAATATCTTTTCACAAACTCAATAAAGACGGAAACTTTAACACAACCATGATGAGTGAAAGAAAATGCTAAAATCATAAATATATTACTCCAGTAATCTGTAGTGTTTACCTATTCCTCCTCTCACTTGTAATTTCAAATGTAACTATGTCATGTGTGACGCAATTTCATTAAGTCAGTCCGATATTATTACCTGTTTGTTCGCGTTCCTTGCTTTGCCACTAATAGTATAAATATATATATATATAAAATTTTTTTTGCACCTCATGTTTGCGGTATACCATCTTTTCCGCAAGTTTGTTGTTTTCTGATTGGTATTAAATTTATAGTTAGGATCCATTTATTACACCTTGTGATCCGTTTATTTGGCAATCGCCAATGCCAGTCAGCAGGATTTAAGAACATTTGTTGTTCGACCTGTTAGACAAATGCGTTTTGTTAAAATATACTTTTTTTCACTTTTTGGTCTTTTGGAAAATGTTGTTTGTGCTGTATTTAGACCCTCTAACAAGAAATTTGTTTTGCATGCACAGGTATAAAATTGCGGTTTTATCCAACGCAATCATAGGTTTGAACGTTGTTTTCAATTTAGACTTGATTTTATATATATATATATATATATCCGTTTATTTGGCAATCGCCAATGGCAGTCAGCAGGGTTTAAGAACATATGTTGTTCGACCTGTTAGTCAAATGCGTTTTGTTAAATCATACTTTTCACTTTTTGGTCTTTTGAAAATGTTGTTTGTGCTGTATTTAGACCCTCTATCAAGAAATTTGTTTTGCAAGCACACGTAGAAAAATTGCGGTTTTTATCCAACGCAATCATTATATATATAAACCCGAAGGCAAATATAATACAAGCCCAAACGAAAAATATAAACAAACGCAATCATAGGTTTGAACATTGTTTTCAATTTAGACTTGTTTATATTTTTCGTTTGGGCTTGTATTATATTTGCCGTCGGGTTTATATGATCCGTTCATCTTATTTTGACTCCTCAAAATTCAAGAGTCTATCCTAAATTGAGGTAAATTGTATGGCTTTCCAAATACCGTTTCGATTCCTAACATCACTGAAGAGACATTAATTGTCGAAACCGGATATGGTGTACAAAACTTTTGCACCTTTTGTTTGCGGTATACCATCTTTCCGCAAGTTTATTGTTTTCTGTTTAGAATTAAATTTATAATTAAGATCATTTATTACATCGGTGATCCGTTTATTTGGCAATCGCCAATGGCAGTCAGCAGGGTTTAAGAACATTTGTTGTTCGACCTGTTAGTCAAATACGTTTTGTTAAAATAAATTTAATACCAAAAGGAAAAGATGGTATACCGCAAACATGAGGTGCAAAATTTTATATATATATATACAGTCGAACCTCGTGTCGAACTCGGTTGTGTCGAAGTAATTTCTCGGTCCCGGTAAAATTCCCGTTTGATCAATGCATAATTACCTCTGATGAGTCGAACTCGGTTGATTCGAATACTCGGTTAAGTCGAGTAAATTTTATAGTTCGTCGATGTAAAATTCATGTAAATTGACCCCGATGACTCGAAGTTCGAAAGTAAGAATTTTCAAAAGATGCAGACCTAATGATAAAATTCAAATCGGATGTATTTCTTATGTAACCTAATCATTTTCAAAAGAGATTAAAGCTGAGTAAACATACTTGTTTGTATAACAGTTAAAATGACATGTTTATGGTGACCGGTAATTAACACCTTTGGTTGATCGTTCAAGCGGAATGTTAGTGTGTTGAACATTTTCATATCAGATAAAAACAAAACGAATTTAAATGACCCAAGCCGTCATTAAATGAATCGTTAGATTTAAAATTCACTAATTACAATAAATAAAAGGATTAGGACAATTATGATAAATTATAATTCATGATAATTTAATGTAAAGCAGACGACCTCTGGCTCATCAGAGACCGTTCATAACTTAATTCTTTCCACGAGTGATTTCATAATTTATAGTGACTGACCTTTGTAAATATTTGTGTAGACTTGATTTTATTTTGTGCATGATTTGTATCTGTATATGTGTTTAATTATTATGAAGGACCAAAATGGAGATTGAATACACAATCATAAAGTGTCATATGGACATTGTATCTAGTTTACACAAATCATACCGTATGTCATGCATTCCAAATTTAAGACGATACACTCGACCTCGGATATGTCGAATACTTTGGTCCGGTCCTTCGACTTCGACACAACGAGGTTCGACTGTATATATATATATATATATACTATTAGTGGCAAAGCAAGGAACGCGAACAAACAGGTAATAATATCGGATTGACTTAATGAAATTGCGTCACACATGACATAGTTACATTTGAAATTACAAGTGAGAGGAGGAATAGGAAAACACTACAGATTACTGGGGTAATATATTAATGATTTTAGCATTTTTCTTTCACTAATCATGGTTGTGTTAAAGTTTCCGTCTTTATTGAGTTTGTGAAAAGATATTAAGATCAGATTTACATTCATTGTTTGATACTTATGATATGACTTCAAGACCATATCATAGCTTTGCTGCTTCAGTCTTAGTCTTTAAATGACCTTTATATGACCATAGTAAATAAAAGAAACCAAAACACTGCGCACATAACTGTAAAGGTTTTACAGACTTAAATGAGAATTTTTTCAGACAGAGTGATAATTTCATTAAATTTAAAGTTCTGTCAAAATAAGTATGTTTCCTTCATATATTACCATATTTAATGATAAACAAATTAAGGCAACAGTAGCGACCTTTGTATCTCATAAATCAATTACGAAGAAATATCAAGATAACAAACAAGTTTTGCAGTGAATTCCGAGTTCTTTAGTTAGGCATTCCAAGAAATGATTTTGGCATATCTATACTACTAAAGGAAGAGACCGATTTCATTGAGTCGCAACTCCTCTGAAACCATACAACATCGGATATATTTGTGATATGACGTCTAAATGTAGTGTTATGTACTTCCTAAATTTATCTTTGTAACAATATTTTTCTACAGAAAACACCAACTTTGAGAAAATATCCAAATTCGGAGACCGTTATCGATCCGTGTCTTATACGCTTTCGCGCATGCTCAGTCGACGTACTGCCCGCGAAATTTAAAAACTCTTTGTTTCAACACTTGCCCAATTGTACCGCGATTTCGCGGGCATCTTCTAGTAAAAACAATATTTCTAGATGTTTTGTCTGATCAAGAAATGTTTTTGCATATAAAACATTATTGTTAAATATCTTGTCTGATCAAGAAATGTTTTTGCATATTGTCTGATTAAGAAATGTTTTGCATATAAAACAATATTGTTAGAAGCTTTGTCTGATGGAACAACAATACAGTTGCCGTGTATAGGGATAAAGCATCCACAACCTCGAGTTTCTTGAATGGGTTAGAAACTTGTGTGATTATTGTATGTAATAGATTTTGAATGCGCTTCTGAATGAATGACCGAACAGCTTTGGTCTAATCAGATATAGAGGCCAGTTTTGGTTCATACGGCTTACGCTGTACCCATTTTATGGCATAATTTTCAACTGCAACCATCAGTAACCTGGAGTTCTTCTTTCTGTTGATGGGCTTGGGAATACGATTAAAACGGGCCTTTGGCTAATAACTCTCTAAGTTGTTCACTGTTAACGAAGCCCAAGTCTCGAGTAATAGCATGACTAGAAGGATAAGTAATTTTATTTAAAAGGTCCATTATAACATGAACATATCGATTATTAAACAAACAAAATTATATTAAAACTAGAGACTCTAAAGAGCCTGTGTCGCCCCTGGTCTATGCGCATCTTTGAAAATCGAAACTCCAACATTGTAGACTAGAAAATAATTCATGACTAAAATATAATTTTTGGGTAAAACTTGTTAATTATTTTTCAGTTTACAATTTCTCACTATCTTCTATAGCATTAGCCCAAAACACAAAAAGGATAAAACAAATCGTCATTTCAGCGCAGTAACTCATATTTGCAGATCTTGTCTTGCTGAATATTTTTGCTGTTAAAGGTTTGATCTTTCTATTGTAGTTTTTAAGGTAATAGACAAAACGCATAAATGGTGTAAATTGTAATTTGAGGGCACTAACTCCTATAAAGAGTTAACAAACAATTTCAGCAATATCGATTTATTTGGAGATCTTACGTTATGGATATTTTTTTCTATTTTATGATTCTCTCAATCTATTATGATTTAAAATGATAGGCAATAACACAAACCATTGGTAAAATCGTCAATTAAGGCAAAAACTCTTCACTTGACGATTTCGGCAAAGTTCGCTTCCTTGTAGATGGTGTCTTGACGATAATTTCTTCTCTTAAGTTTCTATCTATCTATTATAGTTTTCAAGATAATTGGCAAAACGCAAAAAATGCCATTAAAAGGCACAAACTCATATGAAAAGTTACCAACAATTTCAGCAATATCAAAGTATTCGTAGATCTTGTTTATAGATCATTTTGCTGTTTAAAGTTTATATCTATCCATTATAGTTTTCAAGATAACATGCAAAATGAAAGAAAATAAAAGTAAATTCGTCATTTAGGACAATAACTCCTTTAAAATGTCGTCTTACAGTTTTGATTTTAAAGGACAGTAGGTAGATCTCATCGTTCTGAACATGTACGCTTCTGTCAGATTGTCTTAATCTATAGTGGTTTTCACGATAATAGAAAAACTTTCATTTTTCCCTATATTCTATTTTACCCATGTCGGCAATTTTAGGTTGGCAGGCGGGGTCATTGGACACATCATTTAAACAAGATACCTCACTAATGATTTTGCCAAGTTTGGTTCCAATTTGTTCAGAAGTTCTAGAGGAGAAGATTTTGTAAATGTTATAGACGACGACGGACGACGAACGCCAAGTGATGAGGAAAAACCCTAGTACAATGAAAAAAACTATATACGAATACACGTATCGTTTACTAATAGTGAAACTGGATATTGAGCAAATTAAGAGGTAACTATCAGTATATAGCATATTTCTGTACACCGAATGATAAACATACATGTAAATGATGATACACATTAGGAAATAAAAATACAAATGAAACAGTAATACATACAAAAGTTGTAAAATTAAATTTATATGAATATTAATCAAATGATAAGGATTATGTTGACGTTTCGACAACCACTGCTGCTTGTTGTTTACATGTTGTACATTGTATCTATACATATAAGTTTTAAACCTCTTTCTTCGACATCATTTGCATTTCTTGTCATTTGTGAAATGTATTTCCTTTTGTTCTATGTATTTCGTTTTAAATTCATTGACGAAATTGCCAAGTGTTCATCATATGCATGAATTGAACATTTGTGTTTTTAAATTCATGTATTGAATAGGAACATTATTCCTACAAGTATTTCGACCTTAGATAGAGACAAATCTGAAACGAGTTCAGAATATGAGATCTACAAACTTTTCATTTAGAATCAAATTATCAGATGACAAGAAAACTTTCTTGTGGGTACAAGATAGTATCTTGTAGGAACAATACATTATGTTGTGGATACAAAGATATTATCTTGTGGGTACAAGATATTATCTTGTGGGAACAAGAAAACTTTCTTGTGGGTACAAGATATCATCGTGTGGGTACAATATGTTATCTTGTGGGAACAAAATACTATGTTGTGGGAACGAGTTAAAATTATTTCTTGCATGGCCTTATTCTTCCATCGTAGATATTTTATCCAGTGTTGTGATAGAATTTGATATTTGGAAGAATTTCCCGGGGGCAAAATATGTCGTATATTTTACTTTAAAACTCTGGAAATAACTTTGTACACGGGATGATTATAACAAGTATTGGTAATTTGGTTTGGCATACGTTTCCTGTGTACTACCTGAATAATTGTGTATTGTAGACTTTATCTACCTGTCTGTAACTCGGCAGGCTTACCTGTTGTTTGACCTTTCAGAGACATACATACACATCTGAGACTGCTATGTGTTATAGTAGTCTCAGATACGTCTGTATTTTACTGCAGATGTTATAATATGTATAGACTATAACAAAAATATTTTTTGCATCGAAAAAACTACTTTTAAAATAATCATGGACAAAACATGCAACCTTCAGAAATATGCCAAATAAATAAGAATGTATAGGACAGAAAGTCACAGGACAAAAAGTGACAGACAAAAGTCACGGACAAAAGTCACAGGACAAAAAGTCACAATTCAGTTTTTGAGAATATTTTCTTTGAATAAGAAAACACTTATTTAAAAAAAGTTATATAAACCAACTTTGTAAACAAAATTTATTAGAAAATATCAATACTCATCAAATAAATGTTAAGACAACAAAATGTCAAAGTAGCTTGGTACTTAAACGGCTTTATGGTGCCAAGAAATATATCTTTTGCATGATTAAAATTTAATAAATCTTCATTTATCAAGGCTAATATACAATTTCCTAAACTATAAATTGAATACATGTGATAAAAAGAAAATATTTCAAGATCTTTCTTATATTTTCTAACAATTGTCAACAAATTATTTGTGACTTATTGTCCTGTGACTTTTGTCCTCTCAAATTTGTGACTTTCTGTCCTGTAACTTTCTGTCCGCTTACCATAAGGAATGAGAAAGGCTAATTTATCTGAAATATGAACACGACAATGACACAGCCGCCATTTTGAAAATGCCGACATCGTCGAAAAATTAAAGGTTTTAAATCGATTAGGGACTTAATTTGCCAACGAATTAAACTGTTAAAAATAGGATGCAGCGCTAGACGTATGTTTTAGATATTACGATATAGCTGCAAAGTTATACATTTGTTAAAGGAATTTGTGAAATTGATGTATGAGCAGACGAAGGTTTGTTTGAGCAATATTTACAATTGATCAGGGACGTAATTTCATCTAAATTTTAACAGTCGGGGTCAAAATTTTAGGAAAGATTTATTTTCGAAGGCAAAGAAAAGAGGTGCAAAAGTTAGAAAACGGGTCGGATTAACGGAAAAATTAAAATTATTGTGTTATGATATTGTAATTGTTATGTTTATTTAGCTTGGACTAATTTGTTTTGTGTGGCCTTATAGTTGTTAACAAAATAATATTATAACTGTGCAGTTTAGAAATCACTAGAACAATCATAGATACTGATGGAATGATTAGAACTTTCTATTTGACTTACATAATGATTCCATAATGATCATAATCTACGATGTGTAATTTTAACTTCTACCGTATTCTAGAAGTTTCCGTTCTACAGTTTTCTAGGAGTTTCCCTTCTACAGTGTTCTAGAGGTTTCCGTGACAGCTATATATACCGAAACCGAAATTGGACAGATCAGACATTAACATACTTGTATTCTCAGAAATTCTCTGGAGTTGTTGGATTAACACTTTTATTTACGAACAACATCATACTAGATTGTGAACTTGTTGGACATATATATATATATTCAATTGATTCCGTACAGTTAAGAGAAGAAATCCGGATAAAGAAAAGACAAAGGATCGGACATATATTTTAACAGTTAAGTTGACATTTTAATTTGTGTAATATTTCTTGTAAAATTGTAAAATAAATCTTGTTAAATTTGATTATTGATTTGTGTCTTTGTTGACTACAATTTAAAAGTGATTTCTGGCCGTAACAATTGAAAGGCCGTTTCAATTTCTATGAGACAAATTTACTAAAGATGGCGGATCGCTACGTCATCGAAGTCAGGTGATGTCTTACTTAGTTGGATATGCCTTTTCACCATTTACGATATGTCAGAAAGAAGTAAACTTTATGCTTGATATACTAGGTAAGTATATAAAATGCCAATGAGACAACTATCCAGCAGAGTACAAATGACGTGGGGTGTGTTAAACATGTTTAACTAAATATACTTTTCTTTCCAAGAACTAAATATGAGACCTCTACATCATCGGTGAAATGTTGTTTTAAACAAAATTGTGTACCAAGAGAACAGTAGACACCTTTGGTAGGAACGCTGGCAATCCTAGTATATCGGAGTCTGATATTCCTGCCACTAGGTAGATTCAAACCCAAAGTTTCAGTGTTGACAGGCTAGTGATCAACGTAGTAGAACTACTATGACAACGCGGCCACTGACGCCCCTATACACATTGATATAAATGTACAGTATAATATGTGGTAGCTGTACAATGTATTTGAATAACCTACACTTATCCATTTATGATACCTGCAAACCTTTTAAGCTACAAGTTAATAGATTATGCCGGGCGACCTTTTTCATTCAAATTTGTTTTATTAAGGTTCAAAGTATTTCAACATTTCAGTACAGACACACATAATTTTATTATCTACTTGGTCACTGTGTAGCATCACCACCGGATAAAAGTATCCCCGAAGAAAAGAAACAAAGAAAGCAAAAATACCTATTCTAATCCCCGTACAGTAAACAATTCGCCGCTATTCGCCGAAGTTTATTCGCTTTATTTACATGAATTTCTCGTGTAAAAATAGTATATTTCGAAATACAGTGTTGTTCAAGCTGTTCAAGCTTAAATGTGATATACCTTTGTTCTAAGAAAACGTCAAATGAATAGTTGAAGGATAAATGTGTATTTATCAAGTTTGAACTCGTCACATGCTTCGTTGAACAGGTACCACCCTATCCGATTCTGACGATTTGAAGAGAGAGACAGCCAATTAAGGATCATAATCAGTCCTAAATAATAGCTACATTATTAGGAATCACTATCACAAAACTTTACTTGTCAGCAAAACGTAGAATATAAAAAAATAAGAAGAATTTGACCTTACCTGACTTCACATTTGTTTTTTCCACCGCTTCGGAGGTACCTATATCCGGTGGTGATGCTACACAGTGTTGGTAAACATGGATTTGATTAGTTAACTCATCATTTTTAATGACCTGAGATGTCTTTTACTATTCAAGTAAGCACTGTACAATGAAAATCATTCACAGAAAATACAATCAACACAACTCTCATGACGAAAGGAATAAAATAGATATTTGTGAAAAGGAAGATTTTGACTTTTCCTGCAGGTTACCGATCCAAAATAGGATATTTCAAAATTTTAATTAAAACATGTAAGAAAGGGAGTATCTCCTAGATGTGGTATGTTGGCAGATGTAAACGTTAGAAATTGACTTTTTGTTTATTTGGACTAGGCCTTTGAATATTCAATTAAATTTTTAAGTTGTATTACAGGTGACATATGCACATAAGTTGATGCCTGCACTGTTAACACCCTGGATCTTATTCTATAGGGCGCTCATAGGATTAAAAATGTCTGCAAAAGTTACCATTTCATGACCATTACGTATCATACAATATTGGTACACATATATATTACTTATTAATTATTACTTATAATTATATCCATGATGAGTTTATGTATGTAACAATTATTTTTTCAGGGTGGCAATCATTGAATTGTTTGAAATCTGATTGTGAATGACGTCTTTACACTAAATCCATTGGATGTTAGATGTGTACTGACTGATATTTTAGTCTTAGATACATGATTTTTTTTTTGTTAGTTGTTATTGGCTTTGAACTAGCTGTCAGTAACAGCGAGTACTCTCAGATCTGTACTTAGTGTCTTTTTTGTTGTTAATGGATGAGAGATGGATATATACCCTGCCACGTCCTATCTGTGTTTTTGTTTGATGTTTTTCTTGTATCGATCTGATGAGTTACTATAGTAAAGCTTTTTCAACTGATTTTTATAGTTTGTTCTTATGTTGTGCTGTTACACCACTGTCCCAGGTTAGGGGAGGGTTGAGCGCTCACAAACATGTTAAACCTCGCCACATTCTTTATGTACCTGTCCCAAGTCAGGAGCCTGCAGTTCATTGGTTGTCGTTGGTTCATGTCAGTCATATTTGTTTTTCTTAATTTCTTTTGTTATAAATTAGGTCGTTAGTTTTCTCAATTGAATTGTTTCATATTTTTCATGTCGGGGCCTTTTATAGCCGACTATACGGTATGGGTTTTCCTCATTGTTGAAGGCCGTACGGTTGCCTATAATTGCTTATATCCACTTCATTTTGTTATGATATTGTAACTATCATATTTATTTAGTTGGCCTTATCTGTACAAAATAATACACATTGTGTTACAACTATGCAATAACTGGAACAATCAGATACTCATGGAATGATTAGAACTTTCTATTTCACTTACATAACGTTTCCAGAATGATCATAACAAAAGATGCGTAATTTAAACATCTACCGTTATCTAGAAGTTTCCGTTTGAGTATATATATATATAAGTATGCAGACCCTTCGATTTAATATTCTCAGCAATTGGATTGACACTTTACACCATTAGATTGTGACCTATTGGACGTAATATTCTGTGTGGATTCCGAGAAGATTTCGGATAAAGAAAAGACAAAAGATCAGGCATATATTTTGACAGTTAAGTTGACATTTCTTTTTATGTAATACTTCTTGTATTGTGTTTAATAAATCTTGTGAAATTTTATTATTGATTTGTGTCTTTTGTTTGCTAGGCGATTTTCTGGCGTAACAGAAATTGGGGCTCGTTTCCGGGATATAACGTAAATGTCTTATTGAAAATTTTTCATGAACTAGCCAACAAAATTCTACTAAATGGCATTTGATGCCGGTATAATATAATAGATTATTTAGTTGACTCAGAAATATTTGGTGAAGAGGCTCTTGAACTCAAGGTCGAAAATGTTGAAGCTATCAAATCAAAACAGCTTGAATTAGAACATGAACTCAAAATAAAACAATTGGAAAAAGAAGAAAGACAGGTAGAACTCGAAATGAAGGAAAGAATAGAGATGGAGAAAAAAGAAAAAGAAGGAAGGTTAGAGATGGGGAAAAAAGAAAAAGAAGAAAGGTTAGAAATGGAGAAAAAAGAAGATGAATTTAAATTAAAACAAGATGAATTGAAATTAAAAACAGGCAGAACTTGAAATGAGGGAAAGGTTACAGATTGAGGAAATGACAGTTGAAATGGCAAAAGAAGAAAGCAACACTAAATTCCAATCAAAATCAGAACATTTTAATTTTGATGTAGCAAAAAATATACGTTTGGTTCCCAAATTTTGAGAAAAACAGTTGATAAATTTTTCCACAGTTTGAGAAAATTGCTCAAAATTTGAAATGGCCAAACCTTTTGGACACAAGGTTAAAAAGAAGTTTTGAAAGCTTATGAGCTAGTGCCAGAAGCATATAAACAGAAATTTAGGTCTTATAAAAGTATGATTCACAAACCTATGTTGAATTTGCTAGGAAAAGGAAGATCTATTTGATAAATGGCTTACGTCAAAGAAAATAGATAAAAATTTTGATAATTTAAGACAATTGATGCTATTAGAAGAGTTCAAGCAGTGTGTTCATTTAGACTTATAAACACATTTAGATGACAAAACTGTTGAGACATTACAAGATGCAGCGGTTATATCCGATGATTATACTTTCACTTAAGTCAAAATTTTAATACTTCAGTGGAAATTACAAGAATCAAAGCACTGAGCGTACTGATAGTAAGCCTGTTGCACAGAATAAGAGTCAGTCTAGTTATACTATGTCTAGTCCAAAATTTGATACTTTTGAGAAGAAGTCACTGTTATGCTTATTGTAAGAAGAATGGTCACCTGATGTCTTTGTTTTAGACTCAGAAGAAGAATGAAAGAGAAAATAAGCCCAAGACCAGTGCTTGATGTTACCAATTTGGAATGTCCTGCGAGTCAGGCTTTTAAGTCCAGTTTTGTGATTACATGAAGGATTATAAACCTTTTATGTCTGATGGGTTTGTTTTTATTGTTGATAATACTACTCCTCACCTTTTTAAGATTTTACGGGACACTGGAGTTTCTCAGTCTTTATTGTTAGAAGGTGTGTTGCCTTTGTCCGGGGAGACTTCTGTTGGTGCCTCCGTTTTGTTACAAGGTGTGGAGTTAGATGTTGTTGTGGGTGTTCGTCCTAATCTCCTTGTTGAGGGTGTTTCTTTATTGTTCGGAAATGATCTAGCTAGGAACAAGTGGTTGCTGAACCAATTGTTACCAATGAACCGGTTAATTACCTGAAGATGATGCTGGACTGTATCCAGCTTGTGTCGTTAAGGGCGATGGCCAACAAAATGAGAATTTTGATTACATTTTCTGCACCTTTCTAGCGGACTCATAGAAGGCCGTAATAAGACCACCTAGTATTACCAAGAATGTAATTATGGCATGGGCAGACGTAAACAGCCATTTATTGGACCGAAGGAAATTTGTCGAAGAACAAAATAAAGACCTTGAGGTTCTTCATTTTTTAATGAGAAAGTGGAGGCCCCTGATGCTACCCCAGAAGAGGAATGGAGAGTGGCATACCAAGTGGTGGTGCCTAAAGTCTAGGTTGATCTTGCCCATTATGTTTGACACTTAGGTATAAGGAAGACTTGCTTACAGCATTTCACTGTTAGAAATGATATCGCAGAATACAGGCCAGGTTAAGCCTAACCAGAAAATACCACCAGCACCACTTCTGCCTATTCCAGCCTTTGAAGGACCTTTCAGCTCTTATTGATTGCGTTGGACTTTTACCGAAGACCCAGACCGGAAATGCGTATTTATTGACAATCATGTGTACCTCCACTCGCTTTCCAGAGGCTATTCCGCTTTATAACTATTGTCAAAGCTCTTATCAAATTTTTCACGCTAGTAGGACTTCCATCTGTACATTCCGACCAGGGTTCAAATTTTATGTCAGGTTTATTTCAGCAAGTCGTGTACCAGTTCTCGGTATAGATCAAGTGCTTACCATCCAGAATCTGAAGGTGCCTTAGAACGTTTTCATCAAACATTTGAGAACATGATCAGAACTTTTTGTCATTTGATAGGGACTGGGATGATTGTACA
Organism: Mytilus coruscus; assembly: GCA_017311375.1. Classification (NCBI taxonomy): domain Eukaryota; kingdom Metazoa; phylum Mollusca; class Bivalvia; order Mytilida; family Mytilidae; genus Mytilus; species Mytilus coruscus. Next base: position 67,343,010 of record CM029600.1, on the reverse strand, counting down.
CTTTTACTTTTGCGGTCCGAGATTTGAATCCTTTTTTAGTCCTAGTTGGTAAATTAGGGACCTTTAAAATTGATTAAGGAAATGTGGCTTACTGAACACACTGACTTGAATCTTCTAGACTATGTATCTATTTAAAGAAAAATTGTATACAAATTAAACGATTTAAAACTGTTCAGAATAAGATGAAAATATTCAGGGACAGATTGTCGCCTGGTGATAAGGTACTTGTATTTCTGCCAGTCCCTGAACATCCATTACAAGCTAAATATTGCCTTATACCATAGAGAGTAAAATCAATAATTTGAATTATATTGTAAAAACGGTCGACGTAAACAAAATAGAGTGTTTTAATATGTTAAAACCATATTTTGAGCGCATTGAAGGTGAGAGTAAACCAGTTGCCACTTTCGCCATGGTTAAATTGGAGAACAATCATGACAAACCAGATATAATTGAACCACCTATTCTAATATGGAAGAGACAGTTAGATTGAAAAATTCAGAAATTTTGTCAAATTTAGATTCAAAACTTGCACATTGTTTTTGATCGTAGAGAAAATTAAAAGCTTTGGTATTTTCTTTTAAAATCTTTTTCCAGATGTGCCAAACAAAACCACTGCTGTTTGTCATGATGTCCATGTAGGTGATGCTTCTCCAATTAAGCAACATCCTTACCGGCTCAATCCACTCAAACTTGAATTTATGAGACAAGAAATTAAATATATGCTCGACAATGATATTATTGAGCCGAGTAACAGTGAATGGAGCTCTCCTTGTCTCCTTGTGCCCAAACCAGATAAAACCTTTCGTTTCGTAACTGATTTCAGAAAAGTAAATTCTGTTTCATATCTGATTCCTATCCGATTCCAACGATAGACGATTGCATTGATAATATTGGAAAAGCAAAATTTGTGAGCAAATTTGATTTATTGAAAGGTTACTGGCAAGTTCCATTGACACAGAGAGCTCAAGAAATATCAGCTTTTGTCACACCAGACGGCTTATTTCAATATACTGTAATGCCGTTTGGCATGAAAAGTGCTCCAGCTACATTTCAAAGAATGATCAATGTTATAAAAATTTAGACTGTTGTTATGCTTATATTGATGATCTTATTGTATGTAGTGATAGCTGGGAAGAACATTTAACACATTTATATGATACTTTTGATAGATTGTCAAAATCAAACTTGACTGTTAATCTTGGTAAAAGTGAATTTTGCCAGCACTGTTGATTATTTAGGGCATACAGTTGGCCAAGGTCAAGTGAAACCTATTACGGCTAAAGTGGACGCAATTACTAAAATTTCCTCCTCCTACAAATAAAAAACAACTTATGAGATATTTAGGCATGATTGGATTTTACAGGAAATTCTGTTCAAATTTTGCCTCATCTTTTACAGAAAGATTTTAAATTCATCTAGAGTGAAAATTGTCAAAACGCTTATGAAAATGGCAAATAACTTTTAATTAATAGTCCAGTTCTGATCACTCCAGACTTTGAAAAAACAATTTAAACCTGCCGTTGATGCAAGTGATGTAGGAGTTGAAGCTGTTTTATATCAAGAGACAGATGATAATGTTGAGAAACCTATATCATATTTTTCTAAGAAATTAGATCAGAAAAATAATTAAACTATTGAAAAAGAGTGTTTTGCACTGTTGTCTGCACTTTAACATGTTGATGTATATTTAAATACCACTGTCCATCCTATTCTTGTTTATACTGATCATAATCCTCTCACCTTCATACATAAAATGAGAAACAAGAACCAGAGATTGACTAGGTGGAGTTTATTGTTACAGGAATATGATGTTATTGTAAAACATATTAAAGGTAAAGATAATGTAATAGCAGATGCTTTATCTACAACTTATTAAAACACTGTGTATATACTATGTATTTTTGTACATATTATTCATGAAAAGTTTTTTGTTACACTCAAACTTTTTTTAAGAGGAGGTGTTATGATATTGTAACTATCATATTTATTTAGTTGGCCTTATTTGTTTTATGTGGTCTATTATATATTTTACATTGTGTACAAAATGATACACATTGTGTTACAACTACTAGTATGCAGTTAAGAAATAACTGGAAGAATCATTGATACTCATGGAATAATTAGAACTTTCTATTTCACTTACATAACGTTTCCAGAATGATCATAACAAAAGATTCGTAATTTAAACATCTACCGTTATCTAGAAGTTTCCGTTTGAGTATATATATATATAAGTATGCAGACCCTAAAGTTCGATAGACATAGACATCGATAGACATTAATATGCTCAGCAATTGTATTGACACTTTACACCATACTAGATTGTGACCTATTGGACGTAATATTCTGTGTGGATTCCCGAGAAGATTTCCGGATAAAGAAAAGACAAAAGATCAGACATCTTATATTTTGACAGTTAAGTTGACATTTCTTTTTGTGTAATACTTCTTGTAAACTTGTGTATAATAAATCTTGTGAAATTTTATTATTGATTTGTGTCTTTTATTGGCTACAATAAAAAGGTAATTTTCTGGTGTAACAATTTGAACTTTGGTGGATAGTTGTTGTCTCATTTCTTTTAAAGGCTGAACCCTCTACAGCTATCTTTTCATTTCATTTTGATTTCCTTACTTCTACCAGCTTTCATACAATTCTATTTTATCCGTTTACAAATTTATGGCTTTTTAAGTCCAGTGTCATTTGCTAGATGTTCTATTTAAGTACTCTTTCGGTCTGTCACTTCACATACGAATCCCATGGCATGTAATCACATTTTAAACAGTGTAAATGTGACAAATCTAACTACGCCAAACAGACGCTAAATTTATTCATTGCATTTATAGTATCATTACCAAACATTTTGTCTGATATTCTGAAGTATTAAAGTATTTTTGTTGTCTTGCCTGCGACGAAAGTCGCAGTATGCGAGATATAGGGATTACAATCCGGCGGCGGCGGTGTAAACAATTTGTATTAAGCTTTATATTTCAGAGGGTAGAAGACACGGAGGGTTCATAGATCTTCATACTTTGTATACAGATGCCTCATGTTACGATATATCCGTCCGTCATATGACCGTTGTCCTTGACCTCATTTTCCTGGTTCAGCGATTGCTTGAGAAAAGGGATATAGCTCATTTTTGTCATATAAAGTTCTCACTCATTATGAGCAATAGGATAACTTTATTTGGTATATGGGTTCCTTGCAAGGTCTACATATCTGTAGACGAAAGTCGCAGCATGCGAGACATGGGATTACAATCCGGCGGCGGATCATTTGTATTTAGCTTTTTATTTCAGAGGGTAGAAGACCTAAAGGCTTCATACTTTATATACAGATGCCTAAATTTACGAAATTTCCGTCCGTCAAAAAGGTATAGTTTATTTTTGTCATGTGAATGTCTCACTCATTATGAATAATATGATAACTATATTTGGTATATGGGTTCCTTGCAAGATCTACATATCCGCTAGTAGGGTTCACCTGACCTCGACCAAGGTTAAAGTTACATGATTAGGTCCGTTTCTCTGATACTATAAGCAGGAGCTCAACTATATGTGGTGTATGGAATGATTGTAGGGTATACATGTCAGTCTGGCAGGTTTCATCTGACCTTGACCTCATTTTTCACGGTTCATTTGTCAATGTTAAGTTTTAATGTTTTGGTCTGTTTTTCTACTACTATAAACAACAGGTCAACTATATTTGGTTTATGGAATGATTGTACGGTATGCATGTCAGTCTGGCAGATGTGATTCCACCTTGATCTCATTTTCGCAGTTCATTGGTCAATGTTAAGTTTTTGTGTTGTGATCTGTTTTTCTTGTATTATATGCAATAGCTCAACTATATTTGTTGCATGGAATGCTTGTTACGTGTATATGTTTGTCTGGCCGTTTTCATCTAACCGTGACCTCATTTTTATGGTTCATTGGTCAATATTACATTTCATGGTTTGGTCTGTTTCTTGTATACTATAAAAAAAAAAACAATAGGTCAACTATATTTGGTGTATGGAATCTTTATACGGTGTACATGTATTGTATAGAAGAATAAAGACGTTAATATCCGTCTAATGTTATAAAGAATATTGTAATAAAATGATATATGATGTTGCTATCCATGTAGATGTAGATGTTATAGGTTGCATTTCTGTAAATATCAACAATGCAATTTCCCATAGGAACTCCTTTCACGGCTAAAACTGTACCACTTTTACTATGAAGTTTTGAAAAAAAATATATCCTAGAATGGAAAGTTCATATGCACTACTATTTTTTTCAAAGGTCAAAATATAGGGCTGTGCGGCATATTTTCAACGTTTATATGCCCCGAACTTCTAAGAGTTTAAACTTACATTAAATTTCTATACTACCCCAACCTTGACTTCAGGATTTCCACAGACTTCAACTTGATCACTATGAATATGTATATTTACTGGTAACATTCCCAAGTTATGTCTCTACGAGATGAAACATAGAGATCATATCCGGGAACCAGTACGTAAACAAAATTAATTGTCTATGAATATTCTATAACTCCCCAAAAGAGGCGTGGTTTGAAAAACAGCTGTATTTACAAAGTGCAACCTATATAGCCTTGTAGGTTTGTTGTGAAGTTATCTATTGTATTGATTCCCGGCAGATTCTAGACAGAAGAATGACTCTGTGAAATTTGGTACTGGATCTTTATATGTTGGTGGAAACTAGCCATTGACAATGTCTATGATGATGTTGGTCATTGCTGCCGATGTAGAGGCAGGCCGGGATCGACTGACACCTATAAGTTTCAAAATTCAAACTTTTTAATAAAATAAAAATACAGTTACAAACAATGATAAAGTAAAATAAATATTTTGATTAATTCCCTAATAGAAAACAATACATATTTTAATAAAACTTTATTTGTGAAAACATTTGATTATCTTTAATTTAAATTTAACTTCTTTAAAAATATTTTACTTTAAATCTTAATAATTTTAATAATTTTGAAACCATGACTTTCCTATAAGTTTCAAAATTTAAAATTTGACGTCTCAAAGTGGAATTTTTACTTATATACATGTAGCAAACCATTTAATTATGTTAATGTTTCAACATAACTTTCTTTGTCAGCATAACATTAGAAATGACCAAATATGGTAACTGTCCGAAATAGGGTCAAAATGTTGCGTAAGTTAATGTCCTAAATATTATAGTGGTCACTTTGACAATGGTGATAACAAATAATCTTTAATTGACCGGAGAAATATTTGAGGTAACCCACGGTATAAATAGTGATAAACTATTTACTTTTCTTCACATTGGCGGATCCAGAGGGGGCGTAGAGGGCGTACGCCCCCTAAAGTTTGCTTGCACTTTTTTTTTTTTTTTTGTAAAATGATTAATCAGACTAGACTTCATGAACTTTGCCATTTCCCGTGTATTTATTTTTTATGCGACAATTCTTTACTTAAAAAGATCTTTTTCGCTCGTATTTACTGTAATATATTATTGATTATGGCAAATTCATGTGATTCGCTACGGTGGAGTTGACCAGTACGTCGAAAAAAACGTCACTCAGTCATTTTGAAATTCAAATTACAGTAACACGTTGCTTAGGATGAAAATGGCAAGCATGACGCCTTCAAAGCGACAAAGTATTGAGCAAGAACGTATTGACTTCTATTTCACAATTCCACCCAACAGAAAGTAATACCAGTACTCTATTACACTCTCACGAAAGAAAAAAGTTCCACAGCAATATTATTTACCTACGAAAACATGTTTAACCCCACACGCCCCAGCCCATTGATAACATTGCTGAATAGTGATCCCCAGTCAGTAAGCTCTAGATATAGATTTAAAGTCTAAGGTACGGACTATTTGATTTGAGGGGGCAGTCTGATATTTAAGAGAAAAAATCTGACCCTGATTTTGCCTTAAACAAAATTCTGGCCGTATCTGGATTGAAAACAATAACCTTGTCCATTTTTGCTATTAGAAACAAATATTTTCAACAAAATTATTTATCATTAAATGAACATGATGAATAAAAAAACGGGCGAAATTTTTTTATTTGGGGGTTGCATGTGAATTCCACATCTGACCGGAATGTCTGTTTCACCGAACTGATATACTGAATACTGTTTTCAAGGCCCGACTGCAACCTGTCTGCTGGGTGTGGCCTATATGTCTCCATGTGTCGACCGTCATTCACAACTTCATTGTCATTTCCGACTCATTCGTAGCCTTTAGTTGATTTGGAACCCTCACCTCCTTGTTGGTTGAAACATTTCAACCAAACATTTGGATAAAATTGCTTGTTTGTCTTTCTTCGTGTCGGTCATTTTGTAAATTTCATTGAATAGCCGTATATCTTGTTTACAACAAGAAATCTGTGAGGTTATGCTAACTAACCATACAACAAACGAGAATTTTCCATGTCCATTTTTTACTGACAAATCCCACATCAAATATATTAATTAGTACATAGCTTTGGATCCATCCAATCATTTTATAATAGACAATTAATGGAGAATACGGCACCAAAAATGTCCAACCCCTACACTTTAACTATAAAATGCATTTTACAATTATTTTATGTTTTTTAGCCAAAAAAAGGTCCAAAAAAATTTTCGCCTCGCTCCGCTCGGCAAACTTTAATACTACGTCCCCCCTTTCCAAAATCCTGGATCCGCCCCTGCTTTATAACATGAAAATTGAGTAATCATTGTACGTCACCTATGTTCAAAATGTATGTCAAATATCTGCCACAATACATGTCTGTCTGGCTTGGTTAATCTGACCTATACCTCATTTTCATAGATCATTGCTAATGTTAAGTTCATGTGATCCTTGTAGTAGAACCTTATCTTTAGGACTATCAACATAAAATCAATAATGGTTAGTTAAGTAGGAGAGACATTTCCGGTGCATACATTTGCGCGCAAAAATCGTTACGTTTGCGCGCATTCTTTTACAGGTAAACTCAGATAAATACAGGTATATTTTACTTATTTATTTAACTTTTATATTCGAGCAGGATAATACAGATAAAAATGTAAAAACAGGGCAACTCTAAAGGTTCAAAGTACTGACTTTACATGTCGTAACTTGCTGAATATTTGAAGCAAATTGCTTTAGGAAAACAAACAACACAAAAATACATAGATGTGCTGAAATTGCTCATGGTTGTGAGCATGGAAATATTCCGGGCCGTTTATAGTACGCCTATATTCTGCTGACGGTATAGTGATGCCCAAAGACTTGGAGGAAATAAGGAATCTGGTGAAATGCCTTTGCAATAATTTACAATGCATCGCCATGAAATACCGGTATCTCTTGACTTAAGTGTTCTGTCGATACGGAAAGTAAATCCATCGCACATTAATGATTGTTCCCCCGATTTGTTCCCTGATAAACAAAACTCCATGTTTGCGACTTGACGCAACTTAACAAACAGACTTAAATTATTTACTAAAGCGATCACTATTCGATAAGATTAGGAAAGAGAATGCTTTTTACTCTGAAATATTCGCAATTAAGTTACATATGTCTTATGTCTTAAGCTAATACGGAATTTCTCATGATCACTTTATTCAATATGAATAAAATATAATTTAGATTTATGAATATTTTCAAAATTCATAATACCTATAGTCATTGTTATTATGGGTTATCTTTGTTTTTACCTGTGTTACCTGTAAAATGAAAGCGCGCAAATGTAATCAAAAGCTGCGCGCAAACGTTAAAAATCTAATCCCCAAATGCGCGCAAATGTAATGCGCCCGATATTTCAGTGTGTGCACTCTTGTTTATATCTTGTATTAAATTCAAATTTCAAAATATTCGATCAACTTTTATTTTTTACTTAAATTCTTTAAATTTCAATTTAGCATAAATAGTTTATGCATGATGGAATCAAAAACCAAATATAAAGCATTTAAATCAGAGTAAATGGGATGAAACTCACAAGGCCAAACCGACGCAAAATTTATTGCAAACTAACCATTTTAGACACTTTTGATTTTCAAAAACCTTTCAAATAGTATGATAATATCAAACTAAAAATAAAATATGTTGCAATTAGTTTAACGTTTATCATAGATTGCCTGGACTATATCAATAGCAATTTTTGTAGTTTTATTCTGTCCTGTCTTTATCTTTTATTTCGTAACTATGAGTCATCATTGTGGGTACACATGTATATATTATGATAAAATAGCCTGTTAACTCTCTAACCGGGTCAGTTTTAATATCAAAATATCAACGATGAAGATCATTATATTTTGCCTACTTCTATGGCAGCATTTGAAAATGTATGGTAAGTACCTATATACTTAACTGACCTGCTTTTGTTCTTATATATATAAATAAATCGATGATATTTCAGAAAACTGTATTTTTTTTTATTCTTTACAGGTGTACTTTTGAAATCATATAACGATATATCATAACAATCAAAATTTGCCATTTCATTATTTTAATATACATTATATGAAAAAGCAAGGAAAAATCAGCCGTTACAGAGCAATACAAAATGTAACTATATATGCACGATAAGACACAGAATAATCAAACTGAACTGAATTGATTCTACATTGGAATAAAATTATCATATGCATATGTGAGTATGCGCCAAAAAGAAACCAACCCAATGATACATAAACAAAAATTAGACATCTTGAGTTCAAATGGATATTCTCTTGTTTTTCGAGTTTGTTCTTACATGAGCAACTGCCGGGTGGCACATGTGGAACATGTTTTAATTCAATTCCTGTGTGCTGGTTCATACTCTGGACGCCAGTCTTTGTTCCTTTCAATTGGAAATACGGATAATAAAATGAAACTCATGCAGAAATGGAAAAATACTAAATACCAAACTCGTTCGAAGGGTATCTATACGTCTCAATCTTCAAAATCGCTTATCTAAAAATACTACAATCGCTAACATTTTTAATAATAAAAAATCGTGGTTACCCTTCTATCGATAAGTGTCATACCAAAAAATGACTTACATGTCCCCGTCTTTCCACCAACAATACGGTAAGGTCCACGTTTAATGGTCGCACATTTTCCTTAAATTTTAAAACTGATATAAATTGAAAAAAATAACAGTATTATCTATTTACTCACATGAAACAAACCGGGATGCGGTATTCAGTACGTAGGCGAAACCGGACGCTATTTATCTACACGCACGCAAGAACACCTTTATCGTTTTAGATGGCCCCATAAATTTTAAAGTATCATTTATCAACACCTTAAGAAGCACAATCATCTCATTCAAAATTTGTACGATCACGGAAAATAATTGAGTTAAATTGGATTAAAAAATTACAGACAGTCTATCCTCTCGGTCTTAATGATAATATCATGGGAATTGGTAATAAATATATCAAGAACCGATTCTGTTAAAATTTTAGATATAGTTTCTAAAACTGTTCGTAAAAACCGTTCTCTTGGGCGTAGAATAAATCGCAATTAGAGAAAATTTCGTACCAACAATACAAATATTTCGGACCTGATTTCTATTTCAAAAAACAACGGCAGACATTATCTGTTCTTTACCTGTTAATAAATTACATCAAATTTTAGAGAATTGCAACACAATTCCATATTGCAGTCCTAAGTATGAAATCGTCCAAATTTTAATTGCATATTGTTATTCTAAACTGTTTCCCAAAATGGATCGCCCTGAAGATCATAAAAAACATTTCATTAAAATCAAATATGTCAATAAAGGTTTTGATTTTGTACATATTGTCGGTATTTTTAATGATCATTCCGTTAAAGAACAAATTCCTGGCTATTTTGATAATACTGAGATCCCTCTTATTTGTTATGTTTACAAAAAATCTACCCGGAAATATGTGTTTAATTATAGCGAAGTGTGTAAAGATGTTAATATCAGTGACAATACACCTACGTCATGAAATTGCAGTAATTCCGAATACATTTATGGCCCCAGTTCCCATGCCATAACAGGAGACCTTAACATCGTCCATGACCGAGAGTTGAAATCATTTCTCAGTAAAGGACCTAAATATCGTCCCCCGTCAATTATTAATTGGAATGAGTGTCGTAACATCATCCACGACTCACTCTGTATTTACTGCATGAAATGGATAAAACGAGAAAAAGCTGACAAAAAATCCTTAGATTCTTTTTTAATTCAGTAATGAACATAGTTGATATTCGTATTAAACATTCTAAAGAACATTTTACTCTTAACAACAACCATAATAGCCCTATTTGTCGTATCAAACATAAGCTAAAAGAACTCGTCAAGGAATTTGTTTTTGTCCCGACTGATAAGGCTGCCAATAATATCATTATTGTTTGACGTAAATTTTACATTGAGGTTCTGCAAAAGGAAATCACGAATCCACCAACATTCCAACTGACCCCATTTTCAGAAAATGACATTTGTAACAAACATAAACTTTTAGCTACCTCTTTACAAGCAGAACCGACTACAATGAAAGTTCCAACTATGTACTAGCTTCCGAAGCTGCACAAAACACTTACAAATATAGATTTATTTCGTCTTCAAGCCATTGTTCCCCTACTAAACTCTATTCTACTTACTAGTACACTTGGTACAATCAAAAACCTGGTAATAAATTGTTCAAATAAGGCCTTTAAAAATAGTGGAATTAATTACTTTTGGAGTGTCAAAATTCGTTGGAAGTACTTGATAAATTGCATGCTCATATTGGTGATTTTGAATCTGTTCAAAGTTTTGATTTTTCAACCCTATATACCACTTTGCCTCATAATCTCATTAAGAAAAAATTCACACACCTAATTAAATGGGCATTTAAAAAGTCAGAATGCGAATATATATGTTCAAACTCTTTTAGGTCATTTTAGTAACAACAAACAAAAGAACTATGTCAATACGACATGCTTTGATACGATAACTGCACTTAAATTTTTACTAGATAACATTTTTGTTCGCTATGGAGATTCCGTATATCGTCAAGTTATCGGAATTCCAATGGGGACTAACTGTGCACGAGTTATTGCGGACCCGTTTCTGTATTGTTACGAGTTACAATTTATGACTAAAATCAGCAAAGACCCATCGAAACAACATCTGATACAAAAATTTAATAACACTTTTAGATATTTGGATGATATATTGGCTCTCAATAATGACGACTTCAGTATGTACACTAAAGAGATTTATCCTGCTGAATTGACTTTAAATAAAGCTAATACTAACAATGAACACTTTCCTATTGTTAATTATCCATTTTTAGATGGTGACGTTCCCTTGTCACCATCTTATGGTGTTTATATATCTCAACTTATTCGATTCGCTCGTGTATATATATCAACGAAAGAAATCTCTGTATTACTGAAAAATTATTACACCAGGGTTTCCGATATCACTATCAAACTAAACAAAACATTTACTTACTTTTATCATCGGTACAAGGACATCATTCGTATAAATCAACATGCAGACATCTTATACGTTCAGGTATTTCCGATCCAATCTTTTATGGTAATATTCTATACAAAGCACAAAAATGTCGTCATTCACCTCAAAAGCTAACCAAACCTTTAAACAGACTTATTCAGAAGGGATATAGTTACGATACTGTTGTCAGGTCATTGATTCGCTCGTGTATGTAACAACGTATTTGATTTTAACGAAAGAAATCTTTGTATTACTGAAAATTTATTACACCAGGGTTTTCGATATCACAAACTTGTCAAAACATTTACTAAATTTTATCATCGGTACAAGGACATCATTGTAAATATAAATCAACGTTCAGACATCTTATACGTTCAGGTATTTCACATTCAATCTTTTATGGTAATATTCTACACAAATCAAAAAAATGTCGGCATTCACCTCAAATCTTTAAACAGACTTATTCAGATGGGATATAGTTACGATACTGTTGTCTGGTCATTAAAGATGGCATTTTTGGAATTAATATTGATTCACTCATAGGATCTTTGCATCGGAAATAAACACATTTATTCTAAAACCAGTTGTTGGCATGATACGGGTTATGTTCTTCTCGTATATATTTTATGATGGTATGATACTAAACCCCTAACGGGAGGGATTGTGCTTGATTTTCATGTGATGAAGACATAATCTTTCAATCAGTTTAATTGAGGTCTGGAGCTGGCCTGTCAGTAACTGCTAGTAGTCCTTTGTTAATTTATGTATCATTGTCATATTGCTTAGTTTCTTCTGTTACCTATTCTGTCATCAGACTCTCGGACTTCTTTTAAACTGAGTTTTACTGTGCGTATTTTTTGTTTGTTTGTTTTAATTTTGGTTCATTTATATGTTTTGGAGTTTAGTGTGACGTGCATATTTCGCTGAACCAGTACACATTCCCCATTTCCATTCTCAATTTTATTTACTTACTCTTCCGGGGCACTTGAGTTCCCCCTCCCCCAGTTTTTGGTGGGGTTCATGTTGCTCAGTCTTTAGTTTTTATGTTGTGTTTTGTATATTGTTGTTTGTCTTTTTGGTCGTTTTAAGTTTTGTCCTTGACTTATGATAGATATAAGAAGATGTGGTGTGAGTGCCAATGAGACAACTCTCTATCCAAGAGTTTGAATATCCCTTCCATATCTTCCTCTCTTTTAAAGGGGTATTGCCTAATGAGTTTGAGAGTAAAAATTAAAGCAATTAAAGCATGTTTTTGACGGTTCAAATATTTACAAGAGCGAAATATTGAATAACAATTCGATGTTTGCAATCAGTCTGGTTAAATGTTTATAAAATAAGCTAAAACAAATATTAAAGTGATACATAATTGACTTGTAAGCGCAATAATTCGAGCTCCTTTGCATCTGTATGCATGCGGCCTATGTTTTACCTAAGTTGGAGATTGCTTGCGCATGTGCTTAACATGTTTAGTCATTAAAAATAATGTCACCCGAAGAGCCGGTTTCATTGCTTCGGCCTTAAATAAATATTTTTATACAAGTTACAGGTCAAACTATGATGTACCTGATTATTTCATTTTTTTCATTATGGATATGAAATCAAAAAGAAATAGGACAATCGTCATTCTATTACACGTGCTATTCATATTTATCTGCTTATATTTTTCTACATGTATTTATATTTATTTCGGGGTTACATGCCGGTCAATCGTCAATTTTCGGAGGTCATGTCGATGGTTAGATTGCGTACTGTTTCAAAATGTTGACACCATATAACGATTTCATGCATTGTTTATTGTTTCAAATGGAAATTTTGTAATTTTTATATATGTTTTAGCAACAAACACAGACATAATTCTGTAACAAATTTTCAAAGTCATGATAACGACCATAAAAGACTTCAACAATTTGCCTCATTTGCTTCTTTGTCAGCAGTTAACTTTATCGGTGAGGATGCCGCAAAATAAAGGTCACCAAACATTGAATTTTATTTGAAACACATCTACTCTACCTAAACAACTGTTTCGTTTCGTATACATCCTGGGCTTTCAAATATTTGACTTTGATCGTTCCTGCATGATGAAGGTAAAATCCAGAAAAGCGCTTCGGACGCATGACATTTATAATGTGTTGTTTTCATTTTTTAACGTAAGCACAACTCTTCAGGCTAATTGAATTCAGATTTTAATATTTTGTTTTATTTTGTATATGTGTGTTTTAAACTTTTTAAAATTGATTACAGGTGATGCAATCTACGTAGATAAAGAAAACCCTTATACTGACCAACCATTAAAGGTTGGTGAATTAACTATCACCAAAACCGCCCAGAAGAGTCCGTTACACACAAAAGGTAATTTAAACTTTAACGTTACAAATAATAGATCAACCTTCCAAATTTGAAAAAAATGAAATAATTTAGAATTATTCTTCCACGATTATTTTCTTTGCAGAAAATACAAAACTATATTGCAAAATGTGAAAGAGTGCCGCAACCACTGATAAAGCGAAAAATATGTTGAACAAGACCAAGACAATCCAAAATAGACCTGTTCATTTAAACATATCATACTACTCAAGCTTAGCCAAATTAGAATCGAATCATAATCACTTGTAATAGTCGTACTAGTATTATATGTGATAAAGATTCAAAGATGTAGTTTTCAATTATTATTTTTGATTACAAATAAACAGTTTGTAGGACTCTCATGAAAAAATAATAGTGTACGTACCAGGTTCTCCAGAAGGGTAAATGCGTACATTGTTTCTTATGCCCAATCAGCCGTATTACCAAATGCTAATTTTCTGTGTCTATACATGTGTTGTAATTCTTGATAACATCTATCATAACTTTTCAGATGATCAAGAAAAAGATCTTGAATGGTCATGATAATACACTTCTGTCGTTTTTGTTTGTAAAATTTTGTTTACATCAATGCTTTTTACAGCTTACTTTCCTCAAGAAGCTGGGACATATCCGGTAGTTTTATTCATTGGTGGTTGGAATGGATACATTTTGGTAGAGTTTTACGAAACAGTATTATACAGAATTGCTTCTCATGGTTTCGTTGTTTTTTGGTATGGACCCTCGGTTTCCTGTAGAAAACGTTCACTTCGAAAAGGAAAATGAATTACAACAAGACATTTCAAAATTTTTGATCAATATACATGGGTAAGTTTTCAAATTAAATACAGATTTGATCGTTGACAAATGTTCCTGTAATTTTTCTACATTAATGGAATGCATGGCTGCGACAGATGTAGATACGGTCGGAAGGGAATAACAACATTTATATTATCTCGCCTGCGTCAAAAGTCACCGTGGCAGAATGCGAGGAATAAGGATGATAGCCCGTCGACGAGGATGACGATGACGATATCTAATTGTACAATGCTTAATATTTATCAATTATGGACTTTTGACGAGGTCAATACGTTATACATGGACCTGTTCAGGTTATATTGACCGAGGACGAAGTACGAGTGTCAATATAATCTAACAGGTCCATATATAACGTATTGACTGAGTGAAAGTCCTTAATTTATATATTACATATGTAAATAATGTATTAGAAAAATGGCGTTCAATGTTCTTTCTGCGTATTTTTAAATTGTATTTTGCAAGAATTTTAACATGTTATTGAAAATATCAATATTCTTTGAACAACTTCATAGCTCGTTGCGTTAGCTTTCTTGGATTCTTAGCGTCTGCATTTAACATAAAATTCTTGAAATCTCCTTCTGATAAACTTGCAAATTTTCTTTTCGTCTGCTGTGGCGCTTCCTCAATGGTTGTTATGTGTGTGACGTCATGACGTCATTTATCTAAATTTAGCAAGATTTTTTTATATTGACCAATATACTTAAAAATAGAAACAAGGCTTCGGATACATAAAATAACCTTTGAAACACGTGATCGTAATATCCAATGAAAACAGGAGAATGCTACACCATATGTAATATTTCAGAATATAGAAGCGCCAGACATTGCATATCTGTATAATAGATGGCTTTATAATAATATTGGTCTGTATTTTCCGTTTTTTTTTTAGTTTTATATGCACTTCGCCGACTTTTTTTCTTGGTTCAACGACTTACTAAGGTATTTAAAGTCAATGTTTAGTCATTGTCTTGTTAACATAGAGTAATCGTCAACTTTTTTTTGGTCTATAGAATTTTTAATAAAGCGTCAGTTCATGTAACATGAGTCATTTAAGCTTCATGATTAATTTTCGCCCTTAAGTTTTAAAGATGTGGTATGATTGCTATCAATCAACTATCCACCTGCGACCAAAGAAAAAAGATTTAAACAACTATAGGTTACAGAACAGCATAAAACAATAAGTAAAATCCATACTGCATACAAAGCTATAAAAGACCCCTGTATTTAATCTACACAATTTTTATAAGGAGTCAACTGATCTTGAACCATTTTCATTATTCAGTAAGCATCGGTAAGTTTTCGTACACAGGTCAGTTTTTCAGTTACTTAATTGGTGTAAAGGATCGTTGTATACTTGACTGATGTCACCTGATTATGAAGTCTTTTATTTTTTATTGTTCACCCCCAACATCTTATACCGTTTTTATGCAGTTTCTATATAATTTCACATACTTTATTTTATGGAAATAATGAAATAAACCAATCTCTTATCTCTAGCTTCAAAATTATATGTCCAATAAAACAGTGGCTACTATAGCGTGGAATTCAACAGCTTTAGTTTGCCATTCTGCTGGATGTGATATTACTCTAAAGATGATCAAAGAAAAACCGAAGTTGTTTAAGGTAGTTATATCAATATAATATTAATTTTATTATGATTGTGTCTTTTTTTAATATAAAATATTGTTCAAAGACAAAACTAACCGAAAGAATAGGCAGATAAAATATGTAGTTGAATTATACATTTAAATGCAGAATACAGATTTTTATATCATTAAACAGATGCACTTTTCTGCCGAAGGTCGAAAGTCCTCTCTGGATATACTTTTAAACTGACCGACATGACTTAGCGGCAAAGTGGCGTAAAACACCAACAAATAAACAAAACAAACATTTTTTTTTTCTGGAAGGAGACCCTCATTTTAAGATTAATAGTGAAATAGTAAAAAGTTGCCTTGATTATATATGGAACTAAAGCAATTCCTTGGACAATCAACTATATATCAATATATTAAGCTCTCACACTTTTGCAGTCGACTGTCTTCCTAGAACCTTACAGTCGGGACGTCAAAGACAAAATCGATATTAAAATGCCAGCATTTATGTATGGAACACAACTATCAGAGGAGGGAAATAAATGTGCTATTCCTGGCTATGACTATAATACATTTTATGACCTCTGGAGCTGCCCTAAAATTGTAATGAATGTAGCAGTAAGTACCAGTGCTGTTTTTTACATACAGTTTATGAGTTAATCACATCTGGTGAAATTTGATTATATTTGCCACTGGACGTTAAGCAACCAAGTTAATCAGCATTTGATTATAACAAAATGATAATAACTAAAAGGTCGTTTAAGTGATTATATTCAAAATAATTCCGTTTCCGTTTCCCTTCATATTCAAGCAAGATTCATAAGAATGCCACCTGAAAATTAAAACAAATACTATAATGGTTATTTTAAAGAGATGGTGATAATTATACAGATGTTTGGCCAATTTCTCGTGAATTTATTTCACCAAGGGACATTTTTCAAAAATCTTTAAATCTTCACTACAATTCATAGTATCACAGCTTCATTTGTGTACTTCAGGTTATAAAAATATGATGGCGTATTTCAAAACATAAGAACTTTTTATAACCAAAACCAAAATTCTATTGAAAGTTATTATATTTATTGTCTATAAAAGAGAGGCGAAAGATACCAAAGGGACATGTCTATAAGATACAAATTATTTCCTTTTTACCAAGTTGTACTTGAATGAAATATTAACAAAATCATTTAACACTTGCAAGATTTATTAAAATAGTCTTCAACACCACTTAGGCAATACGAAACAGTGAATAACAGGAAAGTATATTATATACACCCTACTATGATATTCAAGTTCCGATATCTTTTAAAAACTGATTTTATCTCGAACATGAAACACATACATTGGAAATTGACCCTTCCTCTTTCAAAGCTTTCGTCGGGTCCATTTATGAGTGCTTTTAAGACAAACAACCGTGTTTAAACTTTGAAAGTCCCCTATAAAGTGAGGGAACTTCACGTCAAATCCGGGGACAACTCGCGAACAAGACAAGCAACAAGCACAGACACAGAACCAAAAGAGAAGTATTAGGGACTCGGAAAGGTCAGGATATACTGCTCAACATTCATAATCATTGCCGAGTGGTAAAACAAAAGTCAAATTAGGCATTGATCAAAATCGGAAATTGGACGTGATGTCTACGATTAAAAATGTCATATGCTTTATAAAGATCAACCAATTCATGCTAAGTGACCGAAAAACTTGGTAAGAAGATGATGCCAGTTTGAATATTTCTTTACTCTGTCTGATCAGTGTATGTAATTTTGATTGTGTTTTTTACTAAATGAATGAGGACAATTTAGTACGTACAATCTCTACAAGGCGAAATATGACAGGTTTCAACAAACGTACATGTAGATGATGTCTTACGTAGAAAGGAAACATCACATTCTATAATTAAAGTCATAACATCTTAGAGTGTAGTATACAACCACCTATTGATGTTATTTCGTGTTTATAGAAGGCATTTTGGTTCAGTAGATTCTTTTTTCTTAGTCATTGGGAGAGAGGAAACGAACTTCTATCTTATAATTATTTAAAGAATGTGTACCATATATTCCATAAGTGTATACGTATTTATTGAGATTTTTTTTTAAGCCGAAGGTACCCCGCGATGAAAAAAAATAGCCCCAATTCTCGGTCTGAGAGGTAATCTACACCGCAAGGAATATCCGTTCAGCTGTGCGGGATACACAAATACACAGACACGTCCTGTCACAATGGGAACGTTTAATTCGATTTATTGTTTGTTTGTTTTCGTTCTGTTATCAATAAAATATTTGCCACTGGAAAAAATGCAACCAACAATCAATCAATGACATTCTTTCCTGAAATAATATAATAATTTATATTATTATCGATTTTTAAAACATAAAGAGGCGGGACAAGGAAAGTTGAGGAGCAAGATAAAAGTTAACGTTAAATTTAGTTTCAAAATCTACTTCTCGGAAGTTTTCCACTTTACGAATTTAGGGTTGTATTTTAAAAATTTTAACCTATTTCAAATTGATTTTGTCTGAAGCACACGTGTAGTTTTTGAGAAACGGCCATTGCCTTCCTGGTCCGCCAATTTGAATTTAAATAGAATATATATTGTTTTCTGGTGTTTGCAGGAATTTGGTCACTGTGATATATTGGATCCTGAGCCTTGGGCTGGTAGGTGTTACCTTTTGTATTTTTAAAAATAATGTTAATAATGAAAGCTTTAATTTCTTTTAATAAAAATTATTCATTGCTATAAAAAAAAAAAAAAAAGATATTGGATCTTTGACCCCTTAGAAGTTCCTTCATGTAATTCTCATGAGTAGTTACACATCGCCGAATTAAAACTGACCCTTTTAAATATATAACATTAATAAAACTGTTCATAAATTGGCATGCACCAGCTTAAGACGAGGTTTTCATCCGTAATTTAGATGAAAACAACCATGATTAAGAGTTATTTGAGACAATTGATTCCGAATTATCTGGATATTTTACATGTTACACAAGTGAAGACATATCTCTGGTCAACTGTATACGAAAAAAGTAAAATAACAAAAATACCGAACTCCAAGGAAAATTCAAATCGGAAAGTCCCTTATCAAATGGCAAAATCAAAATCTCAAACACATCAAACAAATGGAAAACAACTGTCATATTCCTGACTTGGTACAGGCATTTCGTACGAATTATACATCTACGAGTTTCTATTCAACAAAATTGGACATAAGTTATGTATGTTTTCCAAGTCTTATTTTCAACCTTTATATGCCTACCCTTTATTTTAAAGCATGTAGAGACGTTCACCATTGTAAGATAACAACCAATACAACAAAACTTCCAGAGTATCATGAATTTGTACAAGGAGCAGTCAGTAGTTTCCTAGTGAATACACTACAGAATAGGACAGATGCTTTAAAGTATATTATTCAGAAACCATTGATTCCATTAAATTTGCTGGAACTAAAATATGATCTAAACTGTACCAAAAGCTTTAACTAGTTCAAATGGTTACTGTATTGTGAAAATATCTAATAAGCGTTCAGATTAAATGGAACTTTGCATCTGTATTTACGTGAGGATAATAAAATTTTGAAATTTTGAAGTAGAATCTGTAATTAATGCATTATTATATATCATTACAGGATATTAAACGTTTCTGTTGATAGTATTGTTATGCTTTTTTATTTGCCTGATAATAATGCATATAATCAATGACGGGGAAATGTAAAATCTATGTCGGAATCATTACGATCTACAAAACATTTCAGAGTTGATTTTGCCAGCCTTGCTATTGTAGGAATGCGGGTATATGGTATTTTACTACTATTGAGGTTCGAGTACGCTCTTTATATAGTGTAAAACAATGTGTATAGTTGTTGTCATCCACGATCTCAAATTGTGAAAGTGAGAAGATCTGGAACGTACCAGTTTCATCTTTATGCTTGTTGTATGAACTCAGAATATCAGTTTCACCATTGTGGAGCTGGTTGTGTGAACAAAGAATATCAGTTTCACCATTTTGGAGCTTGTTATGTGAAATAAGAATATCAGTTTCTCAAATCTTGGTGTTTGTTCTTTTAACAGAGAATATCAGTTTCTTGATCATGGTGGTTGTTTAGTGAACAAGAAATATCATTTTCATCATTTTGGTGCTTGTTCTGTGAAAACGTCTGATGCATTTTTCGGCTTTATCACTGTTATCCCAGGTTAAAGGTATGCCTGAACCCTCACAAACATTTTCAAACAAGCTGCACACTTAATGTCTTTAACCCTAATCAGAAGCCGGGTTATTTTCAAATGGTTTTCGTTCCTGTAAGAGTATTTCATTCTTCAAAACATGTCATTGTCTGAAAAGGAAGTTCGTTTAATTTTTTGAAATTTTGAAATTTAGGTTACCTGTGATCTTTTATAGCTTACCTTATTGTAAAGGGTTTTGCTCGTTTTTGGCAGCACGACGATACCAAAGTGGAAGTACAAAATTATGAGTCGAAGAATTTTAAACACCACTTTGGCCAAATGAAAAACAGACTAACAACAGACCACAAAACGTTACAAAGATTATTATAGGTCTGTAATAGCTCATTGTCAATCATACCACATCATCTTATTTGTATATTGTAAAACGCTTCGCAAAACAATGATTGAGATTAAACTGTTTATTGGTGATGGGTAATGTGTTTTATCGGTTTCAGATTTAAAAATCACAAAATACAAAGAAAGAATTGTTAATCCATTAGTTCATTTTCTAAGATTTCTCAACAAAAGTCTTTACGAACAGTATTATCTAATATATAACGCAATTCGTCTTCATGTTTTATTAAATCAAATCGTCAATAGACGTGGAAATTTGCCACTTCTTTGTTATACGGCTTCGTCTACTTCACATGAATGGTTTGTGTTATGTCTGAAAACAAATATAAAAAATCTAAATCACAGCGTCATTCGTTACCTTATATATTCCGATAGTTACCGCGTTAGAACTAACTCACTTAAAATTCTGATAAAATTTTATGAATCATTGAAAATAAATATGTAACAGTAAGTGCATCAATGGTTTTATAATTTGGGTTACCAAATACAGAGGCAAATTTTCCATTCGTCCTTTTTATTTTTTGGTTAAATTTGTTGTTTGGATCATACTCGTTCTAACCCAGTCTCACAGTCTCTACTGGCATTGTTCCCAGAGTTTCGATTCTAGAATCTGTTATGATGGGTTTTACGAAAGGTTAAACGATTTACGACCAATTTAATCTATATAGTTGGTTAAATAAAATTTATTTGTATTTATGGATTAAGAATTTGTTGTGACTCAGTAATGAACAAGATACATTTACCAATCTGATTTATCACCATATACTATTCAAAGTACGTTAAAAGAGTAAAATGGTAGATGTCCCTTGTGAAGAAAGTTTTAAGGATTTACGACTAAAAGAAATTATGTCATGATTTTTCTACGATTGTTATCTCAATTATATAATAATTTAATACCTTTTATGATCTTGTTTACTTAGTCATTAATCCTTCGATTCTTTCGAAAGGTTCATACTATATTGTGCAAATTTAAATTAAACGTGCTCTTTAAGATATTGCTTGGTTGATATTGACTACATCTGGTTTTGATTCCATTTTGGATAGATAAATTAAAAGACTAACATCCCGTATTGTTGTTCCATTCGCTCTTTGAATTAAACCCTTTTGTGTGGAATGTTCATACCATTGATTTCTCTATAAAGCAGTTGTTCTGACAATACCTGGCCTGATTTTGATGGATAAGATAATATAACAAATCAATATAGAACATTTGTTAAATCTTACGTAAATTTGCTTATAAAATCATAATTAGACACAGTAATGTTATCTTTTGTACGGAGAATTATAAGAGATTTTGTCAACACTAGGCGTATGATGATTTGTTTTGAAAATGTTCTGTAAATAAACGTTAGTACAAATAGAAATAAAATTTTTATATAAAAAAACGTTAATACAAATAAAAGTAAGGGTTTTTTTTTTTTTTTTATATAAAGAAACGTTAATACAAATAGAAATCAGTTTTTTTATAAAGAAAATTAATACGTAAGTTTATAAATTAACAAACTTCGTAATTTTCGTAAAATCCTCGGATCTTAATTAATTGTTTTTATAGCTTCGTGTTTGAGGATTTAATATCACCATGAACTTTTTAAAATCGAGATAGTGAATAACTTTTGAACGAAAGCTGCGAAAGAGATAAATTTTCCGTGATTTACAACCGATGGATCGATACTACTATACTTAACAACTAAAAAAACGCACCATATATTACCATATATCGTAGTTCCACAATTTTTTGTTTTTGCTTCAAATTTGTGGAAATCTAGTATAGTTCAATCATAAACTTCAAATTCATGCAAACTTTACAGAAAAAAATCATTTCAGGGGCGACAATGAGGATTTCAACCACAGAAGTCAATTTCAAATTGGTCATTAGACAAGAATTCGGTTAAGAAACTGAAAATTAAAGTCATTTTAGTTAAAAGAAACACACGACTTAAGTTTTCACGGCAGCTTTTTTTTTGTTTTTTTGTTGAAAAAAGTGTATTTTTTTTTAGATGTCAAAATTAAAATTAAGATAAAAGTTATGTTCACAGAGTTTGGTGTTTATGACTTCAGAAACTTTGTCTCAAAACTTTGACTCATTTCAATCATTTTTGTAAAAAGTTACATGCAATAGAAATTTTACTCCAAAGAAACTAATGGATGTGTTGCGTTTCTTTTGTTGTTGAGTAAATTTGTGGATTGTTATTCACCTATGTTATCCTCTCCACCCAGCGGTCAGTTTGTTATATTTCCTATTTTGTAAATTGGAAATTTCAAAATATAAGATGTTATCATAGATATATTTTAAAATTACTAATTTACAAAATAGGAAATATAACAAATGTTTCGGCATCTGCCATGATTTAATTACGTTAATTTTGATAAGTCACTTTCAATCGTTAATAATCGTTAGGGGTGGCATTTTTTTTACAATCAAAACAGTCGTCAAGTTGGTTACTTATTCCTTATTCGTTGCCTATTCGTTACTTATTCCTTATTCGTTACCTATTCGTTACTTATTCCTTATTCGTAACTTATTCGATTTTAATATGTTTTCCCGTTTTAATGATTTATTTTCTTATCTCTGGTAATAGTTCTTGGTTAATCGATGTGAAATTACCCTTTTAGCGCGTAGGTATCCGTTTTTGCGCTCAACTGATTCCCTGTTACTTATTCGCTACTTTTTTTTTCGTTATTCGATTTTTATACGTTGCACTGATTTGCTTTATTTTTTGTCTCTAGTGTTGGTTCTTGGTTCGTAGAGGTGAAATTACCCTATTAGCGCACGTATACCCGATTCCGCGCTGTACTGATACCCTGTTACTTATTCGCTACTTATTTGTTCCTTATTCGATTTTGATAAGTTGCACCTTTTTACTGCTTTATTTTCGTGTGTCTGGTGTTGGTTCTTGGTTCGAAGAGGTGAAATTACACTATTAGCGCGTGTGTACCGTTTCTGCGCTCGACTGATAGCTTCTTTCTTATTCTTTTTTGTACACAGCATCTTTTAAATGCTTTCTTTTCTTTTTCTTTTTTTTTGTCTCTGGTGTTAGTTCGTGGTTCGAAGAGTTGAAATTACCCTTTAAGCTCGCATGTTACTGTTTTTTTGCGCTGGACTGATACCCTGTTACTTATTCGTTTCTTAATCGCTTTTTGTACGTTGCACTTTTTTAATGCTTTCTTTTCTTTTATTTTCATTTCTCTGCTGTAAGTTCGTGGTTCGTAGCGGTGAAATTACCCTATTAGCGCGTATGTACCCGTTTCTTCGCTCGACTGATACCCTGTTACTTACTCGTTCCTTATTCGCAATTTATACGTTGCATCTTTTTAATGCTTTCTTTAAATTTATTTTCTTGTCTCTGGTGTTAGCTGTGGGTTTGTAGATGGGAAATAACTCTATTAGCGCGTATGTACCCGTTTCTGCGCTCGACTGATACCCTGTTACTTATTCGTTCCTTATTCGTTTGTAATACGTTTGTTATACGTTGCCCATTTAAAAAAAAAATCTTTTCATTTTTTTCCTTGTCTCTGGTGTTAGCTATGGGTTCTTAGAGGTGAAATAACCCAGTTAGCGCGTATGTACCCGTTTAAGCTCTTTTCAACTGATTTTTTTGTTTGCTCTTATGTTGTGCTGTTACACCACTGTCCGAGGTTAGGGGAGGGTTGGTGCGCCTGAACACGTTTAACCCCGCCAAATTCTGTATTGTCTGTCCAAAGTCAGAAGCCTGTAATTGAGTGGTTGCCGTTTGTTGCTGTACTTCATATTTGTTTTTCACATAAATCAGGTCGTTAGTTTTCTCAATTGAATTGTTCTACACTTGTCATTTCTGTGCCTTTTATAGCTTGCTATAAGGTGTGGGTTTTGCCCATTATTGAATGCCGTACAGTGACCGTAAGTTGCTAGCCTTCTGCGTTTTTTGTCCTTTAGTGGATAGTTGTCTCAATGACAATCATACTTCATCTTCTTATTTTTATATTAACTGTTCACAAAACTTCGAATTGTTCGAAATACTGAGGATTTTCTACACAAGGAATAGATTAACTTAGCTGTACTTGGCAAAACCTTTCGAAATGTTGGTCCTCAATGCTTTAACTTCGTACTTCATTTGACCTTTTACCTTTTTTGATTCGAGCGTCACTGGTGAGTCTTTTGTAGACGAAACACGTCTCTTGCGTACACAATTATAGGCCTGGTATCCTTGATGAGTTTTTTTTTTTTTTTACAATATACAATTACCATAATTTAGCTGTTGAACACTAACTGATAAGCAAACACTTTTACTCCTTTAACATGGACACGGACTCCAATATGTATATTTAATCAATTACACAGTATTGTTTGTTCATCTTCTGGACATGGTGGTTTTATTTAGATTTGTTATCATCGTAAACGGCTTCAAACCTGAGAATACCAGATAAACTTTATCAACCTAGCGGAGTGTTGTGGACACTTACCTATTGTCAATCTCGCTTGGATTTTGTGTTTGGAAAAATGCCTCATTGAACGAATAAGCACTTGACAAAAAGGAATGTAAAGTCAACTATGTACTACACATGCACGCGATATCAGGTTTGTTTTTAATCTACTACTCGTTAATCCCCTTTTAAAGATTATTAGTTATTTAAATGTTCAAATGTTAAAATATGAAACAGAAAAGTAAAACTTCCAAAGATTAAGTGTTCCAATGTAGTTTGAAAACAACGTAAAGTTCAATGTTTGACTAAATTATATTTTTTCTGACATAAACGGAACACATTCGCCTTCATTACTGCATGTTTCTATTTTTGTATCTCATAGCTTCTCGTGCATATAGTAAAACAAGACCGGTATGTTCGATCACCATCGATTAAACTTCAGTTAAAATTTCTGGAAAGAAAACAATCAAGATGCAATCAAATATCATATAAGAAAATTTCATACAATATTTTTATGATCGTTTGATCTATATATCATGGTAATATATATATATATATAAAATCTCATATGAAAATCGCACGTATCAATTATTTTTTCTTGAAGACATTTTGTAAAATCACCAAGATAGGAATAATTTTTTTCATCTCTCATTTTTGTTTAGTCAGAAAAATAACATGAGGCTGCAAATATCATTACAACCAGGATGATCGATGGAATTGTAACCTAAACATTTGGCTTGTCGTCGTTTCGTCCTTAAAACTTAATTCCAGGTATGGATTTTTCATCTGTGTCATCGTTGTCTAAACCTAAAACTCTAGACGATGGTCGTCTTTTTGTAGTACGACTTCTTAATGTTGGATGTTTTAACCGTCTAACGATGCTTGATGCTCTTCCGTTATCCTCCCACCAATCATCCATATCTGAATCATCTTCCGATCCCTCGGAAAGAGGTGTTTTCGGTATTACTACTTTACCATTTCCCTGAACTTTGGTGGGATTAGCAGTTTTCTGTTTAAAATTTCGTTCTGAACTATCACTTTCCCATAAATCATCATCATCGCTGTACCAATCGTCGCCGTTATCGCCATTTGTGCCTTCCCAACCATTTCTGTCGTCTCTGTCATCGCTGTGCCAATCGTCGCTGTACCAGTCACGGTCAGACCCACCAAAATGAGCCCTCGCCTTTACTTCCGCCTTGACATTATTATTGTTTTTATTATTTCCTTTCTTGTTATTCATTTTGTCGTCCCATTCCTCACTAGTACTGCTATACCAATCACTGTCGGAATCACTAAAATGATCCCTCGCCTTTACTCCCGCCTTGATATTATTATTGTTTTTATTATTTCCTTTCTTGTTATTCATTTTGTCGTCCCATTCCTCACTAGTACTGCTATACCAATCACTGTCGGAATCACTAAAATGATCCCTCGCCTTTACTCCCGCCTTGATAATATTATTGTTTTTATTATTTCCATTTGTGTTAATCCTTTTGTCGTCCCATTCTTCACTGCTATACCAATCACTGTCGGAATCACCGAAATGACCCCTCGGCCTTAATACTGCCTTATTAATGTTATTCTGTTTATCATTTCCATTCTTGTTTATTATTTTACCGTCCCATTCTTCTCTAATATACCAATCATCTGATCTGTCACTGGAATCCTCACTATACAATTCCGAATCACTGCCTAGTACATTGTTGTGAATTCCAACCGGACGTTTAGGTGTCATAGTTATCAACGCTGATTTTCTTATTGTAAATCTACCGTCCGAGTCACTATCCCATCGATCACTATACCAATCACTGTCATCGCTATCAGAATCATATCCAAATCTTGATGCCACCTTGTTCATGTTATTTCTAGCTGAATGGTATTCGTCACTATCACTATCCCAACCATTGTCACTTCCCCAGCTACTAGAACTCCGACCACCGCGTACTGTGTTTGACCTCCATGTACCATCAGAGCTATCGGAACTGAAATCCCAACTGTCAGGATCACGAACCCATCTTCTACCAAATCTTAATCTCCATTTCATATGTGGTTGACCACCTTCAGTTGGTTGCGATGGTTCACCACCTTCAGTTGGTTGTGATGTCACACCATCTGCAGTTGGTTGCGTTGGAGGTGTTGTCACATCACCTCCATTTGGTTGTGGTGTCATAGCATCTCCATTTGTCATACCACCTCCATTTGGCATTCCACCTCCATTTCTCATACCACCTCCATTTAGCATACCACCTCCATTTCTCATACCACCTCCATTTCTCATACCACCTTCATTTGGCATACCACCTCCATTTGTCATACCACCTCCATTTGGCATACCACCTCCATTTGTCATACCACCTCCATTTGTCATACCACCTCCATTTGGCATACCACCTCCATTTGTCATACTACCTCCATTTGGCATACCACCTCCATTTGTCATACCACCTCCATTTGTTATACTACCTCCATTTGGCATACCATCCCCATTTGTCATACCACCTCCATTTGTCATACCACCTCCATTTGGCATACCACCTCCATTTGTCATACCACCTCCATTTCTCATACCACCTCCATTTGGCATTCCACCTCCATTTCTCATACCACCTCCATTTCTCATACCACCTTCATTTGGCATACCACCTCCATTTGTCATACCACCTCCATTTGTCATACCACCTCCATTTGGCATACCACCTCCATTTGTCATACCACCTCCATTTCTCATACCACCTCCATTTGGCATACCACCTCCATTTCTCATATCACCTTCATTTGGCATACCACCTCCATTTGTCATACCCCCTCCATTTGGCATACCACCTCCATTTGGCATACCATCTCCATTTGGAATACCACCTCCATTTGGCATACCACCTCCATTTCTCATATCACCTTCTTTTGGCATACCACCTCCATTTGTCATACCACCTCCATTTGACATACCACCTCCATTTGGCAAACCACCTCCATTTGGCATACCACCTCCATTTAGCATACCATCTCCATTTGTCATACCACCTCCATTTGGCATACCACCTCCATTTGGCATACCACCTCCATTTGGAATACCACCTCCATTTGGCATACCACCTCCATTTGTCATACCACCTCCATTTGGCATACCACCTCCATTTGTCATACCAACTTCATTTGGCATACCACCTCCATTTGTCATACCAACTCCATTTGTCATACCACCTCCATTTGTCATACCACCTCCATTTGTCATACCACCTTCATTTGTCATACCACCTTTATTTGGCATACCATCTCCATTTGGCATACCACCTCCATTTGTCATACCACCTCCATTTAGCATACCATTTCCATTACGCCCTCTATTTCCATTACGCTCCCCATGTCCATTACCGTTTCTACCGTTTGATCCATTATCCCCAATGCCTCCTGTAGACAGAAGTATATTAAGATTAAAAAATAGAAATTAAGTTTGAAAATAGTAAAATAAATACTTATGTCTATATTTCAAGACAACGATAATAGATTGATTGATTGATGACTGCTAAATGGCGATCGACAAATATTACATGCATATACAGGACACTAACAAGAAAGGAATGTAAATCATTTATGTAATCTGTCACGTGTTTTACATTTTAAATTTCGGGGCCTTTCATAGCTTGCTATGTTGTATTGGTTTGGCTCATTGTTGAAAGCCGTACGGTGACTTTCCAGAAATCCTTCCGAAAGCCCGAATCTGATTTTAATTTACATCTAAATAGATACTGGTTCTCTGCAATGCAGAGTGATGATGCGAAGTAAAATAGATAGAAAGTGTTACTTTAGTTTACAGACATTTCCAGATTTATAATCGAGTTTGATTATGAGTATGTTGGAACACAAAATACCATTAATATTTTTTATATTTATATAAACCAAATATTATCTTTAAATCAACAGGGACTTAAAACCACTAATCGTTGACTCTTCATGATTTCCTGGAAAGGGATATAGTTGTTAACTTCTACGTCATTTGGTCTCTGGTGGAGAGTTCTGTCTCACTGGCAAGCATACCACATCTTCTTATTATATATATGTTATATATATATATATAAGTATATAGGACACATGATTAAATGCACTCTTTGAATCTCAAATATTTAAATTAATTAAAGAACAATTAACCAACAGATTGAAATTAAGATAATAATGTTAAAGGACAAATTAGAAAACGATCGAAACTTGTTGATAAATAAAAGTGACTTGATTTAAATATTAATAGTTGTTAATATTGACAACATCACCAAACGATATAAGCGTTCGAAGGAAACGTCGACAGGAAATAAAAATGAAATATTGAATTGAATTGAATTGGAATACTAAAGACAATAATCAGCCGGTTAATGATATTTGGCACGTGGGTATATAGTGTCTTATAAGTCAATTTTGGCTCAGTATTTGTCTTATTTTATTACTGTGCGATGTATATTATATTATCATATTTTGTATATAACTTTTTAGATATATATATGTGACACTTTAATAAAATGAATTATTATTATCCTCTTTATACTTTTGAATAGCTTGGTATATTTGAACCGAAAGAATTATTAACAACTGTTTTACTAGTTACCGGATTCTCACCGATTTAAGGCACCTTTTTCAATTCCCAAAAATCATCCTATCGCGTCTCCACATTTTTTATATTTACATAAAATGATTTTTCTTTATATTTACATTAAATGTTTTTCAATTAACATTAAATGTTTTCTGTGTATGAAAAATATATATGAAACGTCTGAATAATAGTCAACGGTCTTTCCCACGAGGGCGCTGGGTCGTTACGAGTAACGATACATGTACACAATAAATGAATTATATAAACGCCTAAAACGTGTACAAAACAACACCAATAACAAAAAAAAAAAAAAAAAAGAAACTATAAATGTAATTATTTATAAATATTTCGGATATCCTTCATCAGTATGATTATGATGTTAAATGAATCCTATCAATCTACTTTGATAAAACTATAACAATCTTGAAATTTATACAATATAACAGTTAAATCGAACATCATTATTGATAGTTTAGACGCTTGTACAATTCTAAAATTTTTAAACATGACATATGTTATATAGCTATTTACAACAGAGAATGCAAAGATATGCTTCAAATAAAAATAGTAATGTTCGATTTGAACCGGCACAATTCCAAAATTTAAAAGGTGACGACAGTTACGATGTTGAAAGAACGATTGCGTCAATAAACATTCCAAATAAACAGCACTGACCGATCTAAGTTTGTAAATACTTCAAATTTGACAACGGTAGAGTAATTACAACAGAGGCTGCGTATTTAAACATCCCAAATAAATGGCAGTTTAAAAAATATAATAATAAATTTCGACTAAGGTTAAATAGTTGAACGTGACTGAAAAATATATATGTACATATAAAAAATACCACAACACTATCTGTGCACATACCTGCATCAATGAAAACTACAAATAAAGCTAGAATCCATATCACAGCCAACTTTCCCATTGTGAAAGATTTGCTGTTCACATTATAAGTCTTCGTAACAAACTCGTGTAAATGTTACCTGACACTAGATGTCATTTTATAATTCATTAGAGATATGTGTATAGTTTACTTAATTAAATAAAAAATATATTATATTCATGTACAAAATTTATTACTGTTTATTACATAATATCTGTACGTTAACATAGTATTGATAACTTATTCAGAAAGTGTGGAAATTGTGATCAAATGATGATTGAATACAAATAGATTTCACAAAACTGATCTACCAGATTCATTTTGAAGAATATTTTGTGAAAGCATCCACTTGTAGAAGAAGCATCCATTTCACACTGAATATGATATTACTGCTTTCAGATAACAAATGTCTAGTGCCATTGATGTACCTTATTTTTCAATGGTTTCAGGATCCATAACTAATTAACATAAGCGAGTCTAAAGGTGTGTTAACTTCGCAGATAATACAATTTTTTCAGTTTATTTACCGACCGTGCGAGGGCTGTATAGCCAATCAAGGTCGTTAAAAACTCCCACCATCATCATCAGTCTATTGAAACAACTACATTATAATCATCACATCCTTGCCCTTTGGTCTTTGGTGTGTAGTTTTCTTATTGCCAATTATACCACATCTTTTTATATTTTAATATTATTGAATGAATTTATAATTCTAATATTAAAAGATGATCAGATTAAGATAGAAGATGAGATCTTGATGCAAGATGAGAAATATTAGCACTCATCAAATATGAATACCAGACAGCTTTTGAATATAAATTCTTCACTATGCATTTTTAAGTAAAAGAAACTTTAAACAAAATTGGAGATCCACCGCATACTGTATACGCACCCAATGTTAACTTAAGTACGGAAATATGGTCACCAGGACCTCTCCAGTCCGATCAAAACACACTGTAGTTTTTAAAGCAAAGTCACATTCGGAATTCAAACATGTATTAAATCCAAACTCATGTGTTACAAAGTTTGCAATATGAAAATATAAATGATATTTAAATCTGATTAGGACAAGATACTGTCATATAAGTTTTGAAATGTTCCCTGAGGCTCAAACCCTTAGCTGAAAGATTTTATTTATTGTCATATTTTGTATATCCTTGTCAATAAATTACAAGTTCGCCTGCTGTCTGTTTATATGTTCGTGATGTGCTACAGTGAGCTACTTACTTTATAAAAAAGGGAAAGAGACTATAAAAAGTGTTGTTTAAAAAAAAGTATAAAAAACTGAAACTAAGTACAATACACGTTATCACGGTGAAAAAGTATTATTTAACTTTAGCTTGAAAATGAAGATTTTCACATATTCTGGTCGTTGTAGAGTCTTGAACAATGATTCTGTCGCAAGTAGCTTATTGTTTTTGATTTTTATATATGGCATAAAATCAAAATCGTCATTATACTATTGTACGTGCTGGTCTGTCTATTTATATTAAGGTGTACTAGAAGATGCCCGCGAAATTGCGGTACAATTAGGCAAGTGTTGAAACAAAGAGTGTGTACACAGTAATAAGGTGGACACGGTTAATGCATTTAATTCAATTTCTTTAAAGAGATGAAAATGAAGAACATAATGCAAAAGACCCCATTCATTTAATTCGGTTGGAAAATAAAAAATATTAAATACCCTAAGAAAAGTGTGGCAAAGTGTGATTTTTAGTAGTTTTTTACCCTTTTAACTCAATAACCGTATGAGCTATATCCTTATAGGCCTAACTGTCCTATTTTCTATCCTTTCTTCTTACTTTCACTTGGATTTCGCGGGCAGTACGTCGACTGAGCATGCGCGAAAGCGTATAAGACACGGATCGATAACGGTCTCCGAATTTGGATATTTTCTCATAAATTGGCGTTTTCTGTGGAAAAAAGATTGTTTTAAAGACAAATTTAGGAAGTACAAAACACTACATTTATACGTCATATCACAAATATTTCCGACTTTGTATGGTTTCAGAGGAGTTGCGGCTCAATGAAATCGATCTCTTCCTTTAGTAGTATAGATGTTTATATCTTGTCACGTGACCATCGACAGTCAAGACTGCCGATGATACCCATAATTGTAATTGCTAACATCTACGTCAATGGTCTTCGTTGGATAGTTGTATAATTGGCAATCATATCATCTTCTCATTTTCATATTATTTTTGTTTTAATATATAACATATGACCTTTTCGAAAAAGTTGCATGAGGACAAACGTTGCCTAAAATAGGATAGTAAAAAGGTCAGGTGAAATAATTTGTTTCCAATTTAAACTGAACAATTTTGTAAAGATTTGTGGCAAACACAAAGAACTAAATGTTCCACACAACTGTGTACAGCAATATGAGAACGTAAATATAATCCTGCATTGACTTTTTAGGGTCGTCAAGTTGGTTACTTATTCCTTATTCCTTATTCGTTACTTATTCCTTATTGAATTCGTTACCTATTCGTTACTTATTCCTTGTTCGTTACCTATTCGTAACTTATTCCTTATTCGTTACCTATTCGTTACTTATTCCTTATTCCTTACCTATTTGTTACTTATTTCTTATTCCTTATTCGTTACCTATTCGTTACTTATTCGATTTTAATATGTTTCCTCCTTTTAAAGCTCTATTTTCTTATCTCTGGCAATAGTTCTTGGTTTATCGAGGCGAAATTACCCTTTTAGCGCGTAGGTATCCGTTTTTGCGCTTTACTGATCCCCTGTTACTTATTCGCTACTTATTTGTTCCTTATTCGATTTTGATAAGTTGCACCTTTTTACTGCTTTATTTTCGTGTCTCTGGTGTTGGTTCTTGGTTCAAAGAGGTAAAATTACTCTATTATCGCGTGTGTACCGTTTCTGCGCTCGACTGATACCTTGTTTCTTATTCGTTCCTAATTCGCTTTTTATACGTTGCATCTTTTAAATGCTTTCAGTCGAGCGCTGAAACGGGTACATATGCGCTAATAGGGTAATTTCACCTCTAAGAACCCATAGCTAACACCAGAGACAAGAAA
The DNA here is from genome assembly GCA_017311375.1 of Mytilus coruscus. Taxonomy (NCBI): domain Eukaryota; kingdom Metazoa; phylum Mollusca; class Bivalvia; order Mytilida; family Mytilidae; genus Mytilus; species Mytilus coruscus. Next base: position 67,309,356 of record CM029600.1, on the reverse strand, counting down.
AAAATTGAAAAGTTTTTTTTTTTAAATGTGCAACGTATAACAAACGTATTACAAACGAATAAGGAACGAATAAGTACCAGGGTATCAATTGAGCGCTGAAACGGGTACATACGCGCTATTAGGGTTGTTTCCCATCTACAAACCCACAGCTAACACCAGAGACAAGAAAAGAAAAGAAAAGAAAGCATTTAAAAGATGCAACGTATAAAAAGTGAATAAGGAACGAATAAGTAGCGAATAAGTAATAGGGTATCAGTCGAGCGCTGAAACGGGGACATACGCACTAATAGGGTTATTTCACCTCTAAGAATCCATAACTTACACCAGAGACAAGAAAAAAATTGAAAAGAATTTTGTTTAAAATGTGCAACGTATAACAAACGTATTGACGTTACGCACGGAACTGGTGACACTCAAGAAAAAATACCGTGTCATAAGCAACAATTGGTCACTATATTGTCGTTGCTACTAGAAAACATATAAATTTTACATCGAAATAAAGCTGAATGTCTTGGGAATTTATTTTAAGTCTTGAATGACATTTTAATACAAGTGTATGTGAATAAACCGAACACGATTTTATAAATAACGTCATTTTCTCGTGTCCCGCGTTACAAATAGATGCCGATATTTGGGCAAAATGTGCTGAAGATTGGTGATTTTTTCACCAAAAGTCACCATTTTCGGGCAGCGCAACGTTCAACGTCATAGCATTGTGACGTCAAAAAATTTGAACACAACCAGTACTAGAAGCGAAGCAATGGGCCCCTGAATGAGATATTAAAAGTGTCCCACAAGCAGGGAAATATTTTAGCCGAACTTACGGACTTGATTTTTATGAACAGAATACTGGTAAGTTAATCAATATTGGTATCATTATTTTGTACAAAGACTCGCCTTTTAAATCATTTATTTTTTTCTTTGTTGTTACGTCGGTTTACACAGGTCGGAATTTTCTCATGTCCAAGAATTTGTCACAAGTACAGTTTTCACACATTTTCCGGCACTAATCCGTCGAATGAGATTAAATTAATTTGTTTTATTGAATATTTCCTTAATTCTATTTACCGCTTTAAAAGTACAAATCTTTCTTCGCATTTTGAGCCTTGAAACATGACAATGCGCCCAGGTTTGCACAAATTACAAACAAAACCGCATGTCCAATAAAATGTCACATACATGGAACTCCGTTTTTAAAGTTACACGTAACGTTACAGACGTTTTTGTTGTTGATAATTGTCAAAATGATTAATGTATGCATTGTATGGCCTTTCGAGGGCCCCTGATTTGAATAAAAAATTAGTCTAATCAGAAGCGAGAAACAAATTCGCTCCTAATAATTTGAAGATTACATTATCTGTGAAAATCAATCGGATATTATTAAACTATTCAAGATTATCTGCAAGTGTTTGTATTTGTATTTATTTTTTGTCATCGTAAATCTGTCCTAATCGTATCTAAAATAAATTATATAATAAAACTTTCATAATTATTTCAGTGAAAAAAAGGATGTCATCTAAGGAAGGACTTGAACGGTACAAACAAGAAAAGCTTCAAAAGCGACGAGAACAAAGGCTTGAATCTTATTACAGAAATAGAAATCTAAAGGAAAAGGAGTATGCTTTATCAGATGAGGCAGTACACCAAAGACAGCATAGAGAGAAACAAGAGAAAGAACAAATGAGACGGGTCAAAGAAACGGAGAGAAAACGGAAATATAGAAAGAGAAAACGTGAAGAAAATATCAATGATCAAAGGCAAAACGAGGATTTAAATATGCGAAATACTTTCGAGAATAGAACAGAAAACATCGGGCATTGAAGAAACTGAAACTGGCCCTACCAAAGAGCCCAGACAGGCGGGTGACAACCATGGACGCATACTTGCAAAATTCGAACTCGCCGACTGTGAGAAAACTGCAATCTTCTGAAGTGATTTCTTCGCCGGAGGAAATAGAAGAACACAAAACATCAAAAGCCTTGACGGAAGATTTAAAAACAGTTATTGACAACTGTAAGAGGAAAAGATCGGATGACTCTTTGAAAACGATGAATGTTATTATTTCATCAGTAAGTGATGAAAAATCAGTGACAATAAATGCAGAAAGAAACTGGCTAGGAAATTGGGATTACCGGTAAGAAGAGTTAGCCGTGGTCATGCAATTAGAACAAGAATACTTAAATCTGAAAGATCAAGCTGGACTTACACAAATAGAAAAACTAGATCAGATGCAATAACACCTGACACGAAGAAACGTATTTATGAGTTCTGGTGTAAGCCTGGTATTTCTCGTCCGACTGGTAACAAGGCAGATATCAAAAGGGTCCGCATTGGTCCGAAAACTTATTCAAGCCACATGACACACATACTAGAAAAACACAGACCGATGTGTATTTAGACTTTATCGGAGAAAACCCTCTATTAAAATAGCTCAAAGAATGTTCGAAAGGTGCAAACCCTACTTTGTGCGACCCGTCCGACCTAAGGATAGACAAACATGTTGCTGCAAGTACCATGTAGAATTTAAAACTGTCTTGAAATCGTGTATGGAATTCCGAAAGAAACTTTTGATAGAAAATGAACCGAATGAATGCTATTCTACTCCTGTGTACGATTCAATATCTGATGTCGTTAATGCAACATTATGCGAAAAAGTTGATGGTTCACACAATTTACAGTGCCTTAAAAGAAACTGTTTCGATTGTGGAGTTAAAATCTTGAATTTTCTGCCTTGTGAACTTGATGTATCTGACACTGCGGAATTTGTAAAGTGGGAAAAGTTTGAAAATGTAAGCGTTAATGTTAAAGGAACAAAACCATAAAGAAACTAATGCTCGTGAAAAAGAAAGTCAAGTTGGTGAATTGTTTTCATATTTCAGAAAACTAATTGAAACTTTTCCAGTGCATCAGCACAGAGCTACATGGCAAAATGAACAATTTCAAAATCTTGTTAGAAATCTCCCAGAAAAGCAATGTGTTTGTGTGAAAATTACAGGTGTTCCGAGCTTACTGAGATTCAAAGTGCTTACTTTCAAAAACCGAAGTGTCGGTCCATGTTGCTATTCTACATAGACATGCATTGCTAGAATACGATGGTGTTGATAGTTCAGAAGACTTTCCTGAAATTATCACGGAACAATTTTTCGTTATAAGCCCAGACTTAGTTCATGATCAATACTTTGTTCACCAAGTCCGAAATTATATAGCGGAATATTTACAGTCGATTTCATATTCAGTAGAAACAATGCACGAGTTTACTGACAGGTGTGCAGCCCAGTATAAGAGCAGACACTGTTTCGGAGATATTAGTCAAACAAGCGACGACTTTGGATATCAACATTTCACAAGACATTTCTTCGAAACTTCCCATGCAAAAGGTATTTATAATAATTTAGTTTATTATCATCGAACTTACTACTATGATTGCCTTTAAATACAGTTGAATGTCAGTCCGTCTGTCAGTCTCTACGCTAGATATCTTGGACACAGATTTAATATAAGTTATCTACGTTCATATCCGTAGATATGGATATTTTAACACCCTGAAGTATCCAAGTACACCCTGAGGCGAAGCCGAAGGGTGTACAGGGTACTGAAGGGTGTTAAATATCCATATCTATGGATATGAACGTAGATAACGAATTATCCCGGTCTTAGTCCAAATCTGTCGATTTTAGAGAATTCGATAACAAAGTGTAACGTGAAAGCAACGTTTTTTCATATTTAAGATAAGATAAGATATTTTTATTCCAATTAAAGGGCCCATGAAGAGCAAAGTAATTTATTACAATGATTTTTATAATTGTTACAATAATGTTGACATAAATCATAAATATGAATTTAACTATTTCAATTCTGAGATGTTAAACCACAGCCAGATCAGAGCCATACACATAAAAAAGGCATAACAATATATCTATTATTAACAGGCAAATATTCTCAACGTCTTAAATAAAACAATATCTATACTATATTGATAGTTTTCTCAGTTCCAAACATTTATTAATATAAATAGCAATATTTTCAATACCTCTAGGTTTTCTTGAATAAAAAGCCAATTAAATTTGGCACTTGTGCTTAACTTTTCAAAATTTTACAACCTATTAAAATATTATCATAAAATTCTTTTCTTAAAAGTTATAAAGGGACACTGACATATAAAATGTTCTTCGTCTTCAACTTTATCTAAGGTGCATTTTTACATAATCTTTGTGATTTATCTATATAGGTTTTAGCATATCTATCTGTCTCTACTTTTAGGGATGTGCACTTATTCTGATCTTGCACAGTGCTTGTCTATCTTTAAATTCTTTTAATTGCAGATATTTTTCTGTACCAAAAAATGTTTAATTGAAAAATAGGTCAAGAGTTTACCTCTACCTGATTTAACAGTATTTTCTCTAAATTCTTTCCAATGATTATGAAAACTTGTACATAATTTATTCTTAACTATAGTACATAAACGGCCAACACTTACATTTAAGTTTGGCAAGTCTAGTTCTGTCATTAAATAGTCAATACTAGAAAACCATGTAGTGATATTGTTTGCATGTAACTTTTATTACAAATATATGCATCATATAATAAACCATCCTTTGTGTTCTCTAACCTATGAGCATATTTTAACATTGCCAATAAAATTGAAAAATATACAGGAAATCTTCCTAATTCAGACATAACAGCAAAATTACTTGCTTTTCTGTTAACCCCAAGAATATACTTCATGAATTTTGTGTGCGACTTTTCAGATATGTCTTTTGAATAAACCTTTTCTAAAATATAATCGTTATTCTTCTTACATGCCACTGAAGTGGTTGAAAACATTCCCATATTTCACTGCCATACATTAAAATAGGTTTAATTGTATGGTCATAAAGGTGCATTAAAGTTGCGACACTAGGATTTGATGATGCTAGGCATTGTTGTAATCCAAAACAAGCTTTCATAGATTTCTTGTATAGCTCATCTTTACACTGTGTAAATTTACCACTAGATACAAAAGTAATTCCTAGGTACTTATAACATTTTATACTTTCAAGCTGTTGCCCATTCAAATACACTGGGCAATCAACATGTTTTCGGGTTTGTTAAAAATTAAAACTTTTGTTTTATTAAGGTTTACATTTAAACACCATTTTGAGCAATATAATTGTAACTTATCCATTCTCTCTTGTAAACCATGTTGTGTTTCAGAAAAAATAACAATGTCATCTGCATACATAAGACAATCAATTCTGTTGTCATTTAGATCAACAGGGTCAGTACATGATGAAAAGTTTCTGGCATATCATTTATAAACAATTTGAAAATATTTGGGCTTAATACATCGCCCTGTCTAACTCCTATAAAAGATCTAAAGATAGGGGTTAATTCATTTTAATTTTACACATAGTTTATTTTTACTATACATATCTTTGATAATAGAATAAAATTTGCCTGTTATATTTAGTTTTAAAAGTTTATATTTTATGCCTGCATGTATAACAGTATCAAATGCTTTTTAAGGTCGACAAAGCAAGCGAATAGTTTTCCACCTTTCTTTTGTTAATGTATTTGTCGATTAGGGTTTTAAAAAACATATGGTCAGAAGTTCTTGATTTTTACAAAACCCAATTTGTGATTTACTTATTATATTTTTTCTTCTAAAATTTATCTAACCTTTTATTCAAAATAGAGTTGAATAATTTACCAAGGCAGGAATTAATTGCAATACCACGGTAATTTTCTGGTTTGCTTGGGTTACCGCTTTTAAAATTGGTGACAAATATGCGGATGACCACTGTGTAGGATATTGACCTGAAGACAGCACTACATTGAAGAGTCTTTGAAGCAGAGGATTTAATATAGAGGAACCTGCTTTCAACATTTCAGCAGGAATTTCATCTAGTCCACATGCTTTTCCACTTTTTAATTTAAATATTGAATCTGAAATTTCTTTTACTGAAATTCTGTAATCTAAGTCACAGAAACTTTTATTTTTTCCATATTTTCTACTAGAGCATTTATCTCATTTAATCTTGGTATATTATTTGAAGGTATTTTATTAAGATCTGAAAATAATTTACCCATTCATCTGGATCAACAGATTGTGCATTATTATTTTTGTTGATTCTTTTAATGAATTAACTAACTTCCAGTATTTTTGGGATCATTATCTCTTAATCTGTCTAAATTGTCTAAAATGGTCTGTTTAAAATGACGTTTTTATATTTACGTAATTTATTATATTCTCTAATAAATAAATTTGGGGTATTTGCTGTCTTCTGATTGGTTAAAAGTATTACTTTTATTTTCAATGTTGTCAATTTTATGGCGACACGCCCACTTTTACCGGAACTACTTTTTATTTTTCATACGCCAACATGTGTGTACGTTGTTATTGTTAATATAAATAATATAAAAGTTCTTTGAGCCTTATTTTGATAGAAATTTATTTATAATGAATGGCAATAATTTATTTTGAATTTATTGAACCATAAAATTAATTTTGACTCTTCATTTTACATAATCCGCTTCGCGGATTATTCAATGTGAAGAGTCAAAATTAATTTTATGGTTCAATAAATTCAAAATAAATAATAGCCATTCATTAATAACATTTATAAAAGATCCTCTTATTATTGGATCATGTGGAAATTTGGACAATAGTTTTCCTTTATCTAAAAGTATTTTCCTCTTTACACTTAAATCAGAATCAAAATATTTGCATGTATGTTCATTCTTTTATGTTTTGGTTTTTTTGGAATATTTTACCTTTAACCCTCTCAGTCCCAAATAATTATCATTTTCATACATGGAAAACCCTATTTTTTCGAGGTAAAATGCACATTTTCCGCATATTTTGAATACACATTCCTGACCTAGTATACCTTTATTGGTGTATTTGACTTTGTAAACATTAAGTTTACATAGTTGACATTATAAAAACATTGTTATTTTATTTTCAAAATGTACCGTTAAAGCATATGACGTCATCAAAAGAGTGTTATTCGTGACGTTTATGTGTAAGACGTCGAAATAAAGTAGCTTGCAGGTACTTGAAAATACCATTAGTTAGTGTTGTACAGTCAACGGCTTGTAAAATGGTTATAGTTTTATCGATTTGCATAGTGTAAAGTGTTATTGATTGCAAAAGTTCTTATGCCATCCTATCAGAGTTTCATTTTTTGAAATATATTTGATATTTGCTGAAATATATTCAACTTAAAGAAGGTTTTATTTTGGAAACAATATGCTAAAAAAATATTTACTCTTTTGTTGTAAAAACTCGGAAGTATAGTGTCGATGTCTTGAATACTACTTTCATAAATAGTGCCGAAGTCAACAATATCTCTTCATAAATGGAACATCGTATCAAAATCATTACATAAGAAACTGAACAATATGCCGTGAATTAATAAATTGGCCGCACAACAATTCATTTCTTTGGGTTTTTTTTTATCATTTTTGTGATGTATTATATGTAATGTGTTCACGTTTCACGTATGCCATCATATCCATTGTGGTATTCATTTTCAATAAAGTTCAATTATTCTTACTTTGGTATTACTCGAGATTTCATCCGGCTTGTCAGTCGACAGCGGGAGAACATTTTCTGGCCGCAGGTCGTCAGTGGAAAAAATAAGCCGGAACAAACGTCCCGTTCACCAAGGCCGGAAAAAATAAAACAGTCTACTAAAAGAAATACCCAGAATTTATTGAAATACATGTATTTACCTAAAGCATACATCTTTATGCTCTGTCTTAAAAGAGCACGACATAGGATTATTTATGCGATAGGTGATACTTTAAAATCTATTTAACTATCTAAATATTTCATAGAATCATGCACTACAAAATGAATTTTTTCGAATTTCAATTTAATTTTCATCATTTTTGGGGTGAAAACTTTTAGCAAAAAGAAATATACAGTCAAATATCAGATGGGGACAAGAATCTAGGATTTTTTTTTGTTATTGCCTCAACGTGGAATTACGTTTTGCCAACTTTAAAATAAGAGTTCTTTTCGGTTATTATGAAATGGACACTGTAATTTAGACAAAGTTGGGATGTAAGAATGGAAGTATTAAAAGATTATAATCATTGAATAGCAAAGAAAAAAAAAGTCTACAGCAAATAAAGGAACCACTGGCATTATACATTTACTCTGAGATCTCCATTTTTAAATTTCTTAAGGCCTTCCCTAATTTAGACGAAAGAGATAAAATTGAAGTCATCTAATTTACCCTTGAAACACTGATGCATTTGTTTTATTGTACGTGTTTGTAAAAGTAACTAAATCATAAACTCACTTTACTATGTTTTTGGGAAGTTAAGCTTAAGGTGTGCCTATTAGAACAGTTTAGAACAGTTATGAATAAAAGGAGATGCAGGGGTATACATCAATGAGACAGCAACCAAACAACAAAACCCCAAATAGACATCTAGAAGACATTTTGGTATTAATACAATGTATAATGCCCTAAATTAGTTTTTCCTCAGTCTGCTTAAAATGCAGATCTGTCGTAATTCGTTTACTCTTGTTTATGAACATAACGGAACCAGAGATCTATATTTCAAGTTGATTGGTTTTTCATTTAGCAAAGGTTGTTGTCTTCTTTATGATCTTACAAGAAAGGGGGGATATTATTTACAGACAATTTTTACTTTGTATTTTGATTGATTGTGGCTTGTTAAACATCTAGTTTGCAACATAATATTTTATAACGGATTATTATTTCAAATTTCTTTCGTTCAAATGGGTCCTTTATCATATATTCTTCAACAATGGTTACATTGTGAACGTGCTTTAATATTTTACTAATAGATATAGAAAGGACGAGGAATTAGTATATGTATACTCCCCAACCCCCTCCCTCCTGTGATAGTTGCTTACAACTTGTCTTTACTAGGGGCTATTTAGAGTTTGATATATCGTCATGATGTTTGGTTATTGTACAAAAATATATCATGTTGAAAGCCGTACGGTGACCTATAGTTGTACTTCTACGCCATTTGGTCTCTGGTGGAGAGTTGTCCCGTTGGTAATTATACCACTTCTTCTAATTTTTATCATAATTAAGTCTACAAGACGCCCGTTTCGTCTCTCTCAAATGAAAATTGGAAACCAGAATAGTAACGAAATTGAAGAGCATTAAATAGAAAAAAAAATAAAAAGCAAATCAAATTCAAAACATAAAATGCACTATTATACCTAAATATGCAAACTCTACTGATAAGTTACTAGTATTTTTATTTACTCAAATCATAGAGATGCAAACTACTAGTATATCATATTTTGGTAATTCATTTGTTATTTATATTTGAACTTTGATTCAAACTGGGTTTTTACTTTTCATAATTCAGCCTTTTCTGATAGAAAAAACTTCTGAATTCTACGGTGAGTTTTATTCTGATGTGCTAATTTTTCGTCTAAAAAGAACAAAAAGGTCAATTATGACTTAAATATCTATATTTTGGCCTACACGTATATATGTTTAGACGTTCTAAAGATGTCATGACATTGAATTTAGGTCGATAATATTATTTTTGAGTGGTCTCACTTTTAAATTCGAAATGGAAATCTTGGTATATTTTAATAGCAAATCCTCTTTAGAACCAGTTTGACAAATTAAAATATATATAATATATGTTAAAATCAGTCTCTGTGGTGTTTAAGATTCGGAATTTAAGATTATTCAAAATATAAAAATAAGAAGATGTGGTATGATTGTCAATGAAACAACCCTCCACCAGAGACCAAATGACATAGAAGTATTCAAAAACCATGTTATTTGTCAAGCTTATTCATGCCAAGAATAAATACTAATATGTCTCTTAAAATTGCGTTGGTTATTTATTAAAAAGCTGTATTAATTTATTCTAAAATAAGCATTTCGCAGCCATCATTCAACTAAATGAAGACGACGGTGAGTGTCCGACAGTAATTTACGACGTAATATCTGATGTCATTTAGATGAATTTCATTGACGTCACGAAACGCCTAACCCTTAGTACAAAACTTGCCAATATTCTTAATTTATACCCCAAACAATACTCAATGCAAATATCGAATCTGTTGTTAATAAAATCAAAATCCCGCTTGAGAATAAATTACTTCACAGATTATAAGAAGTAAAATCCGATACAGGATCATACAGAAAATGAAAGTTAAATGGAGAAATGTAACAATATTTTTCAAAATATTGATGGTCTTTTTGATGTATTGCCCGGATAGATCTGCATGAAAATATGTATAAAATGTTTGCGGAGAACAAGGTTTTAAAATGAGTACACACTTATAAGTTCTGTCGCTTATTTACAGAGTTCTACTCGATTATATTTCATAACAAGGTGAAATGGACATATATGTCCTCTTGGGACTCGGCCGGTGGAGGACATACATGTCCGCTTGGGACTCAGAGGGTTAAAGCGGCCACTTTTAGTATATTTAAAACCTCTGTAGCTGCACTTTGAGATTCAATAGACTTTTCTTGGTTTAAAAATCCTTTATAAGTATTTCACAAGTTGGGTGACAGAGTGCATCTTGAAAATTAAATGTTGAGGACTTGGTCCATACATAACCTCTAGGAATATTTTCATTTCTAATTTATTCTTTGTTTGATTGATTGAATATGTTGCTAAAATGCTAAAAGATAACTTACTATGACAATCAGAAAGATTGGGTATAAAGTCAGAAACTTTAAAATATAGTATTTCTGGTAAAAGTTCTTCTGAGACAATAACATAATCAACTACACTTGATCCTAAAGGTTTATGGCAGGTGTATTTGCCATATAAATCACCTATAATTCTACCATTCAATATTCTCATATTTGTTGAGATACACATATCTAAAAGTTGTTTACCTCTTGTATCAAGTTTATTATCATAACTACACCTTAATTCTAAAAATCTTTTATTGAAATTTGGGAATTTGACATATCTTTTACGGGTGTAGGGTACTACCTTTGGTAGAACCCTACAGGTAGTCAAATATAAGACGTTTTTGATACGGAGACAGAGAAACTAGAGTGGGTCGAATTTGGCGCTCGATGTTGTGAGAGTTACATCATAGACGGTGTGACGTCAACGTGGTTCATAGCTAGGTCAGTAGTCCCATTGATAGACAATGTGGCAGCCAAGTGATGCATTTACTAAAATGAGTGCAAATGATCGACAAAATAAGACAACATCGTTAGTGGATTAAATATTTAATTACAGACATCATGAATAATCTACAGAATTCTATATTTCACAAAGAACAACCATGGAACTAAGGAAAACGCGTGACGTCCCCCGGGGTAATGGATAACAACGTCCGGGTATATGGAATAGCAACACCCAGGGGCTATGGGTTTTGTTACGACGTGCGTTATCCAATCAAAATCCTAGAAATATACTAAACCGGGGATAATGATTTTCTCACATTTTCGAGTACAATGGAATACATATTATTTAGCTTTTGATTGAATATTTATGAGTTATTTGTGTAAATGTAAATATTTTAAAAGCGGTCGGGTATTCACATTATCGGTAAACTGTTTTCTTTCAATCCGTCACATTATGGGTTAATGTTTGAAAACATTATTCTAGAAAGTTTGTTTTTACATGTTTTTTTTATTATATCGAATTTGAAATAAATGTATTTTGATAAAACATGTGCGTCGGACTAAATTACACCTGACACAAAATAAATACGTTGTATCAAGGAACAGGGCTTTTATTTCTGTTCTTCATCTTGGCAGTCGCTGTAGGGTATTGAATGTATCTCTTATATTTCTCGTGACTTTCTGTATTGTTACTATTATAAAATCATAAACCTTGAACGCGGTAAAATGGTAAGGTCCAATGTCATGCAGTTGACATAAAAACTTATCTGTGCATTTCAGGACCGCAAGACGCTGCTGGAGGAATTATTAAGAGACAAGCCAAGCCGACTGTGCCATTTTACGCGGACAGACTCAGATAAGGACAGCAAAGATCTCTATGAATACGCGAATTCATTTCTAACACAACCGAGGTCACATTGTAAGAGAAGAATATCCCGATATGCGGAAACGATTCACCGTGACAACAGACTGTCTTTTAAGCCGGTGCCTAGCATTCGATCTCTTCACCAAGTAAGAGCTAGTCATGATTCTGCTAAAGGATTGATAAAGATCAGTGAATTGTCTTGTTTCTGTGTAAACTGTTGTCATCACATGTATGACCAGTGTTCTAATTCGATAAAAACTGGTGGTTATACTGAATGGGAAATGAAGCGAGAATACAGAGCGGATGCACAAGAAAATGAAGGAAATGAACAAGTGTCTTTGCAAGAATTAGTTTCGGTTGGTCAATTAGTTGCGTTATATACTGACGACGATGAGGAGGAGTACTACATGCTGAAAGTAGAAAAGCATGGAAACGTTACGCATTGACACAACGGATTCTTGGGAATCTTTACTCCTGCGGGAACACCTGTGTTTCGTGGTCTATATTACAACAAAACGAACTCGCCTTTTCAATATCGTCTTGTGAACAGGAAAGCAGTTGTACCTGCTGCGTCAGTGGTCTATATTTGTTCGGAAGTAACCGCAAACAATGTCATTCGAATCACAGAAGAAACACATTTAAATGTTTTAGAATGTATTAATGAAATAAAATGCTAGAAATTTATTAATCAGTATTTATCCCTATAAAGAAACAGTAGTTATAGAAACCAATAATATATGAAAATATATACATGTACATGTAGGGAATGCTTTAAAGAGGTAAAACGAATGGGGACAATCGTAACAAACATAAATTCATACGTTCGTTTAACAACAAGCGACTTGGATAAAACGTCAGTAAAAGTGTATTTCGACGTTATTTTAATGCAACGTCAGGTATCACCAGTATCGTGCGTAACGTCATTACAAACGAATAAGGAACGAATAAGTAACAGGGTATCAATCGAGCGCTGAAACGGGTACATACGCGTTATTAGGGTTGTTTCCCATGTACAAACCCACAGCTAACACCAGAGACAAGAAAATAAAAGAAAAGAAAGCATTAAAAAGATGCAACGTATAAAAAGTGAATAAGGAACGAATAAAGTAGCGAATAAGTAATAGGGTATCAGTCGAGCGCTGAAACGGGTACATACGCACTAATAGGGTTATTTCACCTCTAAGAATCCATAACTAACACCAGAGACAAGAAAAAAATTGAAAAGAATTTTTTTTAAAATGTGCAACGTATAACAAACGTATTACAAACGAATAAGGAACGAATAAGTAACAGGGTATCAATCGAGCGCTGAAACGGGTACATACGCGTTATTAGGGTTGTTTTACCATGTACGAACCCACAACTAACACCAGAGACAAGAAAATAAAAGAAAAGAAAGCATTAAAAAGATGCAACGTATAAAAATTGAATAAGGAGCGAGCTCTGAAAGGGGTACATACGCGCTAATAGGGTTGTTTCCCATCTACAAACCCACAGCTAACACCAGAGACAAGAAAATAAAAGAAAAGAAAGCATTAAAAAGATGCAACGTATAAAAAGTGAATAAGGAACGAGCTCTGAAAGGGGTACATACGCGCTAATAGGGTTATTTTCCATCTACAAACCCAAGCTAACACCAGAGATAAGAAAATAAAAGAAAAGAAAGCATTAAAAAGATGCAACGTATAAAAAATGAATAAGGAAGGAATAAGTAGCGAACAAGTAACAGGGTATCAGTTGAGCGCTGAAACGGGTACATACGCGCTAATAGGGTTATTTCACCTCTAAGAACCCATAGCTAACACCAGAGACAAGAAAAAAATTGAAAAAGATTTTTTTTTAAATAAGCAACGTATAACAAACGTATTACTAACGAATAAGGAATGAATAAGTAACAGGGTATCAGTCGAGCGCAGAAACGGGTACATACGCGCTAATAGGGTTATTTCCCATTAACAAACCCACAGCTAACACCAGAGACAAGAAAATAAAAGAAAGCATTAAAAAGATGCAACGTATAAAAAACAAATAAGGAACGAGTAAGTAACAGGGTATCGGTCGAGCGAAGAAACGGGTACATACGCGCTAATAGGTTAATTTCACCGCTACGAACCACGAACTTACAGCAGAGACATGAAAATAAAAGAAAAGAAAGCATTAAAAGGTGCAACGTATAAAAGCGATTAAGGAACGAATAATTAACAGGGTATCAGTCCAGCGCAAAACGGTAACATGCGCTTAAAGGGTAATTCAACTCTACGAACCATGAACTTACACCAGAGACAAAAAAAAAAAAAAAAAAAGAAAAGAAAGCATTTAAAAGATGCGGTGTATAAAAGTGAACAAGGAACGAATAAGAAAGAAGGTATCAGTCGAGCGCATGCAGAAACGGTATACACGCGCTAATAGTGTAATTTCACCTCTTCGAACCAAGAACCAACACCAGACACACGAAAATAAAGCAGTAAAAAGGTGCAACTTATCAAAATCGAATAAGGAACAAACAAGTAGCGAATAAGTAACAGGGTATCAGTACAGCGCGGAAACGGGTACACGTGCGCTAATAGGGTAATTTCACCTCTACGAACCAAGAACCAACATCAGAGACACAAAAAATAAAGCAAATCAAAGGTGCAACGTATAAAAATCGAATAAGGAACAAATACGTAGCGAATAAGTTACAGGAGATCAGTTGAGCGCAAAAACGGATACCTACGCGCTAAAAGGGTAATGTCAACTCGATAAACCAAGAACTATTACCAGAGATAAGAAAATAAAGCATTAAAAGGGGGAAACATATTAAAATCGAATAAGTAACGAATAACGAATAAGGAATAAGTAACGAATAGGTAACGAATAAGGAATAAGTAACGAATAGGTAACGAATAAGGAATAAATTACCAACTTGACGACCTAACAAATCAATACTCGGGTACTCGGTTCAAATACTCGCGAGTACTCGGCTAATATCCGTATTTATTTTTTTAATCGTAAATAGTTATCAAAGGTACCAGGCTTATAATTTAATACGCCAGACGCGCGTTTCGTCTACATAAGACTCATCAGTGACGCTAAGTTTCCTTGTGTTGTCCTATATCTACATTGTATTTACTAAACATTGAGAAAATCAAATTACATTTAATTTAACAATTCAATATGTATTTACAAAAATTGACGACCCATAACCTGTCAATCATTATACCAACACCATTAGAGTCCGAAAAAGTGTCTAATGATCATCCGAATAATGCTCGCCACTGGGCGTTTAATTCTGTTTTATTCAGGAAGACATTTTGGTGTACTACATTAGATAAGGGTCTATTGCGTAGCCCAGCAGATACAAAAATCATCGGAAGAAATGGATTTCGCAGGTACTATCAATTAGTGATAGTCGCAGTTATTTTATGGTTTTATTACAAATTCGCTGACGGAGACTCTTCACAAAAAGTGGGTTGTCTTACTCTAACTAGTATATTATTTTGAATATTTTTACTGCAGAATTAACATTATGTACTTGCCACTATACATTCTGTACTGTGTTACAACCCTAGATAAAGCCGACGAGGAAAGGCATTACATCGACCACCGAAAGCTATATTTTTATGTAGCTTAGATGGTCGAGTGGTCTAGAGCGTTGGAAATGGTGCAGGCGGTGTTGTCACGATGTCACAGACACAAGGATTCGAATCCCGCTGAGGGAAGAACAAAATTTGCGTTGCAAATTTGATCATCTAACATTTTTGGGCTAAATTTGAGACGATTTATATATAGTGCCTAGAAAATCAACCTAACAATGTTAGAGTAGATCTGGTTCTTTACTTCCTCCCCGACCGGGACTGGAACCTGTACTTTTCACTTCATATTTCTACGACAACACCGCCTAGCATTGCTGTTTAGACGTACTTATCAAAATAATTATTTCTGTGACTGTATCTTAGTAATACGATCCTTTACGATAGATATTTAGCTAATCTGCAATCAATTCCATCTTCATGCCTAATACATCATGAACTGTGTTACAACTCTAGATTCTACTGATAAGGAAAGGTAACACTAGGCCACCGAAAGCTGAATTATTAGTTCAGTCTAGGTGGCCGTGTGGTCTAGAGCGCTGACACAGTGCAGGCGGTGATGTCTCGCCGGGATTCGAACTCATGCTATTGGGATATCGAGACAACACCGCTTGCACTGTGTCTATATATATATATATATATATATATATATAAAATCTTTGCACCTTTGTTTGCGGTATACCATCTTTGCCGCAAGTTTATTGTTTTCTGTTTGGTATTAAATTTATAGTTAAGATCCATTTATTACACCTTGTGATCCGTTTATTTGGCAATCGCCAATGGCAGTCAGCAGGATTTAAGAACATTTGTTGTTCGACCTGTTGGCGAAATGCGTTTTGTTAAAATATACTTTTTCACTTTTTTGGTCTTTTGGAAAATGTTGTTTGT
Organism: Mytilus coruscus; assembly: GCA_017311375.1. Classification (NCBI taxonomy): domain Eukaryota; kingdom Metazoa; phylum Mollusca; class Bivalvia; order Mytilida; family Mytilidae; genus Mytilus; species Mytilus coruscus. Next base: position 67,292,941 of record CM029600.1, on the reverse strand, counting down.
GCTGTATTTAGACCCCTCTAACAAGAAATTTGTTTTGCATGCACACGTATAAAAATTGCGGTTTTTATCCAACGCAATCATAGGTTTGAACGTTGTTTTCAATTTAGACTTTTATATATACACGGCAGACAAAAAAAATGTAAATTTAACCCTTTTTTACCTTTAAATACGAAACAAATTAGGTGTTGATGGTTGATCATTGGTCCATAGGTCCATAGTGTGTGAAAGGCTCACCAACACGTAGCAAGGTTAAAATAGTTTTATTGAAGTACTGAACAATCTCCTTGCTTTTTCTCTCCATCAATGTAATACAATATTACACATAAGACCTTAAATGATGAAAATCAGTTCGAAAAAGTTATTTAACACTATCATATCAGTAGTTCGGACGACAAAACACAGGTACACGAATAACAATCTTAAAAATTACCATATCAATGAATGTTCACGGCCTTAAGTACTTGCATGGAAAATAGAAAATGGCGAATTCAGAAATAAAGAAACCTTTAGGAAGCAGTGTTGTCGATTATTTTTTAGCATCTGAAGAACTCTTACCAAATTTCACATATTTTCACACTCATAACTTTTTACCTGATTTTTCAGATCATTGTCAGATCTCATGCATGTTAAAATGCAACACAAAAGTATACGAAAGAAACTCAAATCTAGCTTTAATGCCAGATAAATATATATGGGACGATAACTCAGTCTCAGCATTTCAAGATGCTATAAATTCAAATGAAATCAAAAAAATTTTAGACAGTATAAAGATAAAATTTACGACCAAAATTCAATTAATGATGTAGCAGAAGATTTAAATAAGATTTTCCTAAAAACCGCGGATTTATCACTAATCAAGAAGAAGAAATTAAAAAAAAGAGAATGGCAAGATCAAGATATAATAAATTTAAAACAAACCTTATATCGAAAATACAGATTAATGCAAAATCACAACACAGATCCTTATATACGAGGGTCCTTTTTTAAATGCCTGAAATCGTATCGAAAGCGAAGAAGAGCAAAAATAAGAAAATTCAAACAAAACATCATGAATAAACTCGATAATTTATATGATCAAAATCCCAAAGCCTATTGGCAACTATTAGATAAAATTAAAAATATCTCAAATAATAGTCAAAACAACTCTGAGAATACTATCAACCCATATAAATGGCAAGAATACTTTCAAAAATTGAATAAGAATGAACAATATAGTGATGATTTGATTAAGAAGAAACTTGAATCAATTCATAATAATAATGTTTTTAATGAACTTGACTACTTGATAACACCCGAGGAAATAGAAAAGGCAATAAAGGTCTTAAAAATTCTAAATCAAGTGGATTTAGCATGATCTCGTATGAAATGATAAAATATAGCCAAGCTGTTTGTATCCCTTTAATACAAAAACTCTTTAATTTAGTATTTTCAAGTAGTATTTACCTAAAATTATGGGGCCAAGGCTTTACCACGCCCATACACATGTCAGGCTCTAAACATGATCCAGCAAACTACAGGGCATAACAATTGCAGATAACATTGGCAAGTTATTTAATCTAATTCTAAATAACAGGTTGACAAAATTTAAAAAAAACTAGGGATATAATTAGAAGTGAGCAAATTGGTTTTACTAAAGGATGTCGCACAACAGACCATATGTTTGTGTTAAATACCATCATTCAAAAATTTGTGAAAAATAATTCTAAGCCTCGTAGATTTTAAGAGTGCATTTGATTCAGTTTCATATCTCCACCTTTTTTATAAACTTAAATGTATAGGTGTTGGAACAAAGTTTTATGACATTATAAAACGTATGTATGGAAACACAAAAACCTGTGTAAAAATAGACCAACACAGGACAAACCTATTTAAATCAAATATAGGAGTAAGACAAGGGGATAATCTTCGTCCCTGCCTCTTTAACATATATTTAAATGATTTGCCAACTTATTTTAACCAAACATGTGACCTAGTCCCATTGAACATACAACCCTTAAATTTTTTAATGTATCTGATGATGTAGTTCTTTTATCATCATCAGAGCAAGGACTTAAAAATTGTGTTAATAAATTATATGAATTTACAGTAGATTGTAAAATGACAGTTAACACCAAAAAGACCAAGGTTCTTGTATTTAACAAATCAGGACGACATAAAAATATTAAAATATCCTTAGGAAACCAGATTCTAGAATGTGTACAGAACTACACATACTTAGGAATAAATTTTTCAGCATCTGGGAGCTTCCAAATAGCATAGAAAGAACTTTATAATAAAGAAATGAAAGCTTATTTCAAATTAAGGAAGACCTTTTCAGTGGAAAGCCCAAAGTCTAGTACTTTATTACATATTTATAACCATACAATCCGACCCATCTTGTTGAATGGATCTGAAATTTGGGGTTTTATACCACATAAGAATCAAAAACATTTGGATAACTTTATATCAAAAGAAACTGATTATCTTGTTCTAGAGAAAATTCATACTAAGCTTTGTAAATTTTCACTTGGAGTTAATATAAAAACATCAAATATGGCATGTAGATGGGAACTAGGTTCACTCCCTACACTTTATTATGTAATTATCAATATGATAAAATATTGGCTTCATCTTATGAAAGATATTGAATCTTCAAATATTATCCTATGGGAGGCCATAAATCTATCCCATTCTATGAACAAACCTAACCAGGAATCTTGGATAGGAAACATTAAACATATATTTAAATTCCTAGATTTAGACTATCTATTTGTAAACCAGTCAAACTTTAAACAAAACCATATATTAAAAAAGTAAAAAGTTCTCTAACAATAAAATTTAAAGAAATTTGGGTAGCTAGTTTAGAAAGCAATTCTTGGAAGTGTACGAATTTACAGTCTGGCAATAAATTAAGAACTTACAGAAAATTTAAAAATATTTTTATGTTTGAACCATATTTAAAAATAAATTAAAAAAAACGACAGGCAAATAATCACAAGATTTAGAACTAGCTGTCATGATCTTGAAATCGAAATAGGGAGGTATATTGGGATAAAAGCTGAAGACAGAAAGTGTAAGCTATGTAAAATGTCCTGTTCTAAAAGATACTAGAATTCAACATCTGTCTAATTTAAATTTTAAATTCAAAAATTTTTCAAAGTTATCTGATGAAATGAAGTTCTTTTGGATTCTTCATCTGAAGATTTGTTTGTTACTTCAAACTTATCTAAATTATTGCGCTCCCTTTTTGAAGAACGAAAGAAACTCTTAGAAAATATCAATGTAGTTTGATAAAATAGAAGAAAAAAAAATAATAAAATCGATTAGGAGTTGTCTCCTATAGGCCTAGGACTATAAACTGATTAAGAAATGTAATTTCTCCAGGTCACAGTGGCTTCCAAAATAACTTAATGTTTTGTCAATAACATGGTTATAATTATGTTACTTTGTTTAAATGTGTATTCATGTTTTTGTTTAAATGTACTTTAAATATTCTAATCATTCTAATCATTTAGTGTACTTTATTTTGCAATTCATTTGATTGTATAGCTCAAATTTTGGGCACCATGATTGGTTAATAAAATTATCTTATCTTATCTTATCTTAAATTACTGAGATTTTGACATAACGTGTAGAATTATCATTGCGATTTCTAAAATTAAGTGCTTTTCCTGTACTGGTTTTGTTGTACATGGATATTCCTTTATGTACCCGGTGTTGGTTCACTGGTCGAGATCAAAATGGGGTAGGGACGAGATATAAAAAACTAGTTCGACCCCGCAATATATTGATGTACCTTTACCAAGTCAGGAATCTCGTCAGTTATTGTCTTGTGTCCTACGTTAAATGTTTTTGTTTTGTTATTTGTGGAATTTTATGCTGAAGATAGATCTTTTAATATTTCTGCTTAATTTGTTCACATATTTTAGACATGGGACGATCTAGAGATTGACTTATTTCAATTGCAAATAGCAACATATTTTCATTCAAAGGAAATTTGATGCAGTACTGCAATTCATTTGAGAGATTTCATTTGAATACAGACATTTATGCGATTTTATCTCACAATAACATTTTTTTTACAAACTACAAGCAAAAATAAATTGATTAAAAACATTCATAAGAGGTTCCGCGGAACCCTGTGTCTCGCCTGCGATTGCTGCTGTCAGTGTTAAAGTGTAATGTTGACTTGAAAAGCCAGTCCATTTATCAATAAAATGCAGAATTAAAAAATCTAATTTTTTTTTATGCTATTTCTTGGTCTTGAAGTTTAGGTTATGTCCAAGTTTCATAACAATCCATGAAGGTTTACAAATTTATTATGTCAAAAAAAAAAAAAAAATCAATCCCAGAGTGTCTGTATATGTTAATGGTAAAAAACTAAGCCCATCTATCAGAAAAATGCTGAAAATGAAATAAATATATTTTCAAAAGTTTGCTTCAGACAGTATGTCTTAATCATAAAAAAGCTCAAGTTCTGTCAAAGTTTCATAAACTTTTATGAAGGTTTGACAAAGTAAATGACGTGTAACAAACTTCAACCCCATGCAGACTGTATCTACTTGTTAACTGTAAAAAAAACCTAGTCCAGTTATCTTATACGGAAAAAAGAAAATAAATATTTTCAAAATTTTGCTCTGGATACTGTATTTTGGTCACAAACAAGGTTCAGTCTGTCCAAAGGAGTAGAGTCAGTTACCCCCATAAATGGCCCGGGAAAAGTATTTTTTTTTAAATTCAGTTGTTTGAGCAAATATGATGGTACAGTTTTTAATTCTAAAAACGCATAATTATATGCGAAGTTCGTTTCTATCAAAATTTTGAAAACCTCAGCTGGCCCCTAAATAAAAAATGTGTACTAATTCAGTGAAAATGGACGTCATACTTAAGTCCAAAACATATAAATGAACTAAAATTAAAAAAACATACAAGACTAACAAAGGCCAGAGGCTCCTGACTTGGGACAGGCGCAAAAATGCGGCGGGGTTAAACATGTTTTGTGAGATCTCAACCCTCCCCCTATACCTCTAGCCAAATGTACATTCATGTCCTGATAAATTATCATGTATTTGACGTATTGGCAGGTCAGAGAAAAAATGTCTTACTCCTTTCATTCATTATTGTATTTATTCGTAAATAGTTTTTTAGCACGTAGGTTCGAATTTACCGCGCTTTCTCTCATGCATTTTGCAAACCCCAATTTTTCAAGCCTCGTTTGAGTGGACCATGCTTTCAAACAGTACTTTGCTCATGGCTGCACGCTAAAAAATTTGCTAGCTTTAAAATGGCACAAGGACTCGACCCAGGGGAACAGTTAAGCGACATTATTGAAGGACTTAGACGCCGAAGAGGTAAAAAGACTGGTTCGAACGAATCTGATGACGAATTTCAAGATTCTTTCGACGACTTTCAGCCGAAAAAGGGGGTACCGCCAACCCAACAACAGAAACTGTGCCGTCGTCTGTCAGCTCGGCAGAGGAAGTATGTGAACTGGAAAAAAACAGTTAAATAGTTAAAAGAGCTACAGATTGAAAGGAAGAAAGCGCATTTACGCCAGCTAATTGAAAAGGAAAGAGAAAGTTTACGGACTTTGCAAGCCTCAGCGATCAAGATCTCCGCCGGCCCACAGGCGTCTTCACAGCAACTTTCGACAAATGTAGTAGCAGGTGAGACATTTAACTTTCAATATTCTAACACAGAACGTAAAGCACTACACATTTTGTCTTTCATATGGCAAGAACCTGTCGAAGAATTTCACACTTTACTTTAGGGGGCGAAGTCGAGTTCCGTGTGGGCAAAAAGAAAACTTTGGATTAAGTAACAATTGAAGAATGGGTATACGCCAATGTTAAAATCATGCAGGAATTAGTGAAGCAAAAACGTCTGAATATAGATGGGTATCTTGACTATACAGCTGACATTTACCGTCTAGCGGCAAGAAATGTGTGGTGTTCCGTATTATTGAATGACAAAGAATATCGTCAGAAACAAACGGATGAATTATATTTGAATGGGGTACTTATCGACAGGACTTACGCGATTTTCAGATAGTCGCAAAACATGACAATCCAACAAAGGGCAGTGGAAGGAATTCCAAGTCAACGACGGAGGAACGTCGCAAAGGCCCGTTTCTTCCGGATGGGCGAGAAATCTTTCGTAGTTTTAACTATAATTCTTGTTTCTGTAATGACTGCAAAATGATGCATAACTGCGCCATTTGTTTTTCTAGTTCACATTCCACATTGAATGGCCATGGTCAACTGATGACAAAACCAAAAAACCAGGATGTGCCTCAAATTCAAAACTAGTTGTAGAGAACAAGGCGACTTCCGCAATTAATACTTTGCATTTTGAGGCGTGGTGTCGCCTTTTACCTAGTGATACTATAGATCGGGAATTCATTTTAGGTGGAGCAAAAATGGTTTTAAATTGAGTACAAAATTTGGTCCGCATTATTCTGTGAACCCGGAAAGCTATTCTTCCAAATGGTGATATCACTTAATACATGATGCTAGTCAGCCAGTTGGAATGTCTTTAAATTCCTATACAAGTGATACAAGTTGATCTTACATTGATATGCGGCATGCTTTAAAACTGATCAAACCTAATAATTATCTAGCAAAAGTTGATCTTAAAAGTGCATATAGATCTGTCCGTTGTCACGGTTCTGAGCATGATTTAACAGGCTTAAAGTGGACCCTTTCTTGCGATGATAGTCCAACTTACATGTTTGATTCTAAGCTACCTTTTTGCCATTCCGCAGTCCAAATTTTTCAAAAGCTAAGTGAAGCTGTGTGTTTTATTATGAAAAGTGTATATAATGTAATATGTATTGCTTATTTGGATGATTTTAAAAATTACAGATACAATGTGTTCTTGTGGTAGTGGTAGAGGGTTACAGTTATTGATACGTACTTTACGAGAATTTAAGTTTTAATATTAATTGGTCCAAAATAGAGGGACCATCACAACGCATGACTTTCTTAGGTATAATTATAGATACCCGCAAATTAACATTATCCATGCCAAAAGAGAAACAGTCTGAATTTTACAATTTTTTATTGACTTTTCAGAAGCACAGACCTTCCGTCGTCCTTTCCGGCTATGATTAGAAACATTGATTCTGATTTTAGCTTTTTCAATTTGTTATTCCGATCCGTTCCGTTCCACAAAGTATAAATTGCTCTGAGGAATGGGTATTTAACGGAATCAATGGAAACAGACATCTATGTAAAAGGAGGAATGGGTATTTAACGGAATCAATGGAAACAGACATCTATGTAAAAGACGGTATGATTCATTTTTTTTTACTAACACCTCTTTTTTTAAATGAGTGGTAAGTGTTTTAGATATGCATTCAATTACCGGATCAATATTTTATATGAAATAGGTAACTCAGACAAAAAGTGTTACTCCTTTCATTTGTAATTATATCTAAGAAGACAAGACATCCCGCCGTCCTTTCCGACGATGATTAATATTGATTCTGATTTTAGCTTTTTCAATTTGTTATTCCGTTCCGTTCTGTTCCGCAAAGTACCAATTGCTCTGGGGAATTGCTATGTAACGTATCAACGGAAACAGACATCTATGTAAAAGACGGTATGATTAATTTTTTTTTACTTACAACCTCTTTTTTTTAAATGAGTGGTAAGTGTTATCGATATGCATTCACTAACCGGATCAGTAATTTATGTGAAATTGGCAAGTCAGACAAAAAGTGTTACTCCTTTCATTCGTAATTATATCTAACAAGACGACATCCCATCGTCCTTCCCGACGATGATTAATATTGATCGGATTTTAGCTTTTTAAATTTGTTATTCCGTTCCGTTCCATTTATAATGCTCATTATATAACGATCGTCTAAATATTTACGAATACTTATTTTTAACCGAAGCGTACGGTTAATTAAACCATTCTCGGCTTTACCAACCAGCGGTAAATTCAGAACATATTGATCAAACTAGTAAAAAAAACAGATACTCCATGTCCTAATCTTTATAGACAGGAATACGGTTTGTATTTATTTTAAATATGTCATTAAGTTTCGAAGTTCAAATGGAATCTACAAAATATGCACATTTTAAAATGGATATAAAGAAGAATCATCGGACGAACAGCAAATCGGACAATAAGCAACTGACAAAAAGCAAAAGTGTCGGATAAAAAAGCAACGGACAAAAAGCAAAAGTGTCGGACAAAAAGCAAAACGGACCGAAAGCACCGGACAAAAAGCAAAAGTGTCGGACTAAAAGCAAAATAATCGGACAAAAAGCAAAACGGACCGAAAGCAACGGACATTGAGCAAAAGTGTCGGACCAAAAGCAAAATTATCGGACAAAAAGCAAAACGGACCAGAAGCAACGGGCAAAAAGCAAAAGTGTCGGACACGTCTACATTCTGGCCAATAAATGTTCTATTGTCATTGATATTTAATAGTTTTATTTACCCTTTCGTATCAAGATTTCTGTTTATTTGTATAGTGAGTAACTTTTCCTCATTAAATTAACAAATAACTAGATTATTGGTCCCCTTGTCCACATCGTCTTTCGAATTTAAAAAGGTAGGGACACATTAACATTATTATTTACAAATTTCAGAGCATTAGCATATAACACATCAAAACATTTACTAAAAATGACCTAAAATTTAATCTCTTTAAACCATTCCACATAACAAAGCCGATACTTTTATTTTGGCATTGCACATAGTGATTGCTTACGTCTTTGCACTTAATCAATTGAAAATCAACCAACTGGTATTTTGGTCTGTTAGTCATTGGTCTATTCATTATCATTCACTTGGTTCTTGAAAAAGTTTTCGGTAACTGCAAGTACTCTTAGATCGGTAGTCTGTCATATGTCTTATTTATATTTGTTTTGTGCTAAATACTGATGCGATGAGACAAGCCCTAGTGATGTTTTACTGTGTGCTCTAAAATCGTATTGATACACCACTGTCTCAGGTTGTGGAGGTTAAGCGCTCACAATATTCTTTATAAACAGGTCACAAGCCAGCAATTGTAACCAAGACGGATTGTGTTAGTCGTTTGTTGTTTTCTGCCATATTTATTATTCGTTCATTGTTGCATTATAAATCAAGCCGTTATTTTTCTTTTGTTTTGAATTGTTTCATACCGGGGCAATGTATAGCTTACTTTATGTATTGGTTTTGGTCTTTGTTGAGGGCCGTACGATGACCCTCTGGTTTGCTTATTACATTGTACCTTGACATAGAAATTGGGGTGACCCGCACTTTATTGATTAATATCGGTATTCAAACAAACGACAAAATGTGGAAATTTGTAACGGAAAATAACTGTACAGGACCACATACGACACGGCCAACTTTGTTTGAAAGAGTTCAAACCTTAATTTTTACACAACTTACCAATATTTATCAACTGAATAAAATTAAAATATATTGCTATATCAAATTAAGCTACTATGTATTCAAAAGGAATAGGGCGATCTTTCGGACACTAATGATTCCACCACACTACCCCAATGCTGACAAACAACAGTACACAGAAAACTAAAGACTTAGAAACACGATCCCCATTAAAAATGGAGTGTTCCGGAAGGGTGAGAAGACCCTGTTGCACATGCGACACCCGTCGTGTTATACTATAAAATACGTCGATAAGTTTTATCAAGTGATAATCATTAGGAATCACAAAATAGCTGATTGATAATTGACTCTTATCTAATCCTCAGACATCACCAAATCAATAAACCATCGGTAAAGTGAAATGTTCTAGCCCTGAAACTTGGCCGACTGTGAAAATTTGAATTAGAAACACGTTTATCATAAAAAAGGATAAGCGAGAATTTTACCGGTATAAACAACACAGACATTGAAAAATAAAAGCACAAGGTACAACACTTAAAACTAAAGCAAGAGCGAAACGAACTCCTTTAAAAACTAGGAGTGATTTCAGGTGCTCCGGAAGAGTAAGCAGATCCTGCTCCACATGTTGCACCCTCGTGTTGTTCATGTAATTACAAACCCGGTGATAAGTTTAATTCGGTAGGTCACATTCAAGAAAATGAGGACGGGATTGTGGTGACGACAATTGGACATATCTGTCGTTATCTGTGAGACAAATAACTGTATAAAACAGGGAGGAAACATACACCAGTAGTGGCATCGACCCAGTAGTTGTAAATAAACTCAAACATAGATACCAGGATTTAAATTGTGTATGCCAGAACCGCGTTTCATCTACAAAATTCACCAGAGACGCTCGAATCAAAACAGTTAAAAGGCCAAAAAATGTACAAAGTTCAAGAGCATTGAGGACTCAAAATTCCGAATGGTTTTGTTAAATTCTTCAAAGGTAATCTATTCCTTTGGTAGACAATCCTTAGTATTTCGAAAATTCCTGAGGTAGGTAGAAAATACTTAGTATTTTGAAAAAAAACAAAGTTTTGTAAACAGCTAATTTCTTATGTTAACACCTCAGGTTTTCTAGATTTGTGTATGCTTAAAAATGGAGTAAATTTTGACGAAAATATATTTTCCGGTTAAAATATGACAATATGACTATTGTTTTATATAAGAGATATCAAATGCCAATGCATTCCCAAATTTAAAATGGAGGCTCATCTAACAAGTAGTAGAAAAAAAGTTTGCTATCCAATCGATCCGTCGATCCAAAAAATTGCATTAGAATTTGAATTTACCTTTTAAAAATGTTGCATTTGATTGTGTCATCAGCGCAAATTGCATTTGTTTTCTCAGATTCAATAGATTTAATTATTGCTGTTTCTTCTGGTATTATTAAAGCAAATATTAAGAGGTGTCTGCAAAGTATTTAAGTCCATTGGTTTGAAAATTATGTAAAAGAGGACAAGGGTTCAAAATAGTAAATACAATCAAGAGGGGCCAGCAAATGTCTGAAACCAATTCATAATTCTAAACTGGCTTAATTACATAAAGAGACAGCGACAAGAACACATATGATTCTGATATGGGACGATGCACTAACAAATGGCGACGGTAAACAAATTTTGTTAGTACTCAATTCACCTATTATTATTTCTATCAGAGATAGAAAAAAGGCGGAATATACATGTACTAAAGGGAGAGAATCTTAACAATAAGTTGAAGAGAGACTGACAAAACCATGGTATAAACGACAAACGACGTAAAGACAAACAACAGTCTACTAAACACTACATAAAAAACTAAAGGTAAAGCAACACAAGTTTGAGCTTTCTAAAAGCTGAGGACGGCTTCGCTCTATCCTAATTTAAGGTAATATGTGTGCAAATGGTTGTTAATTTAGTATTGGAAATGTGGTATTTTAGATATTGGTTGATAGAAAATGGATGTCTTAGACTTGGAATATCAATTTTGTATATATATATACAAGGGTTTAAGAACATCAGTTGTTCGACCTGTTAGTCAAATGCGTTTTGTTAAAATAGACTTTTCACTTTTCGGTCTTTTGGTAAATTGTTGTTTGTGCTGTATTTAGACCCTCTACCAAGAAATTTGTTTTACATGCACATGTATAAAAATTGCGGTTTTATCCAACGCAATCATAGGTTTGAACGTTGTTTTCAATTTAGACTTTTATATATATATATATATATATATATATATATATATTAAGATGAACTTTTCTGGAATTTTAAATTGGCTGTTAAGTGTTGTGTATACACCCATGCTTTTAAAATTTTGTTCACATTACTTGTTGAAACATTTACAAATAGACACGACTCTGGAGGTGTGCCTAGATTGGCAGAAGTTATAAAATACAGATGATGTATTTTGTAAACATTGTATAGGAACATTGTTTAGCAAATCAAGTGCATATTGCAGATTAACAAAGGAAATAAAACACGTACTTATAATTGATATTTCAATATTGAATTTCGGTGTGCAATATATGCATAATGAAACGACCAGGAATTAATGACAGTTGATCGGAACTGAAATACACATAGTTAATTTTCCGGTATTTGATGTCTTATCCTGAGACGAGAAAATCTGTTATTCTTTATCTCATTTAAACCAATAGCTGTTGTTGTATCTCAGTCGCATTATTAAGCAACCAATCAGAATCTACATGTGATAAGTTATTATTTCAAGATGGCGTGTATATCGACTGAAACTAATAGCTCCGCACCGTGATTCGAAGCAATGAACCTCACCAAAACCTGGGGTGATACCAAGTGCTCCGGAAGTAGAAGCATATCCTACAATACAATTGCTACAGTAACAACGAATAAAAAAAAAAAACAGAAAACCTTTAATTACACCACCGACTATAGTAAAATAAAAAAAAAGGCTTTCTTCTCTCGAAGTAGGAAGGCATGAAATATACTTAGTATTAGAATTTATTAATTTTACCTTGTAGTTCTAGAGAGATTAACCATTTAACTTCTGCAAGAAAAAATTTGAATCTTTTGTTAAAGCATCAATCGTTTTCTTTCACTGTCAGTGGTCAGATTCAGAAAAGGAGTAGGACGAGGAATTATTAAATAGATAGTTTAATGTGTGTATGACCCAGACGAAAGCAATGATAACTACCTAACTGCTGAACAACAACATTTGTGTAAGTCAGTAAATTTGACAGAGGCAAATATAAGTACTTCATTAGCATATTGATTTTGTAGACACAAAAGTGCAAACTGCATCGTCTCGTCAGACAGATCATGTATTATCATTTAATGGACTATTTGAATAACTTCGATAAATGAATCTTTTGTTATAATCTTTTATTTTATTAATTTTCTCTGAAATTCAAACTGAGCATCATGCACTATAGTTTTCATTTCTAAACAAAAGATCAGGCATAGAAACATAACATTTAAACAGGACAATATCTTTTTCGGGGCATTAAATCAGGTCAGGATATTTCTTCCTTCCAATCCATATTACATTTGTTAAAGCTGTATAAATCTTTCATTCTGAAATCTTATGAAATTTTAAAAAACGAGAAGGTGTCTTCTATAGAATTATCACTTCACTGCAAGTTTATTATTATAGTAAGGCGTTAAAGTTTAATTTTATCCCATTAAATTAACAAATAACTAGATAATCGGTCCCGTTGTTCACACCTCCTTCGAATTTACATTAGGTAGTGGCAAACCAAATTTATCATTTACATAATTCTGAGCATTAGCACATAACTCTTCAAACCATTTACAAAAGGATGAGCCAAAATTTAAGCTTTTTAAACAATTCCACATAAAAAAAAGTCGATACCTTGGCATTGCACATGATCATGCTTTTCTCCGATTGCTTACTTCTTACAACTTAATCAATTGTCTCAGGTTGTGGAGGTTAAGCGCTCACAATATTCTTTATAACAGGTCAGAAGCCAGTAATTCTAATCAACACGGATTGTGTTAGTCGTTTGTTGTTTTCTGCCATATTTATTTTTCGTTCATTGTTGCATTATAAATCAAACCGTTATTTTTCTTTTATTTTGAATTGTTTCACATGTCATATCGGGGCAATGTATAGCTTACTTTATGTATTGGTTTTGGTCTTTGTTGAGGGCCGTACGATGACCCTCTGGTTTGCTTATTACATTGTACCTTGACATAGAAATTGTTGGTGACCCGCACTTTATCAATAATTATCGGTATTCAAACAATCGTCAAAATGTGGAAATTTGTAACGGAAAATAACTGTACAGGACCACATACGACACGGCCAACTTTGTCTGAAAGAGTTCAATATAAAAATAAGGAGATGAGGTATGATTGCCGATGAGACAACTATCCAACTATAGACAAGTCCAAATAAAGTGGATGTGAGCAATTATAGGCAACCGTACGGCCTTCAACAATGAGAAAATCCCATACCGTATAGTCGGACATAAAAAATATGAAACAATTCAATTGAGAAAACTATCGGCCTAATTTATAACAATTAACGAAAAATACAGACATGAACCAACGACAACCACTGAACTACAGGCTCCTAACTTGGGACAGGCACATAAAGAATGTGGCGGGGTTAAACATGAGACATTGGTGTAACAGCACACCATAAGAACAAACTATAAAAATCAGTTGAAAAAGGCTCAACTTATCAGATCGATACAAAGCAGAAAAACATCAAACATAAACACATACCGGCCGTGGCAGGGTATTTATCTATCACTCATCCTTAACAACAAAAAGGACACTAAGTACAGATCTGAGAGTACTCGCAGTTACTGACAGCTAGTTCAAAGCCAATAACAACTACCCGTCCACGTCCACTCTGTGTTTTTGTTAGATGTATTTCTATATGTATCCATCTGATGAGTTAAGCCTTTTTCAACTGATTTTTATAGTTTTTTCTTATGTCGTACTGTTACACCACTGTCCCAGGTTAGGAGCGAGGGTTGAGCGCTCAAAAACATGTTTAACCCCGCCTAATTCTTTAGGTGCCTGTCCCAAGTCAGGAGCCTGTAGTTCTATGGTTGTCGTTAGTTCATGTCTGTCATATTTTTTTTCGTAAATTGATTTGTTATAAATTTGGCCTTTAGTTTTCTCAATTGAATTGTTTCATATTTTTCATGTCGGGGCCTTTTATAGCCGACCATACGGTATGGGTTTTCTCATTGTTGAAGGCCGTACGGTTGCCTATAATTGCTTACATCAACTTCATTTGAACTTTGATGGATAGTTGTCTCATTGGCAATCATACCACATCCCCTTATTTTTATACTAATAAAAATAAATCATGTATTTAAGACTAAAATATCAACCATCAATCAGTACACATCCAACATCCAATGGATTTAGTGTAAAGACTTCATTAACAGTCAGAGAAAAAACATGACCTTGTGCAACGCCAAAATGCCAAACGATTGACAGATTGTAGTACCGTTAGAGTGCATATGTGTATAACAAAACTATTAGTATGATTTTAATTTACTTATAACAAATCAATAGTTATACAAATAAAAACAATATTCAAAGATCTAACCTTAATTTCTACACAATTTACCAATATTTATCAACTGAATAAAACTTAAAATATATTGATATATCAAATCAAGCTACTATGTATTCGAAAGGATACTTGGGCGATCTTGCGCACACTAAATATTCCACCACTTTACCTCAATGCTGGTTAATCAAAACACGAACATCCATATATTCAGATATATCTTTTTGTTATGTATAGAAACAATTAGCATGTCTGAATGAAATAAATGATGCTATCGTGTTAAAAGTGAAAGTTACAATGTATCCAGAATACACCACTACTAATCAGAAAAGCATATCTAAACATCATACAATGTAATATACTTGCAAATACTTATACATGTTGTGTACAAGATGCAAGTTTGTACAGGGTTTTGTACAAGTTGTAAGTTTTTTGATACATACCTTTTTTGCACCAGGTGATAAAAGTTTATCATCTAAAATTTATCAGCTTAATGTCTTAAATTTAAATTTATATACTTCAACCTAACATTTAGTGCTATTCTCCTTGTCCTAAAACTGGAAATCAGGACACCTGAATGGTTTAAATTCTATTTTAATTTTTCTCCTTATACCAAAATCATATCCATAAAAAATCTTTTGTGTTCTTATAATGTTTTTGTATCAGTGCTAAGTATTAGACTGTATCATGTAGTCATGGAAATATGACAGAAATATGCGAAACAAAAGACTGTGTGCTTGTATCATCCATTTGTGTTGAGCGGTTAATAAAACACTGATAACTTGTACAACATTACAATTTGTACACAACATATATATATCAATAATCCTGATTAGCGAAGCAAAGGATGTGTGAGATTCGTTGGACCATTTGCAGGTTCACCTATATTTTGTATCCAAAACTTATCTTAAAACTGTAGTTTTCGCAGCGAAACTTTCAAACATATTCCATAGATTGATGTTGTATGGGGCCTATATTATTGAATTTGGTACTATGATTTAATACATTTATTAAAGTATTCGATTTATAAAATATTCTTATTCTTCGTTTCGTCCCTGACTTCCTTTCGAAGAGTAAACAGAAGAATGAAATATTTTTTTTCTTTCCCCATAACCGAGGCAGAAATGAAAAAACAGTTTTAACTACAGGCTTACATATATGTAGTTTTATTTCGTCCTGTCATTATCTATTGTTTCATAACTATAAGTTATCATTGTGGATACACGTGTGTATACTATGATAAACTGTAAACTCTCTTACCTGGTCAGTTTAATATCAGATATCAACAATGAAGATTCTTTTATTTTGTCTTCTTCTTTGTCAGCATTTTCGAATGTATGGTAAGTACTTACACTCTGTCATAGAAAAAGCCGTTACTCATCAAAAACAAAGTAGTTATTGCAAGGCAAGAGATACATTTGTTGTTTTTATTTTTACAGCCCTGGATCGATACCATTGCTGGTGAACTATCAGTCCCCGAGGGTATCATCAGCTCAGTAGTCAGTACTTCGGTACTGACATTATTTATAACAAACCCTTTTTTCGTTTTTAGATTGAAATCACATTGTTTGCAAATAAAACCCATTCTAATGCAATTCGTTTAGAACGATAATTTTCATTGGACGTTGACAAATATTTTAACAGGTTATATTCCACGTTCTACCGGTCCGTAACTAAGGAAAGCCACCGTTTTGAATTCCGAATTTTGTGCCTCAAAATCTTCTTTTGTCAAAATTTAAACCATTCAGAGGCATACGAAAAGTATAAGTACGCCTAGTGTTTATATTTGACATCGGGAGTATACCTATGACGTCACATCGTTTAGATGCCAAAGACGATGTAACAGTTTCACGGACTTTTTCATTTATGGCATTTTTTAGCCAAAATATTTACTAACATAGATTTTATTTTAATATGTGTCATTAGAATGGAGATAACTGTATTGTATTTTAAGCTTGACGGTCGCAAATATCCGTTTACATAGCTCCGCTACGCGTCGTTAGGTAAACTCAATTTGCGACAGTAAAATCTAAGTTTTACGAAGGCCTAGCGTAAAATACAATACAGTTATCTCCTAATTACCGAAGAGCGAAAAGTGAGAAATCTATCAAAATCGTGCGTTCAGTTTCATTAATTCTACCTTTGAATAACATTTTGATATGCGTCTGAAAAAGCACATATACTGTATGTACACATAATTATATTTAAAATGTGTTTCACTGTGTTGAGAGGTTGCCATGTAAATAGGAATTACTTATATAAATTGCTTCAGCTACAGGCCGCAGGTGATTACACTAAAAAAAATACACGTAGTAAGGACATAAAGCTGCATTGACGTTAATATACAAGACATGTTGAAAATTTTAAAAAGAACTGGAAAATGCAGTACAAAGAGAAGTTGGATGATTCCAATAGACAAAGAGAAACCTAATCGAAAGATATAGACAATACAAAATTATTACACGGATTCCAATTCAAAAGATTGATACATTAACCTCAGGAGAAACCGCGTTACACTTATGTCGCTGGGGATGTATTTTAAATCCTGGTCAATAATTGTGAATAAAGAAGATTTTTAGTGTACGTCAATAACCTTGATGTCAAATGACTATCTGCGTTGTACTCTTGTTAAAATCAGATAGTAAGTTATATTTAGTAACAAATTAAATATAATTATCATATATGTTGACCTCTAGCTGTATTTCGCTTATTTCTGTCAGTGTTTTGCAGTCTCATTCACATATACCCCCGCATCTGCTCTTGTTCATTAACGAGAAAAATAGAATGGATAGAAACCACAACAAACAAAATCTGCGACATAGACACAGATATTTTTCTGTACTTTATATATATGTCCAAGTCTTGATGGCGATATAAGACTTACGTGTTAGTATTAGGAATCATTGGTTTGGTCGTTTTTTTTAACGGCAAAACGATGAAGTATATTTTGTTTTTATCACAGGTAGTGCAATATATGTAGATAAAGGAAATCCTTATACTGATCAACCATTGAAGGTCGGTGAACTGACAATTTCAAAATCAGCACAGAAGAGTCCGTTACATACAAAAGGTAATCTTAACTTCATTTTAATTAACATAAACATGAAGGTGATTTGAATTTAATCGTAATTAATATAAACAATAAATCGTCTTGAATATGCATGAAATAGTTGCCACTGGACAAAAAACAAAACATCAATCAAAGTCATAATCAACTGACTAAAAAAGTTATTGTTTCACAATCATTTAAAAAATACAAAACTGTATTTCAAGCAAAGGATCAAAGAGAGCGACAACCACTGATAAAGAGAAAATCTGTGTAACCAAGGCAACTAAAAATAATCAAAGACTTTAAAAAACTAATAACCAACAAACTATGTAAGCTTACTCTAATAAAATGCAAATCTAAATCACTTGCTATGGGCTTAGTAAATCATGCGCGATAGAGGTTCACAGAAAGGTTTAAACCACTGTAGTTGATTCCTGCCCTTTTACCAGCTATCGGTACGGCAAATACAATAGGTGACATAGATCAAAATCTGCTATACACTATTGAAAAATGCAATATTTTGCAACGGCAATCGGAAACGCAGACAAAAGTCTGCTGTACACGATAGCAAAAACAATTGTTTTTAATTGCAATCGGGAACACAGATCCTATTGTATCTGCGATACCGATAGCCGGTAGTAGGATGAGAGTACAATTAATAATCTTGCACAAATCTCATAAAAATGATGCCGTATCAAATTCTTCAGAAGGGTAAAATGCATCCGTCTTAAACTTGCAGTGAGGTGAGAATTTTTTTTTTTTCTCCGTGTTGAAGGCCTCACTGTGATTTTGAGATGAAGAACAGCAATAAAATCGCTATTCCTTTGCTTTTTGTGTGGTTTTGCTGTGCATGTACTGATTTTGTGTCATTGATTGATACCCTATATCCTTTGTGTTTCCATTGTTCCTTAAAAGGCATTAAGCCCAATCGTCCGTATTACCGAAATGCTAAATTTACCTTCTGCATTTAGTTGTTGTAATTCTTTAACTTTTCAGATCTTTAATTGTCATGTTAGGGCACTTCTGATGTTTTTATGTTTACATAAATGCATTTTACAGCTTACTTTCCCCAAGAAGCTGGTACATATCCAGTAGTTCTATTCGTTGGCGGTCTGAATGGATACATTTTGGTAGAATTGTACGAAACAGTATTATATAGAATTGCTTCTCATGGTTTTATTGTTTTTGGAATGGACTATCGGTTTCCTGTAGAAAATCTTCATTTTGAGAAGGATAATAAATTACAACAAGACATTTCAAAATTTTTTGACCAATATACTTGGGTAAGTATTCAAAGTAAATACAGATTTGATCGTGGACAAACATTCCTGTAATTTTACATTGATGGAACCCATGCAACTTATGAAGATACTGTAAAATATGAAAACAACACTACATAATTTTATGCACCCGAAGCGCGTTTCTTGATTTACCTTCATCAGGAACGCTCAAAGCCCAATATTTGAAAGCAAAGGATTATAAGAACCGAACCAGTAGAAAAGCTATATGACCAAAAAGAACCTAAAATAATAGCCAAATCCATCTAAGGTCGACTTTGCCTGAGGGAATCGAAACCTTTTTTTTAAATTATTATATATTTATGAACGGACACTTTTAGAAAGGTTTGTTATAAATTTAAGAAAGGGAATAACAAATTGTATATTATCTCGCCTGCGTGAAATAAGGATGCTAAACCGCCAACGAGATGATAATTGCGATAACTAATTGTGCAAAGTTCAAAATGTCAGAAGAAAAAATAACTAGACAATGCATATATCATTATATGTATAAATAGTTGTTAATAGTAATTGTCTGAAATTTCCGTTTGTCATATTCCATATGCCCTTTACCTTTTTTCGGTTCAATGATTTACTAAGGCATGTGAAGTCAACTTTAAACCAGGTTTACTTAGGGTAATTGTCAACTTTCTTTGGTCTATAGAATATCAATAAGTATATGTAACACGAGTCATTTGATCTTGAATGACGCTTATTTGTCGTCGTTACTTTGAGTCACATCTCAACGTTATTTTGTGTAGAGCATCCAGTAGCGGATCCAGGGTGGGGTGGGGTGGGGGGATCCAGGGGTTGTAATCCCCTTTTTTTTGACGATCAATGCTTTGAATGGGAACATATAGTTGGAACCCCTTTTAAAATGGCTGGATCCGCCCCTGTCATCGTTGTATACTTGACCATGGAAGTAAATGATATAATTCTTCCATGACTTGACTAATGTCAACTGAATGAAGTGATTTTTTTCAGTGTTCACCCCCAAAATCTCATAAACTTTTCACGTAGTTTCTATATAATTATTCTTAAATATAAAAAACAAACAAATTGAATCTTTTATTTTTAGCTTCAGAATTATATGTCTAATAAAACAGTGGCTACTATAGCATGGAATACGACTGCTTTAGTTTGTCATTCTTCTGGGTGTGATGTTACTCTAAAGATGATCAAAGAAAAGCCTAAGTTATTCAAGGTATTTATGTCAATACGATATTAATCAAGTTATATAATTGTGTACTCTTATTGTATTGTTCAAAGACAATAGGTAAGTAATGCATGAAGTTTAATTTATATTTAAATACAGAATATGGATTTTTTTATCGTTTAACACACATGGATAGTTGTCTCATTGGCACGCATGCCACATCTTCCTATTTATATGTATGAACTTTTCTGCCGAAGGTCTAAAGTTTTTCTGGCTATTCCGGCTTACTCCATCAATAAAGACTGGCCTGCATGAAATAGCTAAAGTCGCTGTAAGTGGCGTTAATCAACAAAAACAAACAAAACAAAACGTATTACTTTCTGGAAGGAAACTTTAGATCTGGTTTAATAACGTATACCATATACAGTTCATTATACTGATTAACATAACATGCAAACATCCGCAACAGACGAAAGTACATAGCTATGGATACTAATAAACTCATCATAGATACCAGGATTAAAATTTTATGAGTCAGACGCGCGTTAGTCAAGAAAAGACTCATATGTGACGCTCGATTCAAAAAATAAAAAAAAGCCATATAAAATACGAAGTTGAAGAGCATACAATTTTAGAACTGCAAAATACTGAAAAATTCGGTCCAGAAGATTCACTGTGAATGTTGCCTTGATTATACATGGAACTTTAACAATTACTTAGACAATCAATAGATAAAACTCTCACATTTTTTTCCAGTCGACCGTCTTCCTAGAACCTTACAGTCAGGACGTCAAAGACAAAATCGATATTAAAATGCCAGCATTTATGTATGGAACACAACTATCAGAGGAGGGAAATAAATGTGCAATTCCTGGTTATGACTATAATACATTTTATGACCTCTGGAGCTGCCCTAAAATTGTTATGAATGTAGCAGTAAGTACAGGTGCTGTTTTTACATACAGTTTATGAGTAAATCACATCTGGTGACATTTGATTATATTTGCTACTGGACGTTAAGCAACCAACAGCAATCAACATTTGATAATATCAAAATAATAATAACTAAAGGTCGTTTAAATGATTATATTCAAAATAATCAGTTAGGTTTCTTTTTCTAGTCATCATATTCAAGCAAGATTCATAAGAATGCCACCTGGAAATTAAGACAAATACAATAATGGTTATTTTAAAGAGATGATGATAATTATACAGAGGTTTGACCAATTTCTGGTGAAATTATATCACACCGGGACAATTTTCAAAAAACTTTAAACTACACTACAATTCATAGTATCACAGCTTCATTTGTGTAATTCGAGATTATGAAAATATTATGGCGTATTTCAAAATAAATGAACGACCTATAAATGTTTAAAGATGGTTTAAGGTGGCTCGGGTGTCTTCCTCTATCTTGGATTTTGAAGTAGCAGATGACAATTGGTCTAGATCTTTAATGAAATGTGCAAATTTTGAGAGTAGTATGTAATTCATGTGTAAGACTTTTCGTGTTAATAAAGAAAATGTGTTTAATCATATTTATGGCTGTTTTTCTTAAAACACAATATTTTTGTTTGATTCATTTTTTTCAACTTTGCCACATAAGGGGAGATAACTCAGATAGTAGGGGAGATAACTCAGATAAAGTAATTTTTATAATAGAAAGTGTTGTGAATTTACCTATTTTAATATGTAGCAAGAAAACAAGTTCGGTGACCCCATTTTTCTTTTTCTCATCTGAAAGCATGTTATAAGAGCTATCTTCTCACATTTTATCTTAAAATTCTATGGTGTAGTTTTCTTTTTATCACACAAAATTGGATTTTCCATGCATAATCTATACAAAATCTGACAATTTTGCACAACCTGTAGCGTGAAAAAAGTTCGGTGACCCATACTTTTATTATATTTTTGAAAAAAGCATGATAAAAACTACATTTTGACAAATTATTTAAAAATTCTATGGATTTTAATTAAGACCCCCGATCCACCTTAAAATGGTTTTGATAAAATTTGGAATTTTTTTAGTATTTATCCCCAAGATAAATAAGAGCTTTTCATAACCTAAACCAAAATTACATTGGTAGTAATTAGATTTATTGTCTGTCAGATACAAATAGAATCCTTTTGTCCAAATCATGTAACACTTACATGATTTATTGAAATTGTCTTAAACACCACTCAAGCAATATGAAACAGTGAACAACAGGATTTTATGTAAATATTCATAATTGATGAAAAACTTTTCAGTATATTATATAAACTCTGCTATGATATTCAAATTGTGTACAACCATCTTTGATGTTATTTCGTTTTTATAAAAGGCATTTTATGGTTTAGTAAAGTTCTTTTCTTAGTAATTGGGATTGATGAAATGTAACATTATATCGTATAATTATTCAAAGAGTGTGTGCCATTTACTCTATTAAGTGTATTTATTGAGATTTTTTTTATCCCGATGATACCCCGCGTTATAAAAATTGGCCCCAATTTCTCGGTCTGAGAGGTCATCTCCACCACAAGGAACGCTCGTGTCAGAACAGCCTGTCAGAATGGGAACGTTTAATCCGATTTATTGTTTGTTTGTTTTCGTTCTAATAGCCACTGAAAATAAATACAACCAACAATCAATCAACGAAACGCTTTCCTAAAATAAAAGATTTTTAAAACATAAGAGGCGGGACAAGGAAAGTTGAGGAGCAAGATAATAGTCTACGTTAAATTGAGTATCAAAATATACTTCTCGGAGGTTTTCCACTTGAAGAATTTTAATCTTTTTCAAATTGAATTTGTCTGAAAGCACACATATATAGT
The DNA here is from genome assembly GCA_017311375.1 of Mytilus coruscus. Lineage (NCBI taxonomy): Eukaryota > Metazoa > Mollusca > Bivalvia > Mytilida > Mytilidae > Mytilus > Mytilus coruscus. Next base: position 67,269,762 of record CM029600.1, on the reverse strand, counting down.
TTTTGAGAAACGACTATTGCTTCCTGGTCTGCCATTTTGACTTTGAATAGGATGTATATTGTTTTGGTATTTTCAGGACTTTGGTCACTGTGATATATTGGACCCTGAGCCTTGGGCTGGTAGGTGTTACCTTTTGTCATTTTAGAAAAAAACATAATGTTATTATAATAATAATGAAAGCTTTAACTTTCAATAAAATTATTCACTTATAAATTGCAAAAAAATAAATACTAATTATATCTTTGACCGCTTAGAAGTTCCTACATGTAATTCACATGAATAGTTGGGAATTTAAACTAACCCTATAAATACTAGTATACAACATTATAAAACTGTTCATTAATCTGCATGTACCAGCTTAAGACGACGTTTTCGTCTAATCTAGTTGAAAAACTACCATGATTAAGAATTCATTTAGACAATTGACTCCGAAACTTTTACATATTACACTGGGGAGACATTTCTCGGTGTCAACTGTATACGAATTATACGTCTAAGAGTTTCTATTCAACAAAATTGGACATAAGTTATGTATGTTTTCCAAGTCTTGTGTTTAACCCTTATATGCGTACCCTTTATTTTAAAGCGTGTCGAGATGTTCACCATTGTAAAATAACAACCAATACAACAAAACTTCCAGAGTATCACGAATTTGTACAAGGAGCAGTCAGTAGTTTCCTTGTGAATACACTACAGAATAGAACTGATGCTTTAAAGTATATTATACAGAAACCATTGATTCCATTAAATTTGCTGGAACTAAAAACTGATTTAAACTGTACCAAAAGCTTTAACTAGTTGAAATAGTTACAGTATTGTGAAGATAAGCGTTCAGATTAAATGAAACTTTTCATCTGTATTTACGTGAGGATAATACAAGTTTGAAATTTTGAAGTAGAATCTGTAATTAATGCATTATTATATAATTACAGGATATTAAACGTTTCTGTTGATAGTATTGTTATGCTTTTTTTATTTGCCTGATAATGATGCATACAATGACAGAGTAATGTAAAATCTATGTAGGAATCATTACGATCTACAAAAAATATCAGAGTTGATTTTTCCAGCCTTACAATTGTAGAAATGCGGGTATTGGAATTTTACTACTATTGAGGCTCGAGTATGTTCTTTATATTGTGAAAAACAATATGTATACTTGTATAGTCAACCACGATTTCAAATAGTGAAAGTATTTTGGAGCTTGTTATGTGAAATAAGAATATCAGTTTATTGATCATGGTTGTTGTTTTTTTAACAAGAAATATCATTTTCATCATTTTGGTGCTTGTTCTTTGAAAAGTTCTGATGCATTTTTCGGCTTTATCACTGTTATCCCAGGTTGAATGTATGCCTGAACGCTCACAAGCATTTTCAAACAAACTGCACACTTAATGTCCTTAACCCTAATCAGAAGCCGGGTTATTTTCAAATGGTTTTCGTTCCTGTAAAAGTATTTCCTTCTTCATAACATGTCATTGTCTTAAAAGGAAGTTGATTTTATTTTTTGAAATTTTCAAATTTGGGTTACCTGAGATCTTTTATAGCTTACCTTATTGTAACGGGTTTTGCTCGTTTTTGGCAGCACGACGATACCAAAGCGGAAATACAAAATTATGAGTCGAGGAATTATAAACACCACTTTGGCCAACTAAAAAAAAGACTAACAACAGTCCACAAAACGTTACAAAGATTATTATAGGTCTGTAATAGCTCATTATCAATCATGCCACATCACCTTTTTGTATATTGTAAAAAGACATCGCAAAACAGAGACATATAAAACTGTTTATTGTTGATGCGTAATGTGTTTTATCGGTTTCAGATTTAAAAATTACGAAGTACAAAGAAAGAGTTGTTAATCCAGTAATTCATATACAAAGATTTCTCAACAAAAGTCTTAACGAACAGTATTATTTAATATATAACGCAATTCGTCTTCATGTTTTATTAAATCAATTCGTCAATAGACGTGGAAATTTGCCACTTATTTTATATACAGCTTCGTCTACTTCACAATGAACACATGAGTGGTTGGTGTTATGCCTGAAAATAAATATAAAAATTTAAATCACAGCTTATATTTACCACTCGAGTCCGTATATTCCGACAGTTACCTCGTTAGAACTAAGTAAACCCACTTAAAATTCTGAGAAAATTTAATGAATCATTGAAAATAAATATGTAACAATAAGTGCATCAATGGTTTTATAATTTTTGTTACCAAATACAGAGGCAAATTTTCCATTCGTCCTTTTATTTTTTGGTTAACTTTGTTGTTTGAATCATACTCGTTCTAACCCAGTCTCACAGTCTCTACTGGTATTGTTCCCAGAGTTTAGATTCTAGAATCTGTTATGATGGGTTTTACAAAAGGTTAAACGATTTACGACCAATTTAATCTGTATAGTTCGTATTTGTATTTATGGATTAAGAATTTATTGTGACTCAGTAATGGATAAGATACATTTACCAATCTGATTCATCACCATATATTATTCAAAGTACGTTAAAAGAGGAAAATGGTAGATGTCACTAGCGAAGAAAGTTTAAAGGATTTACGACGAACCCTTCCAAGAAATTTAGTCCTGATTTTTCTACGATTATTGTCTCAATTATATGATAATTTAATACCTTTTATGATCTTATTTACTTTTTGTGCTGAATAGAGGGTCATTAATCTCTCAATTCTTTCGAAAGGTTCATACCATATTGTGCAAATTTAAATTAAACTTGCTCTTTAAAATATTTGAATAAATTATGAAGAAAAAAGATCGCAATCAACACTAACCACTTTGTATTATTTTTCATAACTTGCATGCAACTGATAACCTCATACCTGTGAATAGTTCATCATGGTTTCCAACCCTACATCTACATCTACATGCTACGTCGCAATCTCCAAATAGACAGCCAATACCCACACATAAATCACTACATCTTGCTAAATCCTCTGTAGTATCACAAGTGGCAGGTCTATGGCTGGTCATGCCCTCAACTTGCTGAAATACTAAAGTAACAAAAATTCATCTTCTTTTTGTGTACACATTTACTTGTTGAAATAAAAACTACAATTAAATCAAATTAAAACATTATAATTGCACTTACCTGCCAAAATAACCAAAAGTGAAAAATACACTGGCTTCATATTTACGTATTTTAAAAGTAATAACCAAAAATCGAAACTTTATAAAACACAGGTTTAATATTAGAAATAAATAGAGCATTATGATGATGTAATTGTATATTGCACAAATTAATCACCAGAAAAGTTTACTCGCTAAAATAAAACGTATTGTAATATTAATTCTGTTTCTAATAAAATCATATCAAACTGTTACGTCTGTTCCATATGTGTCTTTATATCTTAAATCATCGATAAATCTTATTATGGTTTTCTACGATTTATAACTCCAAACTGTTGTGTGTGTTATAAGCGGCCCCGGTGGCAATTACATATTTTGACCGTCGAAAATAATATTTCATTTGAGACGCGTATAGTGGAACCAGAGAAACTGATATTTCGACTGTCAAATCCGCAATTGCCACCAGCAACGTTACCAACGAATTACTGTGATTTTTATGTTATTCTGGCTATTCCTACATTTTGAATTTTATAGGTAAAATAGTAAAATTTTATGTTGGAGTTCCCAGAATTTTTATCTAAACAAAAGGATTAGGTAGGACTATGTTGTAACAACACGAAACTAATGAACCAAGGTAAATCCAGGTAAATCTTGTGGAAAATAAAGAAAAAGAATAGTTTCTATTACAATATTTTATTTAATAATTTCATAGCACATTTTGTGTAAATAATATTCAAAAGCACAAAATGAATTTATAGGCACAATGTTATTCACAAGCAATTGAAATTATTTAGGTGAAAACATTGATATATACAAGTAAATAATATCAATTGAAATATAAATATATTAAAATTGTAGTAATTATTCTTTGAAACAAAGCACTAAATTTTGAGTTACACTACATATTCATTGAAACAAAGCACAAAAAAGTACACTAAATTGACATTAAAACAGAGCACTAACACAGTAATACATTGCACTAAATTAAACACACAAGAGAATACAAAGTCTTAATCAATATGCAGGAGATGAGAAGCAGCATCTCCATACTGGACTGGCGTAAGTTCATTCTGTAACCTTGTTTTCAGTGTGTGAATATAAAAATAAGAAGATGTGGTATGATTGCAAATGAGACAACTCTCCACAAGAGATCAAATGACACAGAAATTAACAACTATAGGTTACCGTACGGCCTTCAACAAGGAGCAAATTCCATTCCGTATAGTCAGCTTTAAAAGGCCCCGAAATGACAAATGTAAAACAATTCAAACGAGAAAACTAACGGTCTAATTTATGTACAAAATAATAAACAAAAAACAAAAATGTTACACAGCAACAAACGATAAATACTGAATTACAGGCTCCTGACTTGGGACAGGCACATACAGAATGTGGTGGGGTTAAACTCGTTTGAAGGCGCCAACCCTCCCCCTAACCTGGGACAGTGCTGTAACAGTACAACATAAGAACAAACTATATAAATCAGTTGAAAAAGGCTTAACTCATCAGATGGATACAAATAGAAATACATCTAACATGTGAGAGCATGGAAGGCTTCTTCTTGTCTCAACAATTTTATCATGTTGAAGATGTTTGGGTGAGGTGCATTGATTAACTTCTTCAGTTTACTATGCCAATCTTCTAATTGATTTGTTGTTCTGGGACCTTCTGTTTTTGTTTAAAAAATCATACTTTATTCAAATAATGAAATGAATTAAATCTTTGAAGCTAAAGTTGAAAGTGTTGGTTACTATTAAATGCTTTAACTACCTTTTCTTTTAAATAATTTTATTTTCCAGACTACTGGTTGCTTTTACTACCTTTTCTTTTAAATAATTTTCAAGAAATTCCATATTAGAAACACTTGATTATAATAATACTTGATACATGTTTTCAAACAACAACAAAAAACCCCTTTTTTTTCATAAATTTCATATAAATTATTATTCTTTAATTTCCACAGGGAAAGTTACCTGTGACCTAATTAGGCACTAATGACTAAAAACAACATATTTTGCAATAACAATCTCTATTGTTCTTCCCATAATCTCCCATGTAGGAATAGCCAGAATAGTAAAATACAAAATGCAGGAATAGCCAGAAGATACCGTGTAATATATACTCGTAAAATGTTAAAAATTACATCGTTGAAATATGCAGAAAACGTTGTCGTTTAGGACTTCAATTATCAGCCGTGGAATTAATGACATTTGTCTTTTATCAAAAGTGGTGTTACATGTCAAATTGCATTCGAACTAGTAATTTAAAGTACATGTTCTGTAAGCACTAATTTTACACGTATCCAAAATATGAAAGCCGGGTAGATAAATGTTTTACGTCCAGTTGGCATGGTTTCAGTTAGCTGCAAGACCAAAACCATAATGTAGCAGTTGAACATGATAAGCCTTCCAAACTTAACATTGCGGCAGTCGTTGCTCGAATCTAGGACCAATGCACAGCTAGCCATCGTTCTATCAAATGAGGTAGTAGTCCGAATAATTATGACGTCTTGAAAGGTTATTTTAATTTTATGCTGTGACGCCTTCCTACGGCCAAGATCAAGGATAAATATATAGCAAATAAATAGCATACTATCATTAGATAGATTATGGTCATAGATTCATCAGTTGCCGGGCGCATTACGTTTGCGCGCATTTGGGGATTAAAAAATTTTACGTTTGCGCGCAGCTTTTGATTACATTTGCGCGCATTTATTTTACAGGTAAACTCAGGTAAAAATAAATGTAATATAAATAAAAATAATATAAAGATATAAATGACTCTAATTTGTTAATTTTCATAATAGATATGACTATAAATTATTCATTTTGAAAATATTTGTTGATTCAAATAATTTATATATTGTTCATATTGATTTCTAAGATAAAATATCAAGTGATCATGATAAATCCCGCTATAGATTTAGGCATACATGTAACTTCATTGCGAATATTTCAGAGTGAATAGTGTTTCAACGAATAGTTATCGCTTTTAAATTAGTAAATAATTTAAGTTGGTATGTAAAGTTGCGTCAAGGCACAAACATGGAGTTTCGTTTTTCTGTAACAAACCGGGGAAAAATCATTTATAGTATACGATGGATTTACTTTCCGTATTGACAGAATATAATAAAACGGACTTATCCTGCTTGAAATCCCACTTCCACCTCCTCGTTGGTCGGTAGGGGACTTAGACTAACGGAAAGGGTACTTGTACTTGTAAATAATTGAATAAATTAATAAATAAATAAGTATTATTACCTGTTTTTACCTGAGTTTACCTGTCAAATAAATGCGCGCAAATGTAATCAAAAGCTGCGCGCAAACGTAATGATTTTTGCGCGCAAATGTAATGGTAATGCGCGCAAACGTAATGCACCGCAATCGCCAGCTTTTATTTAGTCACAAAAACACTTTCAAATTTAATCATTATTCCTGAACATGCGACTCAAGACGAGTGAAATATTTTGTTTGACAATGCACTTTTCTTGTTCGGTTTAAAGTCATGATAGCCAATAACTTAACTTTTATGTTAAGATTTTAATGAAAATAACATTGCCTTGATAAAACTGCTACGTTGACAAAGTCACATCCACCACAGAATTCTGAATTTACAATATTTATATAGCGCATTATCTAACCAAAATTACTCTAATCGCTTAACATAAAAACAATCAGTGCAGTCAAAAGAGGTGTTTAACATTAAACAAAATATTTTGGCCTTTTGTACTTTTTTTATTTGGGCAACATTGATTAGTCTTTTGTAGACATATGCTTGAACCTAGTGGGCTATCTAGTGACATATCGTGACATTTTTCCTAACTCATTCAAAATTAGTCTTTTTATTTAGTAATGATCTGACGATTTCAAATACTTGTGCCACAAATATGACATTTTATTCATTTGCACTCCATAAAGACCGAAAAGAATGTCTGTGATTTTTATAAATTCATTTTTCATAGTCTGTTATTTTTGTTTCATTGGCAGGAGTATTCGTGCCTCAGTTATGACTACTTTAGCTACCGTATTATTAGTAGCGATGCTGCTTTCCATAGCTTTCTTTTATATTATATCTTAGATCAGGGCCCGTAGGCATAAAGCTACTTAAGTTAAGATATCGTAATACTAATTTATCGTAGGACATGTAGAAAATCCGTCCGTTCGGAACAAATCTTAACTTAAGTAGCTTTATGTATACGGGCCCATTGTTTGTGATCTTTTTGCTTGTATCTGTATTGTGTTATATTATACACGTGTTGTATACAAGCATTTTTGAGGTTTAGATTCTTGTAAACTATTCCAACCTCTCTCCTAAAACACCACAGCATATGCTTGAACCTAGTGTGCTATCTTGCCGAAGTTTTTTAATTGGTTTTTCAATGTTTTTTCTTCCTTTGTCGAGTTTATTGTTAGTATTAAAAATAAACTCAGAATTGAAATCAGGCTTAAAATTTTGCACGCAGGACGCGCGTTTCTTCTACAAAAGACTCATCAGTGATGCTCGAATCAAAAAAGTAAAAAAAGGCCAAATAAATTACGAATTTGAAGATCACGTGGACCTAAAATTCCGAAATATTTTGCCAAATACAGCTAAAGACATCTATTCATTGGGAAGAAAATTCAGGATTTCGAAAAATTCAAAGTTTTGTAAACGGTAAATTTATATAGCTGAATGAGATTGCCGTAATGTTCAATATATTGTTTAAAAACTACTGATTTTTTGTTTATTCAGTTATTCGACGCACACTATTCTCTTCGCATTCGTGAACATTGTGTCTGATTGTGTTCATTTGTTTGCATGCTTGGGTCTGTTCATATGAATGATGTATTGAAGCATTTTCGATTTGGTTCCATGTGAGAAATTCTGCTTTTGGGCGCGACTTTTATAGTCACATGATCATACTATTGTTATTCAGTTGTTCACTATTAACTTTAAAAGTTAATTTTTGCGTACAGTTTATCATGCTTATATACCAAACAAGTATTTGTATAAATGTCATCCAAAATGCCAGTGTTTTCTCATACATTCTAAAAAAGAACCCCTACTCCAAAACTGAAACAACTATGAGTAGAAATCAATTGTGTGGGTGTATATTCTGCTTGGTTGATATTGACTAGCTCTGGCTTTGATTCCAATTTAGAAACATGAATTAAAATATTAACATCCCGTATTGTTGTTCCGTTCGCTCTTTGAATCAAACCCTTTTGTGTCGAATGTTCATTCCATTGATTTTTCTATAAAGCAGTTGTTCTGACAATACCTGGCCTGAATTTGAAAGATAAGATACTATAACAAATCAATATAGGACATTTGTTAAATCTTACGTAAATTTGCTTATAAATCATAATTAGACACAATAATGTTATCTTTTGTACGGAGAAATTATAAGAGTTTTTGTCAATAACACTAGGCGTATGATGATTTGTTTTGAAAATTTTCTGTAAATAAACGTTAGTACAAGTAAAAATTCGATTTTTATAAAGGAAATTAAAACGTATAGGTTTATACATTCTAAAAGAAAAATTTAGAGAAATGGTCCTTTTTTCATAAAAAAGAATGACCAACGTAGATACAATATTGTGCCTAAGGAAGGGATTAATAGTGCTTTGTAAAAAAATACTCTGATTCAAACTAATTTTTTTTTTACATTATCAAGATGCTGGATTTCTGACGTGATTGACAACATATTAGTTACGTTTGGAGGACGTGTTTTTAAACAAACAATCGGCATTCCAATTGTGCTCCTCTTCTTGTCAACTTGCTACTTTATTCATATGAGGCTGACTTCATACAGGAGTTTCTTAGGAAGATCGAAAAGAAGCTAGCCTTATTAGTCTTTAACTTCATGTCCTGCTACATAGATGATGACCTCTCACTAAATAAATCAAAATTTGGTGACTATATTGAACGCATCTATTCCCTTCGAACTTGAAATAAAAGATAAATTAGATTACGACAGAAGAGATGATTTCAGCTTCCCAATTGTGATCTTTTTCATTTCTATGCAGCAGCAAATATAGCAGCGCCTGCATATATCTCCCAGTTGATACAGTATTCCAGAACTTGCATTTCCTATCATGATTTCCTTGATAGATGGTTGCTGCTTACAAGATAGAGGGTGGCTACTTACAAGATAGAGGGTTGCTGCTTAAAAGGAAGCTATTGAACCAAGAGTTCCAATTGGTGAAGTTGAAATAATTCTTTCGAAAATTTTACGGACGCCATCACGAGTTAGTTGAGCGTTATGTAATATCTGTTTCACAAATGACGACGTATATGTTCCAATTGTCGGAACAACAATTCCATCCTCTTTTCCAGGACTGTGACCTACCAAATTAGACTTTTCACCAACTGTTTACTTACATGAGCAACACGACGGGCGCCAAATATGGAGAATGATTTGCTTACCCTTCCAGAGCACCTGAGATCATCTCCGTTTTTTTTTTGTGAGGTTCGTGAACTGTTTAGTCTTTGGTTGTCTGTGTTGTGTTTTGTGTACTTTTGTTTGTCTTTTCGTCGTTTTCGATTTTTGCCATGGCATTGTCAGTTTGTTTTTGACTTATGAGTTTGTTTGAATATCCCTTTGGTATCTTTCGACTCTCTTTTTCTACACACTTGGAAATTTCGCAAAATTAATCGTCGGATCTTTATTGACATTTTAATAGTTTGGTGTCTGAAGATTTAACATCATCATGATTAAATTAACATTTTTAAAATGTATATATCCTTCAAAAACGAAAGAGGAAAACATAACATTGACTTCATAACAAAGTGCAGGACTGAATGTACTTTGTCATGTGCGTGGTTTGAAATCACAATATAAATTTATATATTTATGTATTAATGAAATGCACATGTATACCCCGAGGGGTTGAAGGCAATACAATACAAATATTACACAAAGCAAAAATAATAAAATATTAAACATCATATAAAGCGGTAGTAAAGAAAGGTAATAATATTTATGCAGGTGTTGTTTAAAAATAAGGAGATGCGGTATGATTGTCAATGAGACAACTAGCAACCAGAGTTCAAATAACATGGATATAAGCAACAGTTTATAATTTATAATATGATTTATAACTAAACATTTACGAAAAACAAGTATAACGAACATGAACTAACGACAACCATTCTATTACAGGCTTCTGACTTAGAACAGGCACATATAGAATGTGTCGGGGTTAAACGTGTGTGACATCATTGTTGACATGCCAGTTATAACTGCTGGTGAACTTCAAAGACCACTTAGCCACTGAGTCTGCAGTAAATATATGAAAAGCGTACGGCTTATAAATAAAGGGAGATGTCTAGAACAGTTGTAGAAAGACACTTATTAAAGACATATCATAATAGTAGACAACTGTTATATACATATATATCATGACTGCCTTAACCTTTGCTCGCCCCTATTTGATGTAAGTTTTGAAACGTTTGACAGAGACTACCAAAGATTAACCATCAACAACTATTTTCGTATTAAAAGGTCAAAAGTGTTAGAATTTACATTTTGTAATTAAAGATGGCCACTGATGAGGTTCATAGTGTGACATAGCCACATTACCACGTAGCAAGGTTAAAATAGTTTTTGAAGTACAAAACCATCTCCTTGCTGTCAATCTCGATCACTGTAATAAAACATTATTCGCTTACGACCGTTTGTAATGAAAATCAGTTCGCAAAAAGCCACTTTAATATCAACTCTACAGTACTCAAATTTTGATATTTTGTGACACTAATTTTCCTTTCCTAAAATGTCAAAGAGAACATTCAAACTAGTCTGAGATAACATTGCCTGAACGAAAACTGGTTGTCAGGTTAATCAAATTATGCAAAAGACCTATCAAATCAAAATCTTGTTCAGCGTCAGTGTTCGTCTCTTTCCTTTGTTAAGATTAAAACCGGAAATCTATCAAAATGCACTTACAAATGTATTTTCTTGTTCTTAAACAATTCACGCAAGCTGCAAACAAATCGATATTTAGAAACATATCATAATACGTATCGAATATGTATATTTTGTATATATGGACACAATATGATAACACACAGAGAAAACGACCCAAATAGAAAACCTCAGAGAGGATTTTTTTCGAAGTGCTTTATTTTGAACTATGCTTTTTTTTAAACTCTAAAACAACATAAGGCTTGAAAACTGAATCATATTCAGGTATTTCTTTGTTGTTGTGGATCATGATTTTAGCTTTTATACGCCGATCGTCGACGGGATATGGGATTCACATAAGTTTTATTATATATTTCTGATACATAAGGTGGATCAATCAATAATCCTTGAATTTTGACACAAAGACAGATTAATGGAACGGGAAGCTTACTATTGACGATTGTCTGAATTGTAGTTTTAGATCTGCGGTACTTTAATAATAAAAACTAGAAGGTGCAATTTTTGCAAACTGAAAATGGGTGACATATTCTATCATCAAATCCCTTTACAAACTTAGGATATGTCTGCGATATCTTAAACGACTTAGATTTTGACATATTGGGTAGAATTATCATTGAGATTTTAAGTGTTTTTCCTGTACTGGTTTTGTTGTATTTTCTTTTATGAAACTGGTGTTGGTCCACTGATGCATTTGTGACAGGTTTGAGATATAAAAAAAAAATAGTTCTACCCGCCATATATTGATGTGCCTTTACCAAATCAGGAATCTACGGAAGCCGGTAAGTGTCAGGGTGTAGTTTTATTTTTAAGTCGTTATAACGACTTATTTACTTGTCATAAAGAGTTAGCTATGTCGTCATAACGAGATACCTAAGTCGTTAAAACGAGTTACTCAGTCGTTATAACGACTTAAAATGAAAACTTCACCCTGACACTAACCGGCTTCCGTAGGAATCTCGTCAGTTGTTGTATTGTGTCATACGCTTAAATATTTTTTCCATTTTGTTTTGTTATTTGTAGAGTTGTATGCTGAAGGGACGTCTTCAATATTTCTGCTTAATTTGTTCACAAATTTTAGACATATGACGATCTATAGCTTGACATATTTCGATTCCAAATTTCGACATATTTTTATTCAATCCAGAATTTTGGTTACACTAGGAAATTTTGATGCAGGAATGCAACTTATTTTAGAGATTTTATATGAATACAGACATTTATGCGATTTCACATGACGATAACATTTTTTACGAATACAGAACAAAAATAGATTTATTTAAGAAATGCATTACTTCCTATTATACGGGGAGATAGGTCAATTAATTTCGTTTTATGGAGGAATCTAATAAATAATTTTATTTTACAAATTAGTAAGAAAACAAGTACAACGACCCTATATTTTATTTTCTGAAAATTCTATCATTCATCATCCCTTCGTTTCATGTAATAGCGCTTTTTTTAATAATTCATCCTTGAAATATATTGATGTCAATTTTGCGCATCATATATCTGGAAAACTAGTAATATTTTGGAAATCATGATATGATATTCATTTTGGCAAAATATGCAAAAAAAAAATAATCAATTTTTTGATACCCTCGTGCTATCTTTATTCCTTTTCTCTTACTTATTTTCCTTTCGTTGTTTCTAGGAAATGTAAGTAATTCAAAACGTGTACACTCATCAACGTTATCATTTTAGCAAAAACAAAACAACGGGAACAATGCGGTACTATTTGATATAGTATCAGATTCTGAATTATTTAGCGATGTACACGGATGTCAAACTAATTGTCATTAATACAGAATACCCCTTTAATGATATTTGTTCCCTATTAAAATGCCTTTTATACTGAAAAATAAAATATATTGATAACAATTATTTTGGTTCAGGCGAACAATTAAAATTTTATTTGTAATATCAAATGGCGACAGATCAATGTATGATTTAATGTATCTCATTGTAATACCGGTAGTACGGATGCCAACAGGAAAATGTATGTGTTGATTTTAAATTCAACGGTTAAAAGCTGCAGATATAAAATCGATGCCACTTAAAGGCTATAGAACTCATGCGCCGTATGAGACGACAAATATTGAAATCTGGTCCATTTTCCTTATGTCTACGAAACATGCGAGATAAGGATTAAATACAGTTTTGATGATAGGATGGATATATCAATGGAAAAATGAGAAATAAAGAAAACATGTTCAATTTAATATTACTTCTCCTTTCTGGAATACTTTGGAAAGAAGGAGGTATGTTTTTAAAGAATTTTATTTAAATTGAAAATATCATATAGATATATTTGATCGTAACTTAATATTATAATGATGAAGTAAGTATATTATTTTATTTTTGATTTATAGCTGTTGCTTATAATTTTGAAGTCTGACTTTTAACTTGATTTCAAAATTTGATATAGAATTCAACAAAAGTAGAGATAAAAGATTGATAAAAGAAAAAGACCATGATTACAAATGGTTTATTCGACTATTCCAGAAAAAAATGTAGCGGCCTGTTTTTTTATACAATTGGGAATTCCAAAGAAGTAACGGCAAACACATAGTTTTTCTTTCAAATTCTGTAAATTAATAATTTTTATAACAAAATACTAATGAACAAATAAACTCATTACTTAAATATCCCACGTACACAAGGAGCATCAACGGGAGAAATCCGTTTGCACCACTAATGCGTCTTTTTGCTCTACAACACATTTGCGCCAATGCTACATTTGCGCCACTAGTTTTCAAAATGTATAGTATTATTTGCGCCAAAAATAAAGTTTACGATTGCGGTACATTAAAAAAAATGAATTTCCTCCTCCTTTATCCTGGTTTGGGACATGCAGTTAACAGCCAGACAACATAGTTATATAAATGACACAATCATGATCTCTATGGCTGAATTCTCCTCTCGTAAAATTCTGATACTTTTCAACGGCAAAAAATATATTTCGTCCCTATGTCTGACCAAGGTGAAAACGACATGCCTTGGTCATACTAGCTTGAAAAACATTTCACGTCGACATGTATTTTTTCTTCAAAATCAAAATGAATAGTAATAAAATTTATTCTCATATTATATCTTTCACATTCTTGAATCAAAGATAACATTTTCCGGTAACAGTACCCTGATTTAGCAGGCAAAAGGCATCACACCAATGGTATGTTATTTCCATGACTGAATCAATGACCTCACCTCACCTATCCTCTTCATGCCGGTCGGCATTAAGGCCCTTGGGTTTCCGTTATCAATTTTTTTACTCTGCCTGGTGATTAGCCATACGAGAAACCTACTACCTGCAGGATGGAGTTTTGTTGTCTAGGTTTTCCTTCCCATAGACAATTGCCTGCCATGGCTGACGAGCTCCATCTTCCCGGCTTTTCTTTCTGGGTCTGCTCCCATAGCCTTTGATTTTCCCAAATCTAACCACAAGGCAGTGGTGTTATTTACCCATAGCTGGGGCAAGGTTGATGAGTGCAAGGGCATGTCAACACAACGGTGGGCCTACACACTGCATCTCTGGGGCCCTTGCTGCTCCGAGATCCTCTACAATAATGCCTATGATGCTAGATCCTAGTTACCATGTGCTGTCGCGGAGAGGCATTGTAGAAGTCTTGAATAGTGTAGAGGCTATGTACTGGCAGAAAGACTTTCGCACTCGGCTTTCTTTTCACTGGCAAAGAAGGCTAGCTAGCGGTGATAGAGAGCCTATGGCTCTAACCACACTAGACGCATACACCATCCTATGGTACAGACCACCAGCACAATGATAGCAGAGCGTGAATCAATGAATTGTATATAAATGCAGAAAGCCTGAAAATACCTCTTAAGGTACCTAAAATAATTCATGATTATTATGTATGAGAAATTCATGTACAGGTAAACTGAGATATTTGAAAATTAATATTTGGCGCAAATGATACATCTCAAAAATAGCAATTGGCGCAAAAGGACTGCTGCCGCACCAACACGGGAGTAGACGTGTAAAAGTAACAAAATGAACACTAACATTTTGTTCCCTTTAAATTACCAGTGATCTTATGTTAACGCTGATTTATTCATTTTTTCAATTTTCTTAAAATTAACGAACGAAGGTATTATCAGCTGAGTAGCCAGTGTCTCATCACTGCCATGATATCGTAACATATTTTCTATAATTTCCCGTTGAAATGTTAATAAATTATAAAGAAAATAAGGTTCCAACACCATAAGGTAAAAAGTTGACATTAGATAAATTTGGATATTCTTTTTGTGTCCTTTTCGGTCATATAGCTCCTACCCTTGCCTCGCATTTATGCATCCCTGGTTTTCTAATGTTTGGGTTGAGCGTTCAAGATGAAAGTAAAGCCAGAAAAGCGCTTTGGACGAACGAAATTTTATTGAGTGTTATTTTGATTTGCTCGTTCTACTAATTTGTTTTAGCGCCAATTTTCTGCTTTAGTAATTGGACTCCGTTAAACTTGTAAAAAGATTTTGAGTGGAAATTTGATGTTTACTCTAATCTAATTCAGTTAAACGCTTCATGAAATAACTACGAAACTCATTAGGTTGAGGCTTTCACTTGTTTTAACTTTAAACTGACTTTTGAAGTCCTAATTTTCTGTTGCTTGACTACAATAAGACAGGAAAGTATTCTATTTGTTTCATAAATAATGGTTCTATGGTTTAAAAAAATATTAATGTGATAGAAGGGTAGGAGGGTTTTAGCTTTAACAATTGGCCAAAAAGTATTAAATATAGATGTCCATCATAAGATACTTAGTATTCAAAAGATGATTTTCATTGTATAGCTAACATCTTAACATATACATTTTTATTTGAATGCGTGATCTCGCTTTAAAGTTATATTCATGATACTAATTAGACCCCAAATTCTGACTGGGGTACAGAAATATGATCATTTCTGGATTTCTTCCGTCCGGAAGCAAAACCGTAGCAAGCTAAAGTGAGCGTCCGTTTTGATGTGCGGGATGTATAAATACACACTCGCAGCCATATTCGGTCGGAATGGGGACGCTATCAAATCCGATGCCTCGTGTAGGGAAAGAACCTAGCTCTCTGCACGCCAATAAATAAAAATCTTGCAACAACTTACTGAGGGGTCCGTAAATGACTTGTTTCAATGAAAATTTTCTACACCTTCATCCAGATTGACCTTCCTTGACGAACTTAATAGTTGCATAAATTGCTTATTAATTCTTGTCCTGAAAATGCATGAAATAGTTGCATTAAGCAATCAACAATCAATCAATCATATTATAACACTAGTGGAACAAATTTTCGGATTTTCAGGCAAATGCGCGGCTCAAACTGATAGATCTAGAGATATAGATTGTAAAGTTAGTTCTTGCATTTGGAACCTCCTTACACAGGCATAAAAATTTTCGTGTTTATTTGCAAATGAATTTTATACGTATTCACTTTTTGGAGCGGATTAATCCAAACAGTTGAATATTATTAAATCATTTGACGTCACAAATGTTACTTTTCTTCTTAATTCTTTCATTCACGGAGTTTGTATTACACGTACTTAATTAATCACTGGTGCTATTATATTTGTATATGTAAATTCTATAAACTGTATTGCGTTTGAATAAAGCACTATTATATTATTATTATAACGGGATATTTTAAAGACCCATGTTACATCGTATAATAACAATGTCTTCTGGGAACATAATATCCACTCAAAATCTATCAAATATTATCATTCAATTACGGCAAAATGGCGACCAAAAGCGACCAGTTTTATGACGTCACGAGTACTAATTCCTAAATAAGCGAAATAATTCTGTAAGTGTTCATTAATATTTGATCTGTATATAATTTTGAGGGCATTTTATCGAAGTTGTACGCGGAAAAAGTAACTTTTACGGATGTTTTACGACAATGATAACTCGGCCTTTCACTTACAAACTTTACATAAAGTGAATTGGTTTTGTAAGGGCTTTAGACTTTATACGTACAGAGAGCTTGACGATATCCTTACAACTGCAAAACAGACGCACAATATCCATCATGGGTTTTACTGTCGGGGTTGAGAAGTCCACGTGACCATATTTATATACATTAAATCAACCCTTGGTGTTGAGTCTCTTGTTTTGATCGTCTAATATATAAGGAGGAAATGTGGTATTATTGCTAACGATCAGAGACAATAGACATATTATCTATTTGATATATCATGATAAAGTTAAAAAGATTATGAAAATGTTGAGAGAAAAAAAAAGTTAATTCTATATTTGTTCGGAACGTAAGCAACAACACCGAAACTCAAGTTTCAGAATCACTCTTTGGTTGTAACACTCTAAACTTTGAGACTGAAAATTCATTATTGTTCTCCCTTCCGTTAACGCATCGCATCTGTGGTCTTCTTGTAAATTCTGGTTCATTTGTATGTTTCGGAGTTTAGTGTGGCGTCTATTTTTTTCTGAACTAGTCTACACTATTGTTTAGGGACCAACTGATTTTCCCGCTACGTTGAAGACCCATTGGTGGCCTTGTCTGTTTTTCTAATCTTTGGTCGGATTGTTGTCTCTTTGACACATTCCCCGTTTCCATTCTCTATTTAAGTATCACTAATAAATGACATTACTTTATATTTGATTTCATATGATGTATATCAACAGAACATTGTATTTGATATCCGAACTTGAGAAATGCACTAAATTATAACCAATAGAAAAATTCAAAACGAGTTGTTCGATTGCTTCTAAATAATAAACAAAAGCTTAAGATTACATTGAATCCTCTGAGTAAACTTAAATTGCATAATAGTATACTTCATGTAAATACGTATGCTGTCAGTTATCTTTTTGTATAAAAAGTGATTATTTTAAATAATTAGATTCTAGTAATTATTGACGTTTCTGTTGAAATCTTTCTCATACCTAACACATCAAATGCAAATTTCATTATCTTCGTGCTTTGCTGCACTAACAAACGTATAGATGAAAAGAAAATAAATTCAATATTGTTGCATACATCTTGTACATAATAATAAAACGTCAAACACTCAAAGTAATAATACAGACCATAAAACAAGGAACTCATAAACAATAGGAAATGTTATCAATTTGTTCTGTCATACAAATAATTGTTTTCATCATACAGAAAAAAATATACACTATGTTAAAATCTATTTTCGGTACCATGCTAACAAAGGTCTTTAAATAAAACATTATCAGTTTATTTACAGATGAACATTTAACCTTTGAATTCATTTTGTTAGGTACATTAAGGTAACCGATGTAATCGAGTACTTTAGGCATCATACTACCCGATGTAATCGAGTACTTTAGGCATTACACTAACCGATGCAATTGAGTAAGCCTTGATCTACACTTACCAATGTAATCCATGCACTTCACTGGTAATGCACATGACCTACACTAACTGGTGTAATCAAGTATACCAGGCTCTACGCTAACCTATGTAATCCAGGCACTACACTAGCCGACTCAATCAAATATGCAAGGATCTATGCTAACTGGTGTAATGATAAATCGGTAATGCACATGATTTACACTAACTGATGTAATCAAGTATGCAAGGCTCTACGATAACCTATGTTATCAAGTATGCTAGACTGTACACTAGCCGATGTTGTTGAGTTTATCAGGCTCTACATTAACCGATGTAATTGAGTATGCCAGGTATTATATTCACCTATGTTCTCGAATATACCAGGCATTACACTAACCGATGTAATCGAGTATACAAGGCTCAAATCGTTGCAGATAAGTCATTCTTTTTAAACCTGGTTTATTCAATTACCGTGATCGATTAGTTTAGAGGCCTGGCATACTCGATTGCAATTGCAAGTGTAGAGCCGTGCTACTCAATTAAATAGTTTAGTGTTGAGCCTAGCATAGTCGTTTAAATTGGTTAGAGTAGAGCCTGGCATGCTCTGTTACATCGGTTAGTGTAGAGCCTGGTATACTAACCTATTTAATCGAGTAGCACAGCTCTACACTTGCAGTTGCAATCGAGTATGCCAGGCCTCTAAACTACTAGTAATCGATCACGGTAATCGAGTAAACCAGGTCTAAAATGAATGACTTTTCTGCAACGATTTTGATTGTCTGTCACTCTGAAAATCCGCTTGTCTATTTATTCTTGTAAGCATCGGACAAAATGTTATTATTCATGCATACGGTCTTAATGGTCCCATTCATGAGTGTTTAAACAGTAATTTTGACTTTAGTAGCTAAGCCTCTTGTTTAAAATGAACGCCCTGCCAATGGAACTAACTCATTGGTAGAATCCATTGATTTTTATGGATTTTCTTATTTTATGTTCATTTAATCTCGAACAGTATTTAAATTTAACAATACAGGTATATTCAACACAAAGATTATATATACAGAGACTCTACTAAAGGACTGAATTCTCAATTAAATTGTTAGTGACGAACAAGAAGGGTCACTAACAGTCTCTACTCCTTGGATACGTAATTTTCAGTATTCTAAATACAATAAGAACTATTTAAGATTGAAGTTTACTGATATATTTTATTTTGGGAGCACGATTTCTAGTCCGTTTTGGGGAGATGCATTATGTTACCTTAAACCAGACAACCAGTGAAAACAAGAAGGGTCACTAACAGTCTCTACTCCTTGGATACGTAATTTTAAGTATTCTAAATACAATAAGAACTATTTAAGATTGAAGTTTACTGATATATTTTATTTTGGGAGCACGATTTCTAGTCCGTTTTGAGGAGATGCATTATGTTACCTTTAACCAGACAACCAGTGAAAAGCAAAACGTAGGCCACATTGGTCTAGACTAACATAAAAACTATTCATTTTACTCCGTAAAAACAGCAAAATTTGCCATATTATATAATCATATAATAATACCTTAGACATGTTTTTATACAAACTTCATAATCTAACTTAGGCCGTGTTCACATTGAGCTAAACTCGGTGTGGTGTAAGTGTACTCTACACTTAAACTAAACTCAATTACGTTCCCATTGATAAAAATCAATGTAAAACAGGTTTTGACTACATGCAGTCGATAGTCAATGTAGACCTTGTGTGGGTTAAGTGTTCATAAAACAAGAAATTAAGAACGTGGATTTTATTGTGAATATTTAAGGAAGGTACATATATTGAATAAATACGATTATAATAATACTATGAGTTAAGTTACTTTCCTATTTACATGACAAAAACTCAAAAATTGCTCCGTTAAAACATGATTAAATTTAATAACCTTAGTGGACCCTTTGATTTTCAGTGGGAGGGGGGTTTTTGCTGATAGAATATTCATTTTACACCGGTTGATAGTACGGCTTATTTATTTAGCGCGAAAATTATTTTCACTTTTTTTAAACAACTTTTTCTTGCAAAGTCCTGCATTTTGCAGGACAAAATATTCATGTTCATCATGTCGTGGACAAAGATATTTTTACGGTTAGTACCAGTCAAAACCTATTCATTTCCAAAATCACCCCTTGTGTGACTGGGGAATAGAAATATGGTCACTTAGATCTTCTTCCGATTGGCCGTAAAACCCTTGCTAAAGTAGGGCGTCTGTTTAGTCGTGCGGGATGTACAAGTACACAGCCACGTCCATCTTCATCTCGGACGACCTCTATTACAAGACCTACCTATTGTATTATTAGAAATTTGTTCTCGTCCTGAACATGCATAAGATATGTGCCACTGAAAGTTTATGAATCGAAACAATCAATCAATTAATTATTTTTAAAATCCCTTTGTTCGCCTATTGTTACTCTGTTTTAGAAAACGTAACCGTGAAATCTTTAGAACTCTCAAAGTTCTCCAAATCAATAGAACGATTTTCTTAGGGTACCGACCATTCATCTTCGTGGGACAAACCATTTTTTTTTATGAACTTTAATAAAAAAAAAACATTTTTTCAATAACATACAGGAACATTTTTTTCAATAACATACATGAACATTTTTTAAACTCCATGTTGACTACCTCCTTTCTTTATTTTCAAGAAATCCTGGAACAAATATATTTTTTTCTTAAAAGAATTGAATTTAAACAATTTATCCCCCGCACAAAATAGAAAAAAAAAAAAAAAAAGAAATATGAATTGGTCTACACCTAAGTGATACAAAAGTTTGCAGAGAAACTTTTAATTCAATTCTATGTAATGTACATGTACATGTAAATTAGGTGTACATGTTGTTAACTGATGTGAACAATTTTCATGTACAGGTAATTGAAACCGATGTACAGATGAGAACAAATTTAATCCATTGGCACTCATACCACATCTTTCTATATCTATTTACAGTACACAACGCTGATGTGAACATGGCCTTAGATTTTAATGTCGCAAAAACCAGTTTTCCAACCGAGAACCCATTTTGCGACCAGTGCATTACATTTGCGCGCAGCTTTTGATTACATTTCCGCGCATTCTTTTACAGGTAAACTCGGGTAAATACAGGTAGATTATACTTATCTATTTATTTCGCTATTATTTTAAAGCAGGATAAGTCCGTTTAATTGTGGACAAGCGCTTAGTCATAGAAATATATATGCAGATAAAAAAGTAAAAACATAGTAAATCCAAAGATTAAAAGTATTGATGTTACATGTCGTAACATGCACAAAAACAAACATGGATGTGCTGAATAAAATTGCTTATCGTAGTGAGCATGGAATGATTTCAGGCCGTTCGTAGTAATGATTCCGGGTCGTTTGTAGAACGCCTGGATTCTGCTGACGGTAGTGATGCCTAAAGACCTGTAGGAAATAGGGAATCTGGTGAAATACCTTTGCAATTATTTACGGTGCATCGTCATGAAATATTCCCCGACTTAAGTGTTCTGTCGATACGAATAGCAAATCCATCGTACACAAATGATCTTTCCTCCGATTTGTTTCTGGCAAACGAAACTCCATGTGTGAGCCTTGACGCAACATTACAAACTGACAAATTATTCATTAAATCGCTATTCGGTAAAACTAGACATCATTGAGATGGGAGCCCTCTCTGTGGGCCCCGCATCTTTACCATAGTACATGGGGTTGTCAACTAAAACCAAAGTTTTTGACCTTGAACTTTGACCTAGGAAGTTGTACAAAAATTATGACACACCCTCCGGTGTTGGTTAATATACATGTCAAGTATAAAGTATGAAATTATAACGGTTCTTTAGATATAGAGCGGACACAATTTGTTACGGACGGACGGGCGGACGGACAGACTGATCCCTATAAGGCGACCCGCCACTAGGCGGGGCCCTAATTATGAAACTATTCATTTACTCTGGCAATAAAGTTACATGTATGTCTTAAGCTATTACAGGATTTCTTATGATCACTGTATATTTTTTAGAATTAAATATGAAAAGAGATATAATTCAAATTACAAATTGAATAGAATATGTTAAAAATTCATTTTAACTATAGTCACATTTACTATGAATTATCTTTATTTTACCTGTGTAACCTGTAAAACGAATGCGCGCAAATGTAATCAAAAACTACGCCCAAACGTAAAAAAAAAATAATCCCTAAATGCGTGCAAATGTAATGCGCCCTTTGCGTCAGTAAAATCAACGATAAACTTAAACAAGTATAACAATACAATACAGCTTATTTCCAAGGTAAGATAAAACTCACGTGCAACCGCCCCTCATCTCCACACTAAAAAACAACCAAACAACAACAAAATACAAGCTACATAAAAAAAACAAACAAACGAACGGGAAACACTGAGCGCATCACTCAAATTTAATGTATCCCGAATGAAATGTCATATTCCTGACACTTTTTCAATAAGATTAGAAGCTTAAAGTATAATAGTTCTAACTTATTGAAAACTAGTCATTCGAAGCGAAAGAGTGAATACAGAATGGACTAGTAAAACCTATACTTAAAGGAATGATGCTTAGAACACTCATGTTATTCAACATTTTAAATTAATTTTGTTTGAATTCCAACTTTAATGAGAATTCAGTGAATTGATATCTAATGCACTTTACAAACAACATGAAAAATCAATATTGAAATCCTGTCGTCATCACTATAAATTTCTTTTGAAGAACATGTTTTAAAATATTTTAGCTGCATTTGCATAATTGGTTACTGTAGATTGCATTAGATTTGTAAACGTACTTTACGAATTTTCTCAAATGTCACATCATGTCATGTAGTTAAATAACAAATGTTCAGACAAGTAAACAACTAATCATCTATAACGTGAATCCTGATAATCCATAACATTATACAATTATGGCCCGTAGAAAAGGTGAATATCCAAAATTGTCAACACGAAAAGGTTATTTCAATGAGGGCGCTGCCCGAAGTGAAATAATTTTTTAGGGTTGACAATTTTGGATATTCATCGCTTCTAAGGAGCCACAATTGTTTTATTATACCGAAAGAACAGTAGATGGGCCGTTTGAACCATTGAAGAAGATCTTATCTTACTGTAGTAACAAACACAATTTAACGTTTGAAAATAAATGTGTGTCTTAGAATTTCTCGTATGTACAACAAAGGTAGAATCTTTTTGTAAAATATTGATGGCCCTGGAAAGGGCCGTTTATAAGAGATATCCGCGGTACTAGATGAATTTCCAAGCCTTGTTTCTTCGTCACTCGATGGACAACCTTCCTTTAGCGTGAAGTTTGCCATTTTGTTTACTAACGTCTGTGACGTCATTTTTATGGGCGATAACTCGTGTACAAATCAAGAAACCCAAAAGGTTATTCGCCGGTGAATAATAGAGTTATTCACCGCTGGGGTGTGAATTTTTAGATCTTTTTAGGGTTATTCGTCCTTCCTTGCATTTAAATTAAAATTAACTGAATTATTTCATGTCACGTGATAACGTGTTACTCAATAGAATTGTTTATAATATATGTAAGGTATAATAGTAATCCTGATCATCCGCAACGTGAATCCTGATTATCCATGACGTGAATCCTGATCATCCGTAACGTGAATCCTTATCATCCATAACGTGAATCCTGATAATCCATATTAACGGTGCTCCCAATGTCTGTATCGATCTGCACAGCACTTCATAAAATTGCATATCACGGCTTTGTGGCGTTAAATACGTTGTACTGGTCTTAATAACTTTGACCAAGACATATCATCGACGTCATAATGTATGAGCCGACACAATATGAAGCTTTTTTGAACTCGTTCGCTGCGTTCACTCGACAAAAAACTTCATAATGTGACTCGCAGCTAATATTTTACAATATCAATATGCAGAGAACCTGATAGTCAGAATCCTAATCATCCATTGGTGACTCGCAGCTGATATTTTATAATATCAATATGCAGACAACCTGATAATCGTGCACCTGAATCCTAATCATCCATTGGTGAATTCAAATCAAACATTTTTTTTTAACTAAAAGCAACCAAACACACATTTTGTTATACGAACAAAAGAGGAAACTGGTACATTACAAAAGCATTTTTCCACTAGACCCTGGTTTGAAATTGTCAACATATGTTTATTCCCTCTAATAGAAGTTCCCCTGTGAATTTTATTATAAGCAATGCGATAATATATGTTCCTATTGGGATACATACTATATGCCCTTTATACGGTAAGGAACAAATACTGTACTAAAATATATTACAGAATACTTCTTCTATTTAGAACTAGTGGTATAAAGTAACTTTTATTTCATGACAAAAAAAATTCAGTGGAAGTTGGCCTTACCTGTTTCGAAAATGTACAAAACGGCTCGACCTGTAAAATCGAAGACAGAGACTATAGCACGGTATGCTAATGGATAACAAATAATATTAAAAAACGAACAACTTTGAAAACTACGGAATCGGTTATACAAACTCCTAAAATATCAGAAAGGGAATTTAAAATCGAATACTACGTTCTTACTAGAATTTAAAATATTTTCGAGTTTATGTTTCACGATTCAAAAAGTCATGTCATAAAAACAATCTGTATTATTGGTAAATAAATTTCCCCTGATCGGCTATCGAATTTAGCACAGAAAGTCACAGGACAAAAATTCACACACAAAAATCACAGACAATAAGTAATAGATAAAAAGTCACGAACTCAAAGTCACTGCGACAAAAAGATGTAACTGCGAACAATTCAGTTTGGAGATAATTTTGTTTTAACACGAAAAAAATTATAGAATTTTAAAAAATCAATTTCTGCATTTTTCTTAATTATATAAACAACTTTGTAAACTCAATGTACAATGTTATAACTTTAATAATGATAAAAAAACGAACAGTCGAAGTTTCTTGATGACTAGAGACGGGCTTCATGGTGCCAAAACATATATTCTTTATAAGATTGAATATTCATAATTTTTCATTATACAAATTTATTAAACTGTTCAATGAATTCATCGTAAAAAAATAATATGTTTTAAAAAAAATGGTTTCAATGATATTCTCTTATCATATCTGAAAATGATTGAAAACGAATGACGTTTACAATTTTGTCAATTTGTCTGTCCAATCAATGACTTTTATCGACAAACCATCACAACCAGTTTAGATGTACTATTTTGGTTTCTTGTTATGTGTTATTATGATATTAATAATTATATTGACCGAGTTTGTTCCTTTTCACGTGCTTTTCACACTTGTTACCTTGCACTTGGGAATTGAAGATATGAAACCGATAAAAAAATATAATTTTTGAACACACTCTTTATTGTTCCAAAAATGATTAATTTCATTATCTTTCTTTTTTAATATGGCAGAATGTGGTACCAGTTGGGAGGTGACGCACTTTACGGAAAACTCCAATGGTTACTCATGGGAGGAGGCGGATACAATATGTAAAGAAAACGGGAAAATGTTAGCTGTTGTTGATTCACAGGAAAAATGGGAAAAGGTTAAATATGTTATTACAGGTGGAAACAGGTAAAATATTAATACATAAAAAGTGTAGTTTGTTTGGCAAGAAAAAATTGATTTATATAGGACGTTAAAAATTAAGCAAATAGGAAGATTTTTTTAACCTCTGCACTCAGACACGACGGGACGGTTCTCTTTATACATTGCCAAAACAGTCACCCATCAGCAGTCTTCGATCGGATGAAGCCATTTGACCTTATTTCTATACCAAAGTCAATTCTGGGTTTTTATATATTTTCGAATTTAGACTCGCACGACATGCATTTGAAATTACAAAGTATGCGACAAAACAAATTTTTTTCCATGATAAATAAAGCAATTCACACCAGGATTTGGCATATTGCGTTAAGAACCCGTTTATCTCTTTTAGATATAGAGTAACATCATAGTCTAGTATATATCATACTTTTGTCGAGGAAGTTACGTTTTAAACTTGTTTCCTGAAACCATTTCAACCAGATTGATTGATTGATTGGTGTTTAACTTTCAACACTATTGTGCTATTTCGTGATGGTCAGTTTTATTGGTGGAAGCCGGAGAGAACCACCGACCTTCGGTAGGAAAACTGACAATCCTTGTCAATTAAGATTGAGTCGAGTGCACCTACTTAGACCACTCGGCCACCGAGGCCCCTCATTTCAACAAGAGAAAAGATTACTAGCAAAATAGTAATTAAGAAAGTTTGGTTCCAAAAAAAAAAAAAAAATTAAAACAAATAATAATTTTAAGAACATAGAAAGAGCAAACAATAATTTTTCAAAATGCATTTTACGTGATTTTATTTCTTAATAAAACACAACATTCATGACTGCAAATGTTGCAGCAGTCCATTTGCGCCAATAACTATTTTCAAGATGTATCATTTGCGCCAATTTACGGAATTCGTTTGCGCCAATTATTCTTTACTAATATTTATCTTAAATGATAATGTTTAAAAATCATGGTACCATGAAAAGGAATAATTTATGGAATTAGGAACTATTGTTGCAGGGTATGCAAAATGATAAGAATGTAGATGCTTTAGCTGATTATGTGTTAGCCACATATGTTGTTGACAATGCTTTGTTTCCACCATCCGTATCGACTGAAACTAAATCAATGCACTAATAATGGACCAGAAGAATTTCATAAGCACTACAATGAACTGTTTTTTTTTATCGCATGCATCTATCTTTGTATTTTTGAAAATATCGTAAAATTCAAGCCTCTACTTACATTAAATTGCGCAATGCTAATGCAGCAGTAGCTATAAGCAAGTATAACTAAAACAAATGGCGCAATCGTACACTTTATTTTTGGCGCAAATGATAATAGGCATTTAAAAACTAGTGGTGCAAACGTAGCATTGGCGTAAATGAGTTGTGCCGCAAAGAACGCATTTTAGAGCAAAAGTATTTCTCCCGCACATGTTCTCTGTGGTAGAGTTCTATAATATTGCGGAATATGTTAACAAAACAAACGAAACGCGTGATTAGTCTCGTAAATTTCTTTGCATTGTCATTAGAATGTAATCGCATGAAATGAATATTTTTTTCGTAATTTGATAGAGTTTTTAAAGCATTGACCCTTTTCTTTCTTTTTCGTCTGAAATAGAGAAATGGATGTGCATGTTAAAGGTTCTTACACCTCAAGAAGATTTCAAAAAGAGGAATTCACTTCCTAAAATGTAAGGGGTTAAAGGGTAAACAACTTACAAAATAAAAACCCAGGACATGTATAGATGTCAACAATAGACACGTTACTATACAATATTTCCAGCTTTAAATCTCCAGGAGTCAAGAAAAGTAGTAATTAGAAACAACAGCGGCTATCAAAGATCTGACATCAACACCAGATTCCACAAATAACAAAAATCACATTACGAAACAGAAAAAGACAACAGCTCCACAAGGAGTTCCTGACTTATGACAGCGCCACATGAACGTATTTTACATGAACGTATGGCGTTTGTTCTTTATCTCAACCCTCTTTCGAAATATCGATCTTTGGATTATAAAAAAATACATAAACAACATAGAATATTGATCAGTATACTTAATGCACTTTAAGTAGTATGGAGTATGTAGATGGAATGTAGATTTGTGTGATACTTTGCCAAACATTCAATAAAAGTATAGGTCACTGTGCTTTGTTCAAGCTACAAGCTGTACAAGATAACTTTTTGTAAGGAATATACACAAAATATCACAATTATGTGACAAGAACGATCATAACTGAATGATACAACTTTGAAATATGAGAAGACAGCTTTTTTTAAAAATCCTTTAAAGGGGCATTAGCAACGATTTAGACAAAACATTAAAATACGATTATTTTTGTTTCAAGTACTAATAAAAGAGGAACTTTGAAATAATATTTCGTTATAAGCTGTCATTTTGGCCAAAATTCGTCAAAATAAGCTCAAATACATCCCTGATGTATTACTGACTAGTTAGTCAATATTTCAACCTCAATTGAATCAGTATTCATGTAACCTTCAATTTAACTCGTTGGCTAAAGATGGATCACGCATGTACTAGACGTGATCATATATTAAAAGGAAATGAACGTCAACATTGAAAGGGAAACAAGTATGTGAATTATTTCGTTGACTGATTTGATCCACAAAAAATCATGCTTATACGGATAAAAACGATGATCAACATAATTTTTTAACCAATATCATGAAAACAACGGACCTAGCAAAATCTAATAGCACGTGCTCGCTATCTATTTATATTTATGTTTATATCGGGTAAAATGACCGTCGGCAGTCTTCGCAGGTCATCTCGATTGTTAATTAGATGGCGTTTAGACTAAAATACACCCGAAATGCTGATATATATTATCGAGTCCATGCATTGTTAATTGTTTATTTTAGACTTTTTGTAATTTGGATATACGTTTTAGTATGTTATAAGTCAAAATGGGAATTTGAGTCAAATCAGTGAAAATGAAATTGACAGCTAATCCCCCTTAAAGCAAGTAAAAAAATAGAATTATCTTATTTGTTCTATTGGTACATATCACAATAGATAAATCTACAGGGTATAATTATATTTAAAAAAATATTATAATAAATTATCTCCACTTATATTATAAAGCGAATTAATCAAAACATGTGTGTATTTGTAAAAAAAAAAGTGTTCGAAGATGAAAAAGTATGATTTTTTTCCATTTAATTAAGTGAAAAATTCCAGACACAAATTGTTTTTCATTTCGTCATCCAAACTAGGTAAGTTCAGCAAAAGTCTAGACTGATTACTTGCAGTCGTTTGCATTCATGAATGGCAAATGTCGCACATCAACTTCTAAGTAACGGTACAACATATACAAATATCCCTCCCACCCCCCCACCCTCACAAAAAACAACAAAAACAAAACAATCAAAAACGCACTAAACTACAAACAAAACAATAATAAAATATATTATGCAGACTATTATGAATTATCATATTGTAGATACACTGCACCTGCCGATGTATACATTGGTTTACAGTTTACACAAAGTATAAACAACTTTACATGGAGCAATGGGGCACAAGCGGCGTGGACAAAATGGGCCGAGAACGAACCCTACTATACTGAGACAAGACATTGCGTTAGGTTAGATGTGTATACAAACTATAACTTTAGAACATCTGACTGTTCATACAAGCATCATTTTGTTTGTTCATATGAAGGTAAATACTATTTATAATTATGTTCACGTTTTGAATTATCGAGTAGGGCTTTGAAGAATATGGTCCATCAAAATCGTAATGTTTGTCTACAATGCAACGTATGCATACTAGATCTGTACTGGCATGAAAATACTAATATTGTGTTATTGGCAATTACAAATGTTTTTGGATTTTGAAATATTTTGGCCTCGAGCATCACCGAAGAGAGATTTATTGATAGTCGAAATGCGTACCTGGTGCAGTAGAATCGGTACCGTTAATGTTATGATATTGTTCAGACGGAAGGATGTAAAAACAAAACCTAAATATTTCGTAGAATTTCGAGACAACGTTATTCGTAAGTCATGATTTCGGTGCATGTATTTAAATTGCTATGTGGGAACTTTTATTAGTTATGCGTTAGTTGAACAATTAAGAATTTTACCAATTTATTTTTCATCTGGTATTCCTAAATCATTTGCTATTGTACAATTCAATTACCTTTATTTTAAGATATAGTATAGAAAAACGCATATTATTATGTAATTCAGAAAATAATACAAAAAAGGTTTTTGCGAGATTTCATTGTATGTGATCTACTTAGTAAAACGAATTTTAGATAGAAAAAAAAAAAAAACAACAAATGACGACCAACATCACCTCGCTGGAAATTGGATGCATTAGTTTTGACCAATTAAAAATTTTACCAATCTATTTTTATTTTGGTATTCCTTAATTTTCTGCTATTGAACAATTCATTTTCCTTCATTTCGTGATAAAAAAAAGTACAGAAAAAAAACATATTATCATTTAATCCAGACAATAATACAAAAATAGTTTTTGCAGTCAATTATATTTAAAATTTGCGAGATTTCATTGTATGTGATCTACTTTGTAAAACGAATTTTAAATAGAAAAAAAATAATAATAATAATAAAATAACGGTAAACATCCCGCGCTGGAAATTTGAAGTCATGCAGTACAATTATACATATAGACAAATATTAATATAAAAGCATGAATATTGCAGGCTTTCAATTGTTTGATTTTTATCGCCTTTTTTGAATATATATATAATTATATTCGACATTGGCAAAGTCGCAAGATTAAAAAAAATATCACCGAATACCCCTGTTGATTGATCAGTACACCTTACCATTCGAATGTTTTCATATATATAACAATCAAGTAAGATCTATGGTGTAATGAGGCCTGAATATGAATAATAACAACAATACTAAAACTAAGAAATGATTCTTAAAACTGAACTACAAAGAAAATAATTGATTTTGCCTATATATACCCTTCGGTAAAACCACATTTTTGTCATGCCGTTTTCTACAATGTAAGTAGTTTCATTTGTATATTTAAGTTGTCATTTTCTTTTATGACATTAACCTCCTGATGCTCAGGAAGAAGGCAATGATTTTATCCAATAACTTCCATTGTAATGTAATATTGACGTAAAATGCCTCCGGTTGACACATTGCTGTTGTACCGTGCTTGGATATACCAAACCGTATCAGGAACACTTATTGATTATGATAATAAAATCAGTGCACGATTTTTCTCCCGACAGGAAATGGAACTTCAATGAACAAAATCTGTATCTAGCATCGAATCAAATTTAAGAGTTATATAACAAATGTTGACATAGTATTTTAATAAAAAGAATAATTCTGTTAACCCCAATGTTTCAATCGACAAATATAGAATTTCCTGTAATTTTTCATGAAAGTTCTAGTTTTAAATCTAATCTTAATTTTGCAAAGGTATTGAGCAATAAACAAAGTAACATATTGTTAATATTTTACACGGCTTTTACAACTAATGACCCATCTCTGTTAGATTAGAGAATTCAATTTAATCTTTGTGAATATTCTGTCTCATGGATTGATTTGGACGCAAATACTTCGCTATTATAGTTCAACGCATATTGATTATATAAAAAAAAAAAAAACAAAGTCACATTTAAAAAGAAAAAAAAATGTCACACTACAAAAGATTATATCGATTGAAGACATTTACTTGAAGAACGTTGTATATAAAGTTATTATGGGAGTGCTTGGAATTATATTTTCATCGATAAGCAGTAATTGAAATAATACCATGTCATAGACCGGTAATGTGTACAATATCTGTAATATAAACATTATAAAACATTATAATTACAGTCAGAAGCATAACTTTAGTCAAACAATAGTCCTGAAATTCTAAAGCAAATATTGTGAAGTATAATGTGCAAAACTAAAGTCTGGTTCTTACATCAATTATCCCATTAAATGCAATATCTATGATCTATGATCATAGCAGGTTTTTTCTGCAAAACTGAATGAAACGTGTTATGCCAGAAAATCGCCTTTTAATTGTAGCCAACAAAAGACACAAATCAATAATAAAATTTAACAAGATTTATTATACCCTAGTTTACAAAAGTATTACACAAAAAGAAATGTCAACTTAACTGTCAAAATATGAGTCCAATCTTTTATCTTTTCTTTATCCGGAAATCTTCACGGAATCCACAGAATATTATATCCAATTGATCACAATCTAGTATGATGTAGTTTGTAAATAAAAGTGTCAATCCAACTGTTGAGAATGTTGATGTCTATCGATGTCTAAGTCTATCTATGTCTATTTCTAAATCTCTATATTCAACTAACTTTTGGGTCTGCATTTAAATACTCAAACAGAAATTTCTAGACAACGCTAGAAATATAAATTACGCATCTTTGTTATGATCATTCTGGAAACGTTATGTAAGTGAAATAGAAAGTTCTAATCATTCCATGAGTATCAATGAATGTTCCAGTGAATTCTAATCTGCATAGTTGTAACACAATGTATATTTATTTTGTACACAATGTAAACATGTATAATAGTCCACACAAAACAAATTAGGCCAACTAAATAGATATGTTAGTTACAATATCATAACACCTCCCCTTAAAAAAGTTTGAGTGTAACAAAACTTTTCATGAATAATATGTACAAAAATACATAGTATATACACAGTGTTTTAATACGTTCTAGATAAAGCATCTGCTATTACATTATCTTTACCTTTAATATGTTTTACAATAACATCATATTCCTGTAACAATAAACTCCACCTAGTCAATCTCTGGTTCTTGTTTCTCATTTTATGTATGAAGGTGAGAGGATTATGATCAGTATAAACAAGAATAGGATGCACAGTGGGATTTAAATATACATCAAAATGTTGAAGTGCAGACAACAGTGCAAAACACTCTTTTCAATAGTTGAATAATTTTTCTGATGTTTATCTAATTTGTCTATTACCAAATTTTTATAATTTGTTTTCTCATAGATACTCTAAAGTCTAATTTCAGATGTTTAGCAAGCAACACTAATTCCTCTTTCTTTAAATTATCAAACCCTTCCAGGTCTGGCGTTTTCAAAATTTGCCGGCATCAAATGCCATATTGTAGAATTTTGTTGGCTAGTTCTAATAAAAATACTGAAAAAATCTTTATTAAGATATTAACGTGATCCCGGACTTGAGCCCCCAATTTCTGTTATGCCAGAAAATCGCCTTTTAATTGTAGCCAACAAAAGACACAAATCAATAATAAAATTTAACAAGATTTATTATACCCTAGTTTACAAAAAGTATTACACAAAAAGAAATGTCAACTTAACTGTCAAAATATGAGTCCAATCTTTTATCTTTTCTTTATCCGAAATCTTCACGGAATCCACAGAATATTATATCCAATTGATCACAATCTAGTATGATGTAGTTTGTAAATAAAAGTGTCAATCCAACTGTTGAGAATGTTGATGTCTATCGATGTCTAAGTCTATCTATGTCTATTTCTAAATCTCTATATTCAACTAACTTTTGGGTCTGCATTTAAATACTCAAACAGAAATTTCTAGACAACGCTAGAAATATAAATTACGCATCTTTTGTTATGATCATTCTGGAAACGTTATGTAAGTGAAATAGAAAGTTCTAATCATTCCATGAGTATCAATGAATGTTCCAGTGAATTCTAATCTGCATAGTTGTAACACAATGTATATTTATTTTGTACACAATGTAAACATGTATAATAGTCCACACAAAACAAATTAGGCCAACTAAATAGATATGTTAGTTACAATATCATAACAAACGTTAGACATCCTTTTCACAAGGATCAAGATTTTCCCTTCTTCCATAGAACTGGTATATTTGTATGTTTAAAAAAACCCTCAAGACGAACAATACAAAATTATCTGCTCTATTGCTATTCCAGTCGGAAATTCACGATCGTTATACCATTTTATCAAATACCAATCGGCTACAAAAATAGATGGACGGGTATTTTTGTTTTTGTATTTTTGTTTTTATTTTAAGATGTAAGTGACTTAAAGATAAACAACACAAACACCTCTGTGTCTGTTCCTTTTTATTGTTTATTTAGGACCAGATCAATACTTAAACATTCAAAAACAGATTGTTCTAATTTGTTATGCCCCGCCGCAGCGGAGGGGGCATTAAGTGTTACATTTGTCCGTCCGAACGTCCAAAATTGGTTTCCGTTCTCTCAATTTAGGTTGCCTCAATCGAATGTTATGAAACTTATACACAATGCTTATTACTACAAAACACAGACCAAGTTCGAATTTAGATTACGTCACCTTTATCGTTCTTGAGTTATGTTCCTTTATAACGTTATATGCAAGCGTGAGCATCATCTGTGTCCCATGGACACATTCATCATGTATTTATTGATAATTATCTGTCCAAATATTCTAAAGGGTTGAAACGTGCGTTAACGTTTTTTTTTTTTTGTTTTTTTTTTTAAATCTCATTTGATCTTTCATGCATTCGTATACAAGGTTTTCCAAATGGTCTTGATTATGTTTAATCCCGAAAACTGCTTCGAACGTTTTGAATTCGGTATGTCTGATTAAAATACTTTACTTGCTGAGCTCATTTGTACAGCTGACTATAGAAAAAGAACAAATGTTTTTTTTTTTAATTTTCTGACAACTTACTTGGTCATATCAGCGATGTTTTGAATACTTTGCATTAACATGATCTCTGTCAGATTCTTTTGTTTAACAAGAGGTAAAACAAGTTAGTTAACTTAAATATATGTAGAACTTCTCTTCTAAATATGTCTTTTAAACAGAGTATAAATATTTGTTTCTATATGTACAGTTTATGTACCAGATCCTGTAGAACAAGGTATCAATACTTTTACTTAATGTATAATTAGATCAAATTCAAAATCCTTATCCCAATCAGTAGTAGAAACAGTACAACCCAAAGTATAATCCTGATCGCTAAGATACTAAACCGTAAAATATTTGGATAGTATTTCAAGAGAAATATGCAATTCTCAGTTCAAAGATTCTGACATCAAAGAAAACAAATGACATATTGTTTAAAGAAACTGAATAAGCGCACCATTTTTATACTTCGATCAGGATTAAACTTTTTGTGTTTTGTCTATGGCTTAAGTACACCGCTTTTATCATCATGAAAAGAGAATGCGTAGTCTAGTGCAGCTTCATCAAATAAATAATGATTACCTTAATATTGCTTTACTTGATAAATGGCAGTCGGTTTAAATTTTTTTATGTATGTATGCTTGTTTATTTATTCATTTTTGACGTGTTTCTTTTTTTATATTATTCTTATTCATAAAAGGAATATTATTTGAAATAGTTGATGTTTCGTAAAAGGTTTTGCATCTTAATAAAGAAAAATAAAGATAAATCTGACATTTTTTCATGCTCTAGA
The DNA here is from genome assembly GCA_017311375.1 of Mytilus coruscus. Lineage (NCBI taxonomy): Eukaryota > Metazoa > Mollusca > Bivalvia > Mytilida > Mytilidae > Mytilus > Mytilus coruscus. Next base: position 67,234,492 of record CM029600.1, on the reverse strand, counting down.
AACACATCATACACAAACCTAGCATAACAGTCTCGAACTGTTATATTATTCCTACATGTAGTTTATAGAGAACAAAAACAAAGCATTGCCTACTCGAACCAAAGTCAGCCACTCACACTCGTACCAAGAATACTGGTACTCGTACCAAAGTCAGGAGTATGTTAAAGGGGTCAGCACACCTGGTGGACAAACAGAACTTGATCAAAGATAGTAGAAAATAACAAGTCGCAATCCATATTGAAATGGCCCAACGCTTCATCTAGTTTTAATGTATAACGTTCGAATCCTGGATCCATTTTCTTTTCTTTTAAATACTCTCGTCAGGCACTCATTTTCAAACGTTTTTGTTCGATTTCTTCATCACTTGTATCGACAAATCGGGCTCCATCTTTAGTTGGCACACATCAACTGGTGGACAAACAGAACTTGATCAAAGATAGTAGAAAAGTGAACTCTAGGACAAACGATTCATTAATTTTATACTCAATGCCCTAACCGCACAAAAATGTTATCATGCTTTTCGCCCTCACCGTTCAACAATTTTCGACACTGTCTATAACGTAAAAGCATGATATATACATTATATACATTCCACGTCAGTAGATTACTACATTTGTGCTAACTTAAATGAATTTCCTGATATAACAATGTAGCAATAGCGTCGATTACAAGTTTGCTGTATTACAATATATTAGTGTTCTTCTCTGGGCAATAAATTTTATTTCATTTGGTGTTTTTTCACTGTGGTTACATAAATAAAATATTTTGTTTTTAATTTTCAGAACTTGTTACATCCACAACAGCAGTATACACGGTAAGATCTAAATACCGTATATCGTGTTATTTTCGCGTCGGGTTTTGTTCGCGGTTTGGCCTTGATGGATTGTTCTATTGTATTCATTATTCGCGTTTTTTGCCTTGTACAATGCATCTAAATTAACAGTCTAAATATTAGCGAAAATAGCGTAAATCAAACACACGCGAAAATTTCCCATAAAGCAACATACAAAACACGTCGGTCACAGTCAAATATAGATTGAGCAACACAAACCCAACAAAACTGGCGGGAAACTCAGGTGCTCTGGACAGTTTATAAGTTTTAGCTCGTCTATAGTAGTGACACCCGTCGTATTACTCAAAATGACGTTTTTTCTTCATATTTTATCTTTACCAAATGCAAATATTTTTCGAGAACGGTTTATTTTGTTTTAATCTTAGAAAAGGAGGGGGGGTATAAAATTAAAAACAATTTGCCTCGTGCTTAACATTAAAAATATTCAAATGTATTTTGATGAGTCAATTTGATCATCTAATGAGTTTTTTCCAAAACAAATTAAAGGATCTTTCGGTCATACTTAAATTAGCATTTGTTTTATAGAAAATTGAAACGAGAACACAAAAATATCGAAACAAAGCAAAATACAAGTTGGTATTTTTGACCATCAAGTAAGCTTATATTAAAGAATACAGGTTCTGTATTATATTATAATAACAGTATTCCATATTTCCTTTTTTTTAGGGCTCATCTGGTATAAAATCGGACATGATTGTCGGGATGTCAGTTGGATTCGGAATATTTTTAGGTATTGGAATAATAATTTGCATACTTTGTCGTTGTTGCTGTAATTTCCAACAGGAGAAAAAGTATACGGAAAGTTCTAAGCAGAGCAAGCCAATCCTACCAACCAGATTACAAGCACAAAAGCAGTTTGAAATTTACATGAATCAGATGGAAGGCGTTGATTATTCCCGCGCAAAATCTAGTGCAGCAGCCTCGGTTTCGTATAGCAGAAATCAGAACCACGATGACGTGTTCGATGTCGATGATCACCCGTCAAATGTTATTGATATTGCACCATACAGTCAAATGTCACAATATAACCAAGGTGATGAAATGAGTTTGAATGATTCGTCATCACCGTCTAATAAATCTACCGATTATATGCATTTTATGTAAAACAATTTTGGACATAACTATGTACAAGGTAGCATGATTTGAACACTAATCATATCAAATTACTAGCAATGATGTACGTGACATTTTCATGGGGTTATTTTGTGAATATTCCCCTTTGAATATCGGCACTGGTCTGAGAATACTTATGTTTCACTGAACTTGCTTAATTAAGGAAGTTCGCTTGTCATGTTTTGGAATTTATGTCAAATTTTCGGAATCGTCTGGTTTTATCTATTTGCATGCCTTAAAAAATTTTGCCCATTGACCCCCATTTTTCTTTTTAAAAATCTTTTACATGCATAATTATAAGCCATCTGTAAAAGTCTTGTAAAATCTTAATTATTTTTTAATAGTTTTTGAGAACTTTAACTTGTCAATGATAAAGCTAGTATGAAAAATCAAGAGAGAATATTTTCCTGCCAAAATTTTAATGGCTAATATCTCGAAAACAAGCACATTGACCTATATTTTATATTTGCTCTTTTTGTTCCTTTATAAATCCCCTATCAATATATATATACTAGTGTTATGAAAAGCTTGTTATTTTGAAACTGAGTAGCGAACTTCCTTAAAGGGATTTTGAATGCATAATTTGATTGAAAAGTTGCTAATGGTTTTGACTAAGCATATCACATTACAAACAAGGTCTAGCTTTTAATAGCTTAAATGTCTCTTTTCAACTCAAAAGTATGTTTATGAAAATACCATGCAAGTGTTTCTTCATGACAATTTATTCATAACTGTAACGTTACATTGAACAACGCCAGTTTGTTGGAACCGGCAACATCGGCATTTTTATATGTATGTCGTATGCCTAAATTCACTAAAAGTAAGACAGAATAAACTATTTCTTCAAAGTTTTGTTTAATTTGCAATGATGCAGTATAACAATTTAAAAAAATTCCACTAACTCTAAATTAAAATTTTACACGAAGTCTGTTGATGATCTGGAATTGGCTTACCTATGGCGTTTCTCAATGAAAATGGTCCTTAATATTTTTAGCCGTAAACGAAACTATTAAAAAAAGGTTAAAGATATAATTTGTTTATTTATTTCAGAATGTTAAAAACTAGTTGATAAAATGACTTCGAAGTCACGTTTCATAATGTTCTCATATCTGAGTTACATTACTTGTTAAAAAACTTAATGTCTAAAGCAATGGAGGAAAAGTTGGTAGTTTGCCAATGTGTTTAAAATTAAATGGTGTACATGATGTACTAACATTGTAATTATAAAAGGATAACTATTTTTTATTCTATATGGAGGGTCAGAAATAATTCATTGTGATCCAAAGGATGATTGATACCTTTGGCTTTTGGAAAATATTGTAAATTGTCGAATGCAATCCATTTTTAATAAAAAAAAATTAACAGCTTGTCATCTTTCTTAAACACTTGGTCTGCAAGGTTTCACATTAAATTGACTTGTGTATAAATCAAATGACTCTTGTGTGGCAGTTAAACACCCCGCGGGATGAATAATATGCGCCAAATAATTTAAAATCCCCAGTGCTTTGAGATACAGTTAACGCGCTCTTTGCATGGTAAAGAACTTTGAACAACTTTCTGATTTGTCCTTAGGTCAAAAGTTGCTGGGCAAAGTTTCTGTCCATTAAAAAGAGACAGCGACAGTCCAAATTTCCCTCAATCACAGTAGACCAAATTTTTAAAGCTTGCATAGGTGATTTATGATCAACTCCGTCATGAATATTTTTGAAATATTGGTTACTGGACTTTCAGCAAACAAAAGTCTCTAAACAATCATGTAATGATATAAACATCCTAACAAAGAGGACTGCTGGCAGATTCCTTAGTCTTTACTTTTACTTGTTGTAACAAATATACTCATGTTCAAGTGTGTTACTTTTCACGTAATAGGACTTTGTTATCGTTTGCAATGAATCAACTAAACCACTTTTTTCATGTCAGGGCCTTTTATAGCCGCCTATACGATATGGGTTTTTTAATTTGTTGAAGGTCATACAGTAATCTATAATTGCTTATATCCACGTCTGTTGTCTGTTGAACTGTGGTGGATAGTTGTCTCATTGGCAATCATAACACATCTCCTTATTAATAATGAACTATAAAGTCTAAGCAAAAATATTCTTGCATGCTTACGGAAGAATAAATTAGAACTGTGATATTTAATGAATTCAAAGTGTTATGGTATAAATTTTTGACTCTGTTTTAATAATGAGATAAGTGATGTAGTACGTTAATGATACAGTTACCCAACGACACAAATAACCAAAATACATCTAGAAAGAACATACATTCTTCAACAATAGACAGGTGTGTGTGCATTATATATCAAGCTCTAAATCTCCCCGAGTCTAAAAGAGTTTTAATACTAGTTTATAAAGCAGTAGCTTAAATTCTCAAAATAAAATAAAATAAAATAAAAAACAACACTAAGAAATATATTAAGATATAACAAGATTAAGATATGTATACATGACATGACCACTGTCCACGTTCTTTACTTGGGACGGCACATTAATATGTCGTGGGGTAAAATGAGCTTTTTAAGACCACATTCCTCTCCTTTTTTGATATCCATCAGTTGACTAACAATTGGTACACCAGTGACCGATTTATTTTTCTGAAACAATAGTATAACATCACAACATAGAAAACACACGATAAAACATCAATTGGAAGGCTTAACTCAATCAAAACGTAAATTAACACACTATGAACGAATAAATTCGATCTGTGATACCTGAAAGTAAATACATAGTTAATAAAATATTAGGGACAAACATTCAAGGCCAAAAGCAAACAAACAAGTCCAAATAAAGCCATGGCAAAACACTACCGCGAAATATTAAACCCTTAGAAAATAATCACTTTTGAAAAACCGGTTTTCATAGTCTGTTTAATTCATCTACAATGATCTCTAGCCTGTATACTCTGAGAATGTGAGTTCGAACCTTGCACATCGCGAGGTGTGATCAACTCTTGGTTCTATCCGTCTACTCCAGCTTCCTCCACTAATAAAAACTGTCCGATATGATATAGCCAAGGTTGCTGAAAATAGTGTTGAATGCTAACAACATAAATAGCCCATTATCTTGTAATTATCTCAATTATTTCATATGTAAATAAACGGAAAATGTGATTTATTAGAGATACTTATAATTTAACATAATTTCTCTTTATTCGTACACGTTTTTCCATTTTGTTATTTTGTTAAAATGTAAATCATTTCTTTCAATTCCGGATTTTACTTTGTTAGGACAATCATGTAAATCTATATTTTCAATTAAATTGCATTTAAAATATTTTACTTAATGTGTTTAAGTGGACCAAAATAAACATAGAATTAATGGATCAGTATTGTCTTAATCAAATATTTCATACCAATAGTGTTGTTGGTGTTTATAAATGGCACTAAGTGCTGTCTGTACATATTAAACCAAGTTTATGTGGTGTTCTCAGCAAAAATCAGATCATAAATAGATTCAAGCCTTATTTGCGACAGCATTGGATACAAAGTTATAAATATATCAAGAACAGTTTTTTTAACGAAGAGGGAGAAGATAACAATGTTGAAATCAAAAACAAAGACGGACATGCAAGTGTCAAAAAGAAAAAGCGAGCAAAGGAAAAGTCACCAAAAAACTAAATGGAAAAAACTGAATATTGAGCAACATGAGCTCTACAAATAACTCGGGGTAACTGGAATATATCTGCAGTCATGAGCTCTACAAATAACCCGGGGTAACTGGAATATATCTGCAGGGTCATGAGCTCTACAAATAACCCGGGGTAACTGGAATATATCTGCAGGGTCATGAACTCTACAAATAATCCGGGGTAACTGGAATATATCTGCAGGGTCATGAGCTCTACAAATAACCCGGGGTAACTGGAATATATCTGCAGGGTCATGAGCTCTACAAATAACCCGGGGTAACTGGAATATATCTGCAGGGTCATGAGCTCTACAAATAACCTGGGGTAACTGGAATATATCTGCAGTCATGAGCTCTACAAATAACCCGGGGTAACTGGAATATATCTGCAGTCATGAGCTCTACAAATAACCTGGAATATATCTGCAGTAACTGGAATATATCTGCAGGGTCATGAGCTCTACAAATAACAACTGGAATATATCTGCAGTCATGAGCTCTACAAATAACCCGGGTAACTGGAATATATCTGCAGTCATGAGCTCTACAAATAACCCTGGGTAACTGGAATATATCTGCAGTCATGAGCTCTACAAATAACCTGGGGTAACTGGAATATATCTGCAGTCATGAGCTCTACTGGAATATATCTGCAGGGTCATGAGCTCTACAAATAACCCGGGGTAACTGGAATATATCTGCAGTCATGAGCTCTACAAATAACCCGGGGTAACTGGAATATATCTGCAGTCATGAGCTCTACAAATAACCCGGGGTAACTGGAATATATCTGCAGGGTCATGAGCTCTACAAATAACCCGGGGTAACTGGAATATATCTGCAGTCATGAGCTCTACAAATAACCCGGGGTAACTGGAATATATCTGCAGGGTCATGAGCTCTACAAATTACCCGGGGTAACTGGAATATATCTGCAGTCATGAGCTCTACAAATAACCCGGGGTAACTGGAATATATCTGCAGGGTCATGAGCTCTACAAATTACCCGGGGTAACTGGAATATATCTGCAGGGTCATGAGCTCTACAAATAACCCGGGGGTAACTGGAATATATCTGCAGGGTCACGAGCTCTACAAATAACCCGGGGGTATATGGATTATATATACAGGGTCGTGAGCTCTACAAATAAGCCGGGGTAACTGGAATATATCTGCAGGGTCATGAACTCTACAAATAACCCGGGGGTAACTGGAATATATCTACAGGGTCATGAGCTCTACAAATAACCCGGGGGTAACTGGAATATATCTACAGGGTCATGAGCTCTACAAATAAACCGGGGGTAACTGGAATATATTTACAGGGTAATGAGCTCTACAAATAACCCGGGGTAACTGGAATATATCTGCAGTGTCATGAGCTCTAGGAATAACCCGAGGGTAACTGGAATATATCTGCAGGGTCGTGAGCTCTACAAATAATCCGGGGTAACTGGAATATATCTGCAGGGTCATGAGCTCTACAAATAACCCGGGGGTAACTGGAATATATCTACAGGGTCATGAGCTCTACAAATAACCCGGGGTAACTGGAATATATCTACAAGGTCATGAGCTCTACAAATAACCCGGGGTAACTCGAATATATCTGCAGGGTCATGAGCTCTACAAATATCCGGGGTAACTGAAATATATCTGCAGGGTAAACAATTTCTTGTCCACCATAGAGACCCATCATGGTGATCATAGCAAGTAACAATAGTCTCATTCGGTGATGTCGTATAAGAGAAAAAAAGGTGTAACAGTGTGGTTATTGACACGTGGCATGTATCCATGGTCATTTGTGACAGAGATATTCTATAAGAAAATCATGATGGTTACAATTTTGAAGCCAAAGAAGTTTGTACGTAGTGGCAACAATAATAAGCCTCAAAAGAATAGTAAATATGTCTTATGTTAACTCAACCCGAAGGAAAATGTCACAAATTCTCAACATGTGATTTAACATGTGATTAAAAAGTAATATGAAGTGAAATTGCGCTGCTTTTTTTTTTATATTTTTAGTCCAGTTTACTATTGATTATTGTTTGAACTTCAGAACAAATGATTAATTTAAACCTTTTATTTTACATTGAATTGAAAGCAATTAAAACTGTTCGATATAATATTGACTTAATGTAAGTAAACAGTATTTATTAAAACCTAAATTATAAAAAAAATACAATTACATTTTAAATTCGGATATATTTATGGAGAATGAAAATAAACTTCCAATAATTAATAAAAAAAAGGTATTGAAGTTTAGAGTCTCTACTAAAAATGGAAAATAATTAACTACAATCAACCAATGGAACAAAAGGGGAAACCTCTGGTGTGTTCCAATCTTGATTAATTAATTGTTGTTTGCTTTAACATTTCATGCATATTCAGGACGATAACAAATTAATAAAAAATCTAATAAGTATGCTCTGCAAAGTACTGAAGAGCAGAAAATTTGCCAATGGAAAATGAGGACATATTGGATAGAGACTGAAATTTTCCTTGCAACAGACCATGCACCTACGAACTCCAAAGTCTTGTTGCAGGGTTCTTCGTGGGGCTCTTTAACGCGAAGAGACCATTGCACTTTCCCTACATGAGGCATTGGATTTAAAGTCCTCATTTCAACCAGACGTGACCAATGGTTTATAAATCCCCACACAGCCAAACGGACAGACCACTAGAAGGAGTAGTATCCCTCTGAGAAACTAGGACCAAAATAATTACCCATGGCAGAAGGCTGTGTTAATTATGATTTCAAACGTTTCAACGTAGTGAATTAATATAAAATCATTTTCTTGATGTATAGGTATCGTTCCTGTCGCTCTATTAATCCCATGATTATCTTGAACATTACACTATCTGTTTTACTTTAAAATCGACAAAAATTATAAATTGTACATAAGGAGTGACGTAAGGATATAATCTGTACGTAAGGCAAATCGAGTTGTCTTTCTTTTTACAGATAATTTCTAAAATTAGGACTGTAGTAACATTACGAACGCGTAATGTAAAGAACTCTCCAGTAAAACCAGGGGCGTAGCTGCCGTTAGGCACTTTAGGCACGTGCCTACACATAATTTTTCACGAATATTTTTTTTATTAACAAAAAATAATAAACAACTTTATCTGTAGATGCACGTGAAGTCGTCAAAACTCTTTAATTATCAAATGTCATTTGTATACTAGTCTATCATCCTGCTTAGTGAATGGAGTATTGGATAGAATTGTATGTCATTATAGATAGAAACTAAAACTATAACTTTGGTCCAGATCATTTCACTTCTATCAACAAATACTTGAAAGAACATCAACATGTTCAAAACCCTGACATTTTCTTCTTAGATGCATGATTTTTTTTAATTAGTTGTTGTTGGCTTTCAACTAGCTTTCCACTTGGTCTTCATCCGACCTACAATAAAACCCTTGCCAAAGTTGGGCGTCTGTTTGGCTGTGCAGGATGCAGGATGGTCAGAATGAGGACATTAAATCCAATGCCTAATGAAGAGAGAATGCACGTTAAGAACACTTGCAACAACTCTTTGAGGGGTTCGAAGGTCGTCTGAAGAAGGGCAAAATTTCTGTTCCTATCCAATAAACCCTCATTTTCCAATGCATGGCATTTCCAAATTTCCAGACCTTCATCCTGGACGACCCCTACTACAGGACCTAGATACCTGTTGTATTTATTGTAAATTTGTTTTTGTCCTGAACATGCACGAACTATTTGCCATTGGACGTTTAGCAATCAATCAATCAATCAACTAGCTTTCAGTAATATCGAGTACTCTCAGATCTACGTGTAATGACCATAATTATTCAAATTCCTAAGCAGGTAGGGATTTTACAATACAGGATATCAGAAAATATGAATTTCTTGAATTTTGTTAGATAGTATGAACAGAACAGAACTTCTGCATAAGGCATCGACTGTGTGTGTGTATGTGTGTGTGTGGCCGGGGGAGGGTGAAGGTTTAAGAATCAAAAGATGAATGGTCGATACGTAGTCCAAAGGATAGTATTATTAATTTTTATAGTAGTCCCAGTGTTTACGTGCCTATTTTTTAAATGAAGGATCGTCAATATGTACTATCAATTGACGTATATATATATATCAATTATCCTCAATCAGAAAGGAATAGATATGAAAATACCAAACAGGGTGCACTGCTTAATAAAAGGGCTACGCTGATCTACTTGGGCAATGCATATTGTAAATATTTTTTTTTATGTTTCCGATTGTACTGCTGGTTAATTATTCCTCAGTCAGATGCATTTGTAAAATTATGCATAATTCTTCGGAATTTTCTTCATGTATATTATCATGATAAAATGACCAGTAAATTTTATATTTTTTGTACACAAAATTTTGCAACTTCAATGCTGACAACCGTTTTCCGTCGGGGGGCTTCGCCCCTAAACCCCCTACAGAGCCCTGGACCCCGGAGGGCCTTCAGCGGCCCCCAGACCCCCCTGCCGCAATTTGTGCCTACAGTTTATTGGATACCTAGCTACGCCCCTGAAGACGTAAAAACTGTTAATTAACGTAGGATTATTAGCAAATTACCAAAAGCCAGTAATAATCCCATACAAGTTCCATTTACTATCCATTATTAGCCACTCAGGAAACGTTTTATTAAAATACATTTACATGATTTCTGTTACGAAGTACAGACATGACAGATGAGTCGCTTTGAAGTACAATATATATATATGAGTCTCGATGATGAAGTCAAAATCAAACGAAGTTTATTATTTTTTCTAAATTGGAACATATCTTTTAAGATCAATATACGTTGGTTATTGTTCTGTTCTATATTTCCTAGCAAATTTATTTTATAAGTTTGTATTTTTGAAAAGGTTGGGTTACTTTTGAATTCAGAATTCTTAAAACTGAGAGTTCTTATGCAGAACATATACAGGCAGAGAAATTTTATTAAAAGCCGGATATATTTTGAGCAAATAAACACATAAAATGAATATAAAATATAGATTTTTTTCAGTTACAATTGATTGACATAACTGATAATAATAAAAATAAACATCACAGTGAACATGTATATTTAGTATATTAGCATCGGTCAGAAACAGAGCCATCAACCATATAGATTATGAATGCACAATTAAATAATAAAATTACATTATATGCAATCTTTATAGAATTATTTACTAGTATGAATATATCTATTTCAAGCACTTTAGGGGGAATGAAAACTCCTTACCTATACCTTTGTTATCAAATTCAATTTTATCCCAGAATTTTCAAGTTATCACGTTTACAATACGATTATAACACATTCAACAGTAGGTACCAGTTGCCAAGAAACCAGTCCTTCTGCACTGGTAAATTTAAATAAACTGGTCCATCATTCCACCAAAAAGAACTGCTACAATAAGCAAACACACCAGGTGTCCAATTTAAGGATTTTTATTGTTTTCAGCTTATGAATCATTTGATTATATCAAAATAAAGGTTACTACTTCCTCCAATAGTTTTCCTCGTAATATCTGACTGCTCTGTTAAAGCCTGTTTTAGTACGTTTTGTTTCGATTTTGACAATATAGGTTGAAATAATTATAGTATGCTTTCTTTAATTCAAACATTTACAAGAATTATTGTTCATTATTATCAGTCATTTTGGAGAAAGTTAGTCAAGGTAAGCCCACCCCCCAAAAACGCTTATTCATTATTGACTCGATTATTCGATCTCATTAAGAATCTTTGATTTAACCGCAGTCGAGATGATTGCGCATGTAGTTGGCAATATAAAATAAAGAGATGTGATATGACTGCTAAAGAGACAACTATCCAACAGAGTCCAAATAACGTGGATTAAAGCAATCATATGCCCCCATACGGCCTTCAACAATGAGTAAAGTTCAATTATTGAAAAGAATGTCACCTATCAAAGTGAAAATAAGGCCGAACAGGAATTTCGGTTATGTTGACTGTTACAACCACCAAAACAAATTCTCAATATACAGATTAAGGTAAAATGATGATGTACATTATGTTTTTAATCTCTGATATAAAATCAAACAGAAAAATAGTATTTATAATATTGCACGTGCTACAATGTATTTATATTTCTCTGTTTGTATTGATTTATCTATTCATATTCATACTGGGGGTCACATGCCAATCGGACATCTTCCGAGGTAATGATCGATGGTTAGTTAGATGACGCCTTGTAACAAAATGTAGATATTTCTTTTACGACTTCATGCATTGTTTATTGTTTCCTGTGTGGATTCTTATATAGTATATTCTAGAATGTTTAATATATTATTAAATCAAATTTGAAAGCTTAAGTCAATCAGTAGTTAATGCCCGGTCTTTAAATGTCACGAAGTTATTTTGCTCAATAGTCTCGATAGTGCCTGGTGAAGTTTATTTGGCTCAAAAGTCTCGATAGTTTCTGTTGAAGTTTATTTGCAGTGGCGGATCCAGAGGGGGGCGTAGAGGGCGTACGCCCCCCCCCCCCCCTTTTGCTTGCACTTTTTTTTTTTTTTTTTTTTTTTTGTAAAATGATTAATCAGACTAGACTTCGCGAACTTTGCCATTTCCCGTGTATTTAATTTTATGCGACAATTCTTTACTTATAAAGATATTTTTCGCTCGTATTTACTGTAAAATATTATTGATTATGTCAAAGTCGTGTGATTCGCTACGGTGCAGTTGACCAGTACATCGAAAAAAACGTCACTCAGTCATTTTGAAATTCAAATTACAATAACACATTGCTTAGGCTGAGGATGACAAGCATGACGCTTTGAAGGCCTTCAAAGCAACAAAGTATTGACTTCTATTTCACAATTCCACCCAACAGAAAGTAATACTCTATTACACTCTCATGAAAAAAAGTTCCACAGCAATATTATTTACCTACGAAAACATGTTTAACCCCACACGCCCCAGCCCATTAATAACATGGGGGCAGTCTGAGATATTTTAGAGAAAAAATTCTGACCCTGATTTTTGCCTTAAACAAAAATTCTGGCCGTATCTGGATTGAAAACAATAATCTTGTCCACTTTTTTGCTATTAGAAAAAAATATTTTCAACAAAATTATTTAGCATTAAATGTCAGAACATGATGAATAAAAAACGGTCGTAATTTTTTTTTTTTTGGGGGGTTGCATGTGAATCCCATATCTGACCGGAATGTCTGTTTCGCCGAACTGATATACTGATTACTTTTTCAGGGCCCGACTGCAACCTGCCTGCTGGGTGTGGCCCATATGTCTCCATGTGTCGACCGTCATTCACAACGTTATTGTCATTTCCGACTCATTTGTAGCCTTTGGTTGATTTGGAACCCCTCACTTCCCTTGTTGGTTGAAACATTTCAACCAAACATTTGGATAAAAATTGCTTGTTTGTCTTTCTTTGTGTCAGTCGTATTGTAAATTTCATTGAACAGCCGTATATCTTGTTTACAACAAGAAATCTGTGAGGTTATGCTAACTAACCATACAACAAACGAGAATTTTCCATGTCCATTTTTTACTGACAAATCCCACATCAAGTATATTAATTAGTACATAGCTTTGGATCCATCCAATCATTTTATAATAGACAATTAATGGAGAGAATACGGCACCAAAAATGTCCAACCCCTACACTTTAACTATAAAATGCATTTTACACTTATTTTATGTTTTTTTAACCAAAAAAAAGTCCAAAAAAATTTTCGCCTTGCCACGCTCGGCGAACTTTAATACAAAATCCTGGATCCGCCCCTGATTTGGATTAGTAGTCTCAATAGTGGCTGGTGAAGTTTATTTGAATCAATAGTATCGATATAGTGCCTGGTGAATTCATTTGACTCAATAGTCTTGATAGTGCCTGTCGAAGATTATTTGACTTAATAGTCTCAATAGCGCCCAGGTGAAGGTTATTTGACTCAATAGTCTCAATAGTGTTTGTGAAAGGTAATTGAGCTCAACACTCTTGGTAGTGCATGTTGTAGGTTATTTGACTCAATAGTCTCGATAGTGTCTGTTGACGGTTATTGACGGTTATTTGGCTCTGTATAGATATAAGAAGATGTGGTATGAGTGCCAATGAAACAACTCTCCATCCAAGTCACAATTTGTAAAAGTAAACCATTATAGGTCAAAGTACGGCCTTCAACACGGAGCCTTGGCTCACACCGAACAGCAAGCTATAAAGGGCCCTAAAAATGACTGGTGTAAAACCATTCAAACAGGAAAACCAACGGTCTAATCTATATAAAATACGAGAAACGAGAAACACTTATGAACCACATCAACAAACGACAACCACTGAACATCAGGTTCCTGACTTAGGACAGGTGCAAACAAATGCAGCGGGTTTAAACGTTTTAATAGACGCCAACCTTCACCCTACCTGAAACAATAGTGTAACATCACAACATGGAAAGACACACTATAAAATATCAATTGAAATGGCTTAACTCAATCAAAAGACATATAAACAAAAACAAGTGAACATACACTGAACGAATAAATTGTCTCAATAGTGCCTGCTGAAGGTTATTTGGTTCAATTCTCTCTAAAATGTCTGTTAAAGGTCATTTTGCTCAGAAGTTTCGATAGTGTCTATTGAAGTAGTTTTTATGGCTCAATAGTCTCGATAGTGGCTGTTGAAGGTCATTTGGATCAATAGTCTCGATAGTGTCCGTTAAATTTTATTTGACTCAATAATCTTGATAGTATGTTGTGAAGATTATTTGGTTCAATAGATTTGATGGTATTTACTGGAGGATATTCGAGAAACACTGAAGTCGGTTTTTACTTTTTAATGAAATCCTTTTCTATTTACTGCTTGCAATAAATATACCTACATGTAGTTGTGGACACCATTTGAAAACTATAGCTTACCAAATGAAAGGAACAATATATATATAATGCTTTGTAGCTGTATATTGTTTTAATGACAGCAACAAGACACCGATGAATGCGCATTCAAAAGGTACAAACATCTTTAGCTTTGAATTAAACAGAGAGTTTCGGATATTTTACAATCGTATAAAGACGGTTTTGTAGGTCTATGGTTTCATGTGGTTTCATTTTAAAAAATATATGTAAATCATCGTTTTTACCATAACAAGAATGATTTTTTATAGGTCGAACCAGTCAACGAAATACTTTTTCACTGTGAATCTTTTGTTTCACTTTCAATGTTAACATTCTTTTCTTTTTAATAACTAAACATGATAAGCACATGCGTAACCCATCTCCAGCAAATGGTCAAATTAAAGGTCATATACGGATTTAAATGAGGTTGATTTTTTGACTTGCAACATCAGCGATGTTTTAGCATATTTTGACAACATTGAACCCAACTCACTGTTTATAGCCAAATCTAATTTTCCAAAATTTCCCTTTTATTAATATTTGAAACCAAAAAAAAAAAAAAAATCATATTTTATTTTTTTGTCTAAATCGTAGCTAAATAAATTTTCTGAATGGAACCTCATTGAAATATAAAATTGACTGAATTAGTCATTCAACTATATACATATTGAAACGAGTATTTATGATATTTAAAAAAAAAAAGTAAATATTTTGAAGACATTTTTTGTCAGCCATATGGAATTTACCCTCATTAAGTACAAAGAAAGCGTATTGATTCAATGACTAAACTAAATGTTTTAGATATATTGCTTGCATTTTCTACAGAAAATAATAATCATTAGCCTTTTGTGTACTTCAAACTAGATATTGAATTATAAACATGCTAGCTCTAATTAGCCAGCCAAATATGTTGGTATGTTATGAAGACAGTATCAAATTTCAGCATAAATATGTAAATAAAGCGATTGTTACTGAATTCTTCAAAATCTCTGCTTATTATAAAGCAAATGGCACGTCATATAAGTTTTATTCATATATATGTCTTTCTGTTCCGTTTTTTTTTCCCAAAGTCAAAACTGTTCACGTCTGCAGCAGTATTACAGAAACTCCTTCTGTGGTTGAAAATGTAACAAAGCTCTATGATTTCACTTAACTGTATGTTATTCATATAAAAAAAATCTGTCAATAAAATTATACAAAATGCATGTCTTGTCGTAGACATATCACATGCTATTCCTGTTGAAGGGTTTTACCAAATTATTTCACATCTAGCATTTTGTATTATTTATTTCAAAGATATAAGATTCCCATTTAACCAAGTCAATTTGAAAAAACCTTGGTGAAAATAAAGAAACCTAACTGTTAAAAAAACATTTCTTTTTACAAATATAAATCACGTAAAGTTTTGCCATTCGAAGTTTCCTTTCCGAACCAACCTAAAACAAGATTAAAACCGGTATAAAAGTAAACGGGTCAAAATTTTTCAAGTTGACAGGTTTCTTCCGTTGAGCATGTAGAACAAAGAAAAAACTATGGTTTCGATCATGAGACAAAACATGAAAAATTAATTGCTCATTTTCTGCGCTAGCTCGACAGCTATTTATTGTGACTGGCAGTATATAGATATTTCACATCATCAATATGCAGAAAATCTCGTACATGGAACATGTATAAGCGTTACTGATAATTAAAATGTGAAATCAAGGTTCTCTAATTGTTGTGGCCTGTTCTCTATTTCAAGCATGAAGAGATTTTTCTCGTATCACATTGAACGGAGTTTGATATGAATAAGTGATATATATACGAAAAATGCGTTCATTTTGTCGGCCACGTTGCAATGTGTTGCGAAATTGCGACATTTCCATATATCAGCTATTCGTTAGGTCAATGGTAACTTTCAAGTTCAGAACGGACTAGATATCCCCCTTGGCAACGATGATTTATGATATCTTGATAATTTGCAAACCACTCTCATGTCTCACCTGAAAACAGTCTTTTTGTCAAATTTCGAAATATATTAATGGTCTGAAAGCGGACTTATATTTGAAGTGAAGCTTGCGAAATCAAAAATATGCCACAATGGTCACCAGTACAGTGATATTGTTTTTATCATAAAAGAAATATATATATGTTTAACAACAAATGAGAGTTACAGAAATCGCTTGATTTTAGCTTTAATGATTATAATAATAAACTCGCCAATTCTTATTCTGAAATTAAATTATTCGATTAATATCAAGCGATATTCTCACTAGTTATGAAACCTATAAATAATGCATAACTATGACATGCGTGTATGAAATGGCCATGCACGCCTTACCAAAGCATCCAAAAACCAAAAACGTTCTGTCTTATATGGAAACTTAAAAGATCATTTCATTCAAAAACTCGGATCTGGATATCACAAGAGTTTAGGAGTTTAGGAGTAAATATGATTGATATTATAAGCTTCGTTTTTTTTTATCTTTATATTATAAGCTTCGTCAATACAATGTTTGTCGACGTAAGTAAAGTTGGTAACAGGATATAAAGGAATTAGCATTGAAATAGCAATCACTATATAAATCTCTTCAAGGGAGGCGACGTAAAAAGTTAATTGATCAGGCTTATGAAGCAAGGCAAAAAAATTGTCAAAAACATCACGAAGAAATTGATACATAAAGTATACATATCTGATTTCCATCCATTCTATATTTATAGAGTAAGTTAACATCTAAGTAGTAGTGAGAAAAGGGAACATACTCTAAATTTAAAAATATGAAAGATAAAGAATAAAATATTGGGTTGCTTCCCTTTGTAAGCGATGCTTTTAAGAATTTAGAATTAAGGAAGAATTTATGTTTCCTTGTACATCTTAATTTCAGATTCTTTTTATTAGAAAAGTACATGTTATATGGTCAACTTATTTTCATGACAAACCTTGTAAAATGTATTGATTGACAATACAAGTAGTGATAATTAATTTAAAAAGTGTTTATTCAGAGTACATTACAATACAAAAATGTCTTTACAAATTCTAAAACTTTTATTCATAGCAATTTAAATATTTAGAACTTTTCATGTTTAACAGTTTAAACAAAGAAAAAGACATACAAAGCACAATTTTTCCATTCATTTGTGTCATCTTTGATCTATTTCTCAATGACCATTTCAATTTTGTTCAAACTTGCTCTCAACTTTAAATATTTTCTTCGTTAATAACTATACATCGTTTAAAAACTAATAAACAAAAGGGCAGAAAGTTACTAATGTGTTAATGGCTCAACAAAATATTTTTCATTTTTTTTTTTACTTTTCTAATAAAGAAAATGTTTACAATCGATGACATCAAAGTCTGAAGCGAATCAATAACGATGCAACACATTGTATGTACATGTAAATATATTCTTCTGTCATCTGTTACATTATTGATCTGTAAGTCAATAGTTAAACTGAAAAGCCCAAATCACATGATATTTGTCTAGTAACTCTGTCCAACTGTTGATCAAGTTTAATTTGCATCCCAAAGCCTGAATCCATCACCAGTTATCAAGCTGTCACGATAAACAATACTTTATTTCTAAAGAAACATAAAAAAAATTCATATATTTTCAGTACATACATACATATATAAACATCAATATATTTATAGCAAATGATATCAATATACAATTGTTTGATAAAATTAACAATAGGGAAGAGCATGTTAAACAAAATTTAAGAATAAATCAATGGGCTATTTTGAGCACCGGCGCTTGGGAAATTGAGCCCACTTTTTCTATACATTATTTTTTGTGTTTTAAATTTTTTTAGTAAATAATCCTTTATAATGTAACTTATTTTCACTCATTTAAAAAAAAAACTAACCCCCAAAAAAATAATATATAAAAAGGGGATCCATTTATCAAGCGCCTATGATTTTGAGGGTAAAAGGGTAAATGAGATCATCTCATGCGACATTCTAGAGTTTATATTATATATACGTGCAATAGGGTCCTTGCAGAAGTTTATTGCTAAAGGGCGACAACATGCAAAATGTTGACAAATGTTAAAATTAGCTTTCTGGATTTTTTTTTAACTGTTTACATATTTATCTGCTTTAGATAATCTTACTGCTTACTTATATTTTGGCATTGCACAAGGTCGTGCGTTTCTCAGACAGTTTTTGACGTCTTAATACTAAATCCGTTGGATGTGTACTGATTGATACCTTGGTCTGGGAGAACATTATTTATTAGTTGCAATTAGCTTTAACCTAGCTTTCAGTAACTGCGAGTACTGCTTTATCGGTGCTTTGTGTCTATTGCTTGTATGTTAGTTGTTTTTGTGCTTCGTATCGATCTAGTGAGTTTATGTCAAGGTACAATAAATGGGGTATGTCACCGATTTTTGTGAAAGTTTGCATACAACTTTGGCTCGTTGAACTTTAAATGAAAATAAAAAAAATAATGCATTTATTTCTTTCATTTTATAAAATATTTCTGAATGAATTTTCGAAAGAAATCGGCATTTGTAAAGAGAGCATATAAAATAGGCGAAAAACGTTCATAAATATGTCATAAAATCATCAATTGTCCAATTACAAATGCATAGAATTTTCTTTAAGAAATATATGTGGTTGAGACATAAATTATTGTTTAATAATGTAAAAAAATAAGCCATTTGCAACTGTTTTAACAGTATGTTCTTAATTTGTTGTGCGTTTACACCAATGTCCCTTGTTAAGGGAGGATCGAGCGCTCACAAAAAGAACAGGGTACTATATAACTGTAAATCTACACTCATGATCTTTCACTCAAACTTAATGTTCCTCTCCGCTGAATTTTCGCTCAGGCTTATAATACAAATGATGAGTTCTTACCGTCCAGCGTCAAATATGTGTCTCAAATATTGCATACATATTCTCAACGGTAGCATCTAAATTTCATGTGTGTATAGCTTGCTTTCCCACTAGACCGACAGGCTGATTCAGATTTACAATGTAACAGTCTGTCGGAAGCTTGTCATCTTACCCGGACAAACTAAAGCTAAACCAAATCGCTTTCACTGTTAGATTTTGTTTAGAGAGAGGAAAGTTGGACTGACATGGCTGCGGATCTAGCATTGGACCCCCTAGAGAGAAACTATATCAGGAGAATTAGAGGCGAATATAAGCCACTAATTAGTAAACTAAGAATGAAATTTTGGCACCGTAAAAAACGATTTTGAAAAAAAGTAAATTTCAGTACATTTATTGGAAAATTGTAATGTTTAATTTTTGTTTAACCGTTCTTTATTATTAATTTATAGGTGTGAAGTAAATATTAATGTGTTAGTGGTGTCCACAACAGCCTACGGGAAGACATGTCACCCAATATTATTCAGACTCGGGCCAAATAGTGTTGTTACTCTTAATGCAACGTGTCATTAGCCATTTTGAAGTCTTTGGTTAGACCTTGTTGGAACTCGAACCTACAATATCCCGTTTTTGAGGCCAGAACGCTACTATGAGACCACCGAAGCGATTACATCAATTTGAAAACAATTCGTTAAAACAACAACAAAAAGCAACACCGAAACGACATTTAGAGGTCAAAATAAGATCTTTAACAATATACAAATATGACAAGCGCTTAATCGTCCACGCTTAATCGTCCAAAGTGAAAACAAGACCAAGTTGTGAATTAATCAAACAAAGAAAAGTCAAGTCATGTCATTTAGAAGTTTGTCCGAGTAATAAACTTTTGAATGAACTCTGAACATAAGTTAATAGATCATGTACAAAATGTACATTTGTAGGGATACTCATAGACGGTAGTCAGCAAATAAGAAGTCACTAAAACACCCAATCTGTGTGTGCAAAGAGATTTTTACACAGGGGCGTAGGAGCCGGGGGTGCAAGGGGGTAATCCCCCATCACTTTTGGTAAACAAACATAAAAAATAAAAAAATGAAAATGAAAGAGGACTTTTTAGTCTAAAGAAAGGACATTTTTGTTTGCTTGTCACTTTCAAAAGTCCCCCCCCCCCTCCACCACCACCACCACACTTTTCAGTATACTCATACGCCACTATTATATATCTTCTTATCCATTTACAAATAGAATATCTGCTTTCGGACTCTATAGCGTGGTCTACCATCTCCAAATAATAAATCAGTTGCTCATTTGAATCAATAAAAAATGTGCGGGGTATTTATATGTCAGAGAAACAATAACACAAATAAACCAAAATGATTTCTAGAAGTCAATGTATGGTCTTCAAAGATAGATAATTCTCCATGCTATATGCCAAGCGTCAACCAGTTTGCTCTATGCAAGTTATGAATGAATTAAATACAGACTACAGAAGATCTAAAATCAACATGAACAATCCTTAATGGACAAAACTACAATAAGCTATAAACAATACAACCACTGACAAGGTTCCTGACTTGTTACTTGGGAGATTTCAGTTCTCTGTGAAAAAGAAAAGATACAGAGGATAATGCATATTGAAAAAAGGAAATTGACAACAAAAAAGCACTTAACTTAATAAAACCCGGTATACGACGACAAAATGCACCTAGATAAAAAAAAAAAAAAATAAATAATTCCGTTTCAAAAAATGGCTGCAACTGCTTAAAGGTACCTCAAACTAAATGTAATATAAATTAGGCGTACCTCAAACTAAATGCAATATATAAATTAGGCGTCTTTCAATCTGCTAATAAACAATTCAATTTTAACACACTCCTTCAAGCCCTCCACCTCAACAACAAAAACAACAAAAAAAAAAAAAAAAAAAAAACAACAACGAACACGCACAAATACAAACGCAAACACACATTATTAAACGACAATAGTTAATTCCACGTTATCGATATTTAACCCTGTAGTAAAACCTTTTAGTGAAAAACAATATCGTTCGATTTATGTTGATCCAAAAACAGCAGGCACGCGCGTATCGAACAATAAGAGAAATATACAGTCCAAAAGCAACAGCCAACGGTACATCGGAACATCATCATCAAGGATATACAGAATAACTGTACATTGTCTTCAAATGAAAAAAATATTTGTACAAGGCTTAGAAACAGGTAGAATGCTAGGGTTTTACGTTGAATTCTTTAGAAAGGGTATGTCGTCTTAATATCTACATGTAGGTATCATAGAATATACTAGACTCATTTTGGTGTTTCATTTGTCTTATGAAGTTTAGCGTAAATTGAAAGTCATAATATCAAAAAAAACAAATCTGCTGTAAGAGGGGTACGGCAGGTCTTAATCGGAAAACAAATCACTAAACGGTATATTGCATCTCCAAAACAAATATATCAAGCAAAATTAATAATGGCTTAAATCATTTCTTATCAAGCTCAATAATTGTCTTTTCGTAAGTTACTAGAACTAGGAGAATTCAAAGTCTACGGTACACATATAGTGACACAAAGATTCAGGGAAAGTCATTCATATAACAGAACTTCTTGCTTGAAATATGTTATATAGGAAAAGTGTAGTAGTTGTGCTTAAATTTTTAGTTGTGCTTAAATTTTAGTTGTGCTTCAGCTTTGGCTTTGTTTAGATATGTATTTTAGTAGTGCTTTGCATGTATTCCATATGCCTGTGCTGTTATATATCTTGTCTGCATGTTGTGTGTTTTAATGTTGTGTTTATGTTATTTTATATTCGGTAAAAAGCTCTTAAGAGCTTATGTTTGTATTGTTATACGTGAACCGAATCAAAATAAAACTTTCGTATCGTATTCGTATCGTAGTAGAAAAATAACTAGGAATGAAGATAGTTTTGCCAACCCTCATGGGAACGCAACTTAGTCAATAATATATAGAGAGGATAACAGGAATCATCAAAAGTATTGGACAGACAATAAACCACACTAACCACCAACGACTGATTCTTACTAAAGATTATTTGATAAATTGTTGGTTGCTTAACGTCCAATGGCAAATATATCATGCATATTCAGGATGAGAACAAGATGAAGGTCGAAGGAATTTAGACTGCCATTGGAAAACAGGGGTATATTGGATAGGGACAGATATTTTGTCTTGCAAAAGGCCACATTGGGATCCTCAAAGAGTTGTTGTAAGGGTTCTTAGCGTGCAGAGAGCGTGGCATTCTCTTTACACGAGACATCGGATTGAAAGTCCCCATTCTGACCGGACAAGGCTGTGCACTTGAAGATCCCGCACAGCCAAACGGACGTCCCACTTTTGCGAAGGTTTTACTGCATGCCAGTCGGAAGAAGACCAAAGTAACAATATTTCTATTCCCAAGTCACCCTTAGGGGTCCTACTTGAATGAGACACACAATCAAAGACTAAAAAGCATCTGGTCCAGAAAACCTGACTTTATACAGACATGCGGGTTAAATCAGTTTTACGCGCTCAAACCTAAACCCTTTGACTATCTCCAGCATATCAAACACACAATAAAACAACCTGCAACCAACATTTTGACCACTAACTTGAAAAAGAAATTAAAGACTAGTGACAGGTTTAGAAACATGAAACCTTTGTTATCATCGATCTGAATGAAAAGATATGTGTTAAAAGTTAATCTTTTTTTCACCCCACCATATATCCATGTACCTGTCCCAAGTATAGAATCTCATCAGTGGTTGCTTAATGACATATCAATAAGACATATGTAAACCGCAACCCAGTTCACGAGGTAATAGTCACAGGAAGACACACACCGGGGTTCGTGTGGTGCTGTCTCATTGATGTTTACTCCAAATCCAAAATACTTCTATTGGTCAACCTACGGTCTTCACCAATAGACAATTGTCTTTACAATATGTCAAGCACTATAGTGATCCAAGGCTATAGGAAAACTGTGAGTAAATTAAATAGAGAGTATCAAAGATCTACCATCAACACCCAACATGCTTTAAGATATAAAAAAAGACCGTTATTGACAAGGTTCATGACATGGGACAGTCACATGAACTCGAGAAAGGGTTAAACCAGTCAATCTTTGTTATACCAATTTTACGTAAACAAAAGAAATGAAATAAACCTTAATTCAAGATCAAACATTTAAGTTCTAAATTATTTATGATACGACAAAGTGATTAGCCTAATTCTTTTAACGTTATAAATTATCATAATATTTTGTTATTGTCTTTTCAATTATGCATCATTTGTTTGTCTTACCATTTTGTATAAGTAGTACAGTCTTAGAACAGTAGTATATACAATACGTATGTATATGTGTGTATATATTATAACATAAGACTTCTTAATATACCACTGTGCTGGCTGTTATTTGTAAAAAGTATTTATGGTAGTTTTTTGGTATGGTTGGTATTTGTTCCGAATCATTATTTTTCTCTGTCAGAAGCATGTTTTGTGGATTGCTATACATATTTTCGTCGATTTTCTTTTTGGTCAGGGTATTCTCTCTCTCTCTCTCTCTCTCTCTCTCTCTCTCTCTCTCTCTCTCTGTGTGTGTGTGTTTTAATACAAGACAGACGATGACCGATGACAGTACACCACCTCAAAGTTAGATAAAAACAAACACCATAAAGAAAGCTACATTTATGCTCCATTTAGCATACTGCATAACATTTGTTAGTGTGACCATTTAATAAGAGGTTACCATTAAAACGTTTAAACCCGCTGCATTTGTTTGCACCTGTCCTAAGTCAGGAATCTGATGTTCAGTAGTTGTCGTTTGTTGATGTGGTTCATAAGTGTTTCTCGTTTCTCGTTTTTATGTAGATTAGACCGTTGGTTTTCCCGTTTGAATGGTTTTACACTAGTAATTTCTGGGGCCCTTTATAGCTTACTGTTCGGTGTGAGCCTAGGCTCCGTGTTGAAGACCGTACTTTGACCTATAATGGTTTACATTTATAAATTTTGACTTGGATGGAGAGTTGTCTCATTGGCACTCATACCACATCTTCTTATATCTAATTATAGTTACTGAAGATCTATACCAAGAATTATCGGATAGTTTGTAAAGGAGAATTTTAACAATAGGAAGAAAGATTAACAGACAGTGAATATATTTTACATTGTTAAGACCTAAAGGGCGATAAAATGCAGATGTACTGACTCAACTACAGGTTACTGTGCGGGAAAAGACGAATAGTGTAAAATTTTCTTTAGAGGTCCCCATATTCAAACCCAATGTGAAAAATGGGAATCTATGATTCGACGTACTATTAGCTTTACAAAAAATTAATAATTTGTCACTGGACGTAAAGAAAACATATCAATCTCAATCAATCAATCAATAATTAATATTGTTTCAAAACCTAAAAAAAAAAAAAAAAGATAGCATCAATTGGGACAAATTTAATCACAACATTCCACTTGAAGGAATGTAATAAAAGATATATGTTACACACTGCTTTTTATGTTTCTATCAATTATGCTAAAGCAAATAAGTGTAGGAATTGTCCTGCAATCCGTCTCTTTTGTTTTGAAAAGATGATAATAATTCTGTTTTGTTAAAATCATATATACAACGTCTGGTAGTGTAGGGGATTAATTCTTAGTTGATTATCTATATTATAGTTTGAAGAAGGGTTTAATTAACTTTTTATTTTCTGTTTTGAAGTTTCCTCAAAATTTTTAGGCACAATCACTTCTTCTTGCACTCTTTATTCCTTTGTGATATGAAATATACTCTGAAAATGCAAACACCAGTTTAATAAGTAGGACGGCAAGAATTCTACATCAGCAAGTTTAGCGTTTTGGGTTTGCTTTCAGGAAAAAGTATTTGTTCTTTGAAACGGCATTATTAAGTGTCATGGTTAGTGTTGTATATGATACGTTTTTTCTTACTGATTTTTTGTACGTCTGATGTACCTTTTGAGCCCAAGAAGAAAGTTTGGCCTTGTGCAATGCCAAAATGTATGTACCGGTAAGATCACAATGAGTTTAAGCAGGAAAAGAGTAAAGTTAATCACATTTTATGATTGACATATTAAACAATTCCTGGTATATATACATGCTGAACTATTATTATAAAAGTTTACCGACCGGAATTACTGGAAAAATTGTTATACTCACACTATTGCATATTTTGCAAAAAGGTTCAAATGATAGAACTTTCATCAGTGTATTGGTAGAACTTATTAAATATAAGATACACCTTTATCAATCACTTTGAGATAGATTATGTTAATATGGTCAAATTTTTCGTCATAGAACATCACAGAGATTTGAAAAACGCCAGAAAAACTCTTACATATACCATTTAATCGTCAAGGCAAACTTTTTTCATTCTCAGTTTCTCCTCAAAACTAACAATAAATCAATAAGTCTGAGTACTAGTATTATTTACTTATTTCCAAAAACGTTTTTTGGTACTTTGTGTGCTGTTTGCAGCAATAAATTTGAAGTCAAATAATTGAACTTTCGTGTGCCCTTCAGACAGAATACACATCAGATTAGAACGCCATAATAATACGACAAAAATATGATCAGCCTAAAATTTCAAATGTTAATCTATGATAATAACATTTAATGATATAATTTGAGCAATTTGATTTTTGCGATATGGTAGTGTGTGTCAACTCTTCCATGTATAACAGAGGGGCCAATTAGCCTAAAGCGCAAGTAAGAGAGAGTATATCTACACATAATAGTGCAATAAGAGGCCAGCGATAAAAATGACCTGTCCCAGGGGCACGAAGAAGACATTCATTAAGAAATACGGATTATTGAACAATAGATAAAATATAATTAATGACCGATAGTTGTGGATATATTTAGGGATAAACGAGTCCACAGCACAAACACTTGTTGGCATTGTAAGCAAGCAGTTGGTGGTCATTATCTGAACTAGATTTAACTATTTCCACAATTTGTGTATTTTGGAAAGATAAGAGGGACCGTTGATTAGTTGATTTGTTAAGGTTTAAATCGTCAACGTCTACTCCATTTAACAAAGAACGAACAGATCGTATCGATTTTACGCTGTTCGTATTGTTTCGTTGATTTTGAATGCAGTAACAGCTTGCTTAAAACTTTGGAAAGATTTATTAAAGTTGCGTGCGCAAGGAAGGCGGTATTTTTATATTCGACAACACGTTGCGAACATAACCACCAATAACATTGCCTTGGGATAAAAAGACCTATAACGTCGCACATGGTTGACTCAAGAAAGAAAACACACGGCGATTAATATACACAGGTGAACTGTTTGTGAAGTGACTATTTTTAAGTGGGAACATGGCCACTTCACATCTTCTTATTTTTTTCTGTGCCACCGCTGGAAAAAACGGGGAAGAATTAGGAAATGATGAGGAACAGATAGTCTTGTTTGTTTACCTATTATATGATGTCAGTAATTGCAAGGTAAGTTTTTTGGTCAGGTAAAAATATTTCCCGCACTTCTCAGGTATTCTTCTTATACCCATCCGGTTATCGTTGAATGATAACACCACACAATTATGTGTACATAATTGACACGGTTTATAGAATCTTGTTTTAAAATTTCAAACATATCATGTCTTTGTAAATTTGTTAGATTTTTTAAATTAAGTCTTTTTCTTAGGTGTGAATTGTCTGTATGAATGAAAAGAAAACTCCACGTGGGCTATCTATTGATCAAGTAAACATCGAGAGATTTAATTTTATTGTGATACTTCAAAATCTGCTACCGATTCAAATTAGACCATTTCCGGATTTTTATATTGTTGAAATTGACCCAAAACGTTTGAAAT
Organism: Mytilus coruscus; assembly: GCA_017311375.1. NCBI lineage: Eukaryota > Metazoa > Mollusca > Bivalvia > Mytilida > Mytilidae > Mytilus > Mytilus coruscus. Next base: position 67,207,412 of record CM029600.1, on the reverse strand, counting down.
TGACAATAAGATTGTATTTGATACAATATGTTCAACTTGTTTTCACTGCAAATGGTGGCGCAACTGCAAATTGTATGACGTGTACAAATCAAATATAGGTGAAAAATATGAAAAGAATACAATAAAAGGCAAAAAACAAAAAGTTGTTGCACAAATTATTTGAAAAAAACCGAGTTTTAGTAGTTCGTAAAGTTGTTGATAAGATCTTATTATTTTGAGACACAACAGGTTTGTAATTTAACTGATTTTACAGGTTATTGCTGTCCAACAACATTATGTAAAACCTCAACCAAATGAATTATCAGAAACTGTCTTAACAGAAGATTGTAAATTGGAAACCGGTCTCAATGAAGAAGTCATTAAAAATGCACAGCCTCTTGAAATCGTCTTGGACGAGGTGAGAAATAAATTATTATTTATTATTTACATTCTACTTAATCATATTTACAAGCCACACGAGCTCAATTTGCGGAGGACAATTATTTACATATTGATATTATAATATGGATATGGATTATGATTTTGCGGCCCCCTTTATGTTGTACATATATATATAGAGAAAGATATTATCACGTTGAAATGGATTGTGAAATAGAAATCCAATGCCACTGACAATCTGTTGCACCGCTTGTTATTGATTTTGGATAAATTTATTACTTTTGTATACGGCTATACAAAGCAACAGATGGAAAACTTTTATTAATTACGACAACTTATGAACAAAAATATCAGTAAAACCGAGAATTTGACGTATAAACTCGAGTTGTTAGAGAGGTCTTATAACAATATTGTATTAGTAATCTTGAGTTATGACAATTTTTTCTCTTAACGGAATCATATAAAACTCAATTGAACTAGTGATGACTTCACTTATTTGTTGTTTTTTTTAAGTAGCCTATTTAAGGACTGGCCATCTTGCAAATTTTACGGATTAAAATAATCACTCATTCTTCAAATTATCTTGAAAAAAGACACCGTTTGAATGTTATCGTTGGAAAATACACCAGTCGTTTTCCCAAGACGAGATTATTTATCCTTACACCTGCCAAATTCGCTATTACACAAGACATGTGAATTAGTCCATCAGGTCGTACTCTAACATATTATCTTAAAAACTGCGTTAAAGATTGTGAAATCTGTTAGTTTTAAACGTACAAGACGATTGGAATTTTTTATTAAACATTTCAAGTCTGAGTTTATTGAACTAAATTTAATTTTGTAGTTTATATATATATCAAGATATTATCTGGTAATAATGATTTTTGTGCACCACTAGGCCCAATAATTGTCGAAAACACTCTGCCTTCAAATATTTACATTTTAAAATTTTCCCTTCTGTTTTCTGAACCTTGAAATCTACACTTATCAAAATCAAGACAATTTACATTCATACATTCGTGTTTATACTATGAGAAAATGTAAGATTTGACAGAGGACCGGTTAGCTTTCAATGGATAACTGATCGACAGGTCTTTTAAATATGTAGTACACAGTTATTTAATCATTGTATACCGAAACAAAGTGATACAAGTCAACTTACCGACACCTTGTAATTATCTTGACAAATGTAATAGTTTTATTTCGTCTATTTTATATCGTCTATTTTCTGTGCAAAATCTGTTTCATTCTAACGAGTTCATTTAACTATTGAGTGTGAATTGCCGTACACAGACACATGTAAAAATGCACACAACAGGACTGATAAATGGATTAGTTTTCCAATAATGTACTAATTTCTCACTTTTTGCTTTGATAACTTTTCGAAGCAGACCTCTCAGAATGTCTGAATTTCGTGCTTAAACCACCTCCATTCCAAAACACCCCACTTCTGTCGTTGTCACATGTGTTTGTATCATAAATTTGGAACGAAAAAAAAACTGGAATGTTATTTTAAAAAGATATTTTTTTATTTTTCAGTTCGAACGATTCTTGTCAGCCAAAGGTGTTCATCCCGAAAATGGCGGGAAATCATTTTGTTTATTAACCGATGGACAATCACATTTAAGACAATGTTTACACCCAGAAACATGTACAAAGAACTACAGTTTACCAAGTTACTTTTCAAAATTTTATGATTTACGGAATGAATTCAAGAAATATTACAAAACAGACAATATACAGAACATTAAATCGATGTTAGATTGTATCCTTTTTATCTCACATTTGTATGGGTAATGTTTGTATATATAGAGGGAGATTTGGAACAAGAAGGGTATGTACTAACTCAGCTATTTTGCTAAGTTTAAAACGTGATCTGATTCTATTGCAGCCACATTTGGTTGTTAGTTGGTAAACGCTCAGTGGTAAATTTGTTATGATTGTGTTCTCTGAAAGAGTAGCATGCAGACTTGGTCACTATTAGTCCTACATTTCAGTTGTTTTGTGTCATACGTCCATATTTGTAATTCTACAATAACTGCATGGTGCAAATGTCAGTCTATTGATTTAAGTGAATTACCTGATCACGAACAGATGCTTTCAATCTTACCTTTTTCAAAACTTTGAAATTCACAACTTGAAGTTTTTGTAATCATATATAAACATTACATGTGTGCGTAGTTTTATTTGAAGTGCTGTTTGCTTAGGCGAGTGAACATATTAGCCCCTTTTAAATACCAGAAACGTCTCCAGAAGAAAGAAATTCTATAATTTTCTTTAAATATTTTCATACAAACTTAATTTATGTATTTAATTTTTTTAAATTGACTAATATGATGACTAAATACTCATACCTGTTTTGCACTGGAGGACATCCATTAATCCTACTAAAGTAGATGTAATACTACATACATTTATCAATTATCTTGTGGTTATTTTATGTAACACGTTAATATTATATATATATATTGTAATGTCCTCCCCCTTCTTGTCGAAGAAACGCAGACGGATATGGGACTCTCAAGAAGGGGGGACCAGATGTGCCTACCGAAAAAAGTCGTCAGTGTAGTAAAAAATCAGAATAAAAATATTGGAAACGCATATTTTCTGCCAAAAGGTGTCTCTCTGAGATAACACGTCTTGATAAGGAATATCAACATTGCAGAAAGTTTCAAGTTTGATTAATTGACAAAATGACTTAATTTCTATAAAATTTTGGTAGATGTGTAAGTTGTAGACACGGCTCTCTACACTGTCCAATTCGTGAAAAAGCCAAAGGTATTTCAAGGTCATATTTATTATTATTTGACGTTTTCGCTTCACAAGGGGGTAGGGATTGAACCTAATGCCTATAGATCTAATACATTTATATCATATACTAACGGGGTTTATTAAAAACTTGATTCATAAACAAACCATCAATGTCTGTGTACGTGTTTCCAGTACCAGGCGATGTATAGAATTTTATCTACCATCACAAAAGCTTTCACCCTGTCTATTCCGGGTAGATGTTTGATTAAATTGTTTGTAATTGTATCATTAATGTACCCGACGATAGACTATTTTTGTAAATTATCTTAATATTGGGTAAACCAAAGATAACGATAAACGTAAAGTGGTCATATTAAAAGGCTAGCTCGTAGTGTATTCATTGATATGAAAGAAGTTTACCATAAATAACATAAGAAAGCTTTTAAGACCTCTATATACATATATATCTTAATTTAAAAAAATATATATATCCCGGTTAACCAACTAAACATGCTGAATGTGCACTGGGCATTCAAAGAACTTAATATAGATTGTACGGGTAGTGTGTTTGCGGTTACTTGTTAATTTCTAAATGCCTCAAATAGTGTAGGACGTTAAGAAACCATCAATCAATCAATCAATCTATCTCAAAAGTTGTCAGCTTAGACACTGGAATGAAATTTCTACGATTTTGGAAATGAACTATATAAGCAAGTTTATTGGTTGTGTAGTATAAAGACAAAAACAAGTTAAGTCTACCAATAAAGACATATACATGACTAGGTATGGTGATTTATGATGTAAATGAAATATTAAGGCCCTAGGGCTGTTGTCACATAGACTTTACTGTCATAGATCTGAAGTAGCCTAAAGCTATTCCATAATATTCATAACCTGTCCTACTTTTCACTAGTTCATCTTGTCTTTATGTGGTTCTTCATGCTTTGTAAAAGAGGAAAAGTAAATTTAATATTGTAATGTCCCCTATGGCCTTTTAATATACAATTTGAAAAGAATATTTTTAAGATGAGTAACTTGTCCGACGTGAGGTCCTTTGTTTTAAGTTGTATATATAGTGCTTGTACTTGTTAAAACAAATTAACTATAAAATGAAATACGGTTAAGATATTGCTTTTTGAAGATCCGAAACAAAAGCTTTGGACCTTGCTTTTTGAAAGTGAATAACCTTTGCCTTCTTTAGAAGAACAATGCTATACCCAGATGTATTGTTTAACTTTTATCTTCAATTTCATCAAATATATTGCGTTCCTAAATTGTTTTGTTATTGACCACCTTCAGTGAAATTAGCGTGACTTATGTTGATTTTAAAGATATTACATACAAAAACTTTGATTAGACTAAAACATATGAAAAGAATTTTGACTTGGTGGCAAAGATCGCTTATTTTCAAACTTTCTCCTTCATTTGTCGTCTTCTCATTGTGATCTTGTTATTCAAAAGAAAAGAAAACACTATACCGTGCTATTGTTCAGATAGTCTTTAAACAAAAGGTTATATTTTAGTCTCTAAACAAAAGGTTATGTTACACGATCAATTAGATAACAAGTCTTCTTTAAATTCTTTTGAAGAGAGAAGAATGTCTCTTTTATAGTTAAAATAAAAGTGTATGATCACTGACAAATAACTTCGAGTTGTCAAAATAAATAATGAGCAAACTTTGTGTGTGGGTCAGATCATTGAACATTAGATATACGAGGATACAATTAGTTTTTCGTCCTCCGTTTACCACAGTAAAGTTAAACTTAACCTTTTTTTTTTTTTAAATTTATTACTTTAGTATTTGTTCATCATTTATTCCTACTGATTTTCACTACAGATTTACCAACCGACAAGGGAGGGGCATTAAATGAACCATAATTGAATTAAAATTCTATAAAATTGATACACAAAGCATATAGTCGGAAATAAATACATTTTGATTAAATTTCACGCTTCGATAAGATTTTACTTTATTTTTACAGGCCCCACAGCTGATCAACTACATCGTTTATAAAAACTGAATTTTCTTAATTCTTTGAATAAATATTTATATATATTTTGTATTGTTTGGTAGGTAAATTTTTATTTTGTCCAATTGTAATCTTCTTAATGCCTTAAACCCCTTAAAATTCCTTATCAGAAGCTAGTCACACGTTTATCAATTGTTTGAAGTGTTTCAAATGATTGAGAATATTTTTATATAAAAGCAATGTTGATTAAAAGTTTGGTATGTAATAACTATGATGGATCGAACGTCTTTTACTTATTTAGGTTTGTTTATATATACGTTTTCCTTTTTTCGGTCACATTCCGATCCCATTGAAAGAATAGTGGAATATCAACTAATTGATACTTCCAAAGGCTGATCAAGTCATTAACTATTTATGTTCGGGTCCGATGACTGTGGGTTACATCTTTTAGCTCACCTGGCCCAAAGGGCCAAGTGAGCTTTCTCATCACTTGGCGTCCGTCGTCCGTCGTCGTCCGTCGTCGTCCGTCGTCCGTTAACTTTACAAAATCTTCTCCTCTGAAACTACTTGGCCAAATTTAACCAAACTTGGCCACAATCATCATTGGGGTATCTAGTTTAAAATTGTGTCCGGTGACCCGGCCAACCAACCAAGATGGCCGCCATGGCTAAAAATAGAACATAGGGTAAAATGTAGATTTTGGCTTATATCTCTGAAACCAAAGCATTTAGAGCAAATCTGACATGGGGTAAAATTGTTGATCAAGTCAAGATCTATCTGCCCTGAAATTTTCAGATGAATCGGACAATGGGTTGTTGGGTTGCTGCCCTGAATTAGTAATTTTAAGGATTTTTTCCGTTTTCGGTTATTATCTTGAAAATTATTATAGATAGAGATAAACTGTAAACAGCAATAATGTTCAGCAAAGTAAGATCTTCAAATAAGTCAACATGATCAAAATGGTCAGTTGACCCCTTAAGGAGTAATTGCCCTTTAAAGTAATTTTTACCAATTTTTGTAAATTTTGTAATCTTTACAAAATCTTCTCCTCTGAAACTACTGGACCAAATTCAACCAAACTTAGCCACAATCATTATTAGGGTATTTAGTTTAAAAATGTGTGCGGTGACCCAGCCAACCAACCAAGATGGCTGCCATGGCTAAAATAGAACATAGGGTAAAATGTAGATTTTGGCTTGTAACTCTGAAACCAAAGCATTTAAAGCAAATCTTACAGGGATTAACTTATTTATCAAGTAAATATCTATCTGCCCTCAAATTTTCAGATGAATCGGACAATGGGTTGTTGGGTTGCTGCCCCTGAATTGGTAATTTTTAAGGAAATTTTGCCGTTTTTGGTTATTATCTTGAAAATTATTACAGATAGAGATAAACTGTAAACAGCAATTATGTTCAGCAAAGTAAGATCTTCAAATAAGTCAACATGATCAAAATGGTCAGTTGACCCCTTAAGGAGTAATTGCCCTTTAAAGTAATTTTTACCAATTTTTGTTGTAAATTTTGTAATCTTTTACAAAATCTTCTCCTCTGAAACTACTGGACCAAATTCAACCAAACTTAGCCACAATCATTATTAGGGTATTTAGTTTAAAAATGTGTGCTGTGACCCAGCCAACCAACCAAGATGGCTGCCATGGCTAAAAATAGAACATAGGGTAAAATGTAGATTTTGGCTTGTAACTCTGAAACCAAAGCATTTAAAGCAAATCTTACAGGAATTAAGTTGTTTATCAAGTAAATATCTATCTGCCCTCAAATTTTCAGATGAATTGGACAACTGGTTGTTGGGTTGCTGCTCCTGAATTGGTAATTTTTAAGGAAATTTTGCCGTTTTTGGTTATTATCTTGAAAATTATTACAGATAGAGATAAACTGTAAACAGCAATAATGTTCAGCAAAGTAAGATCTTCAAATAAGTCAACATGACCAAAATGGTCAGTTGACCCTTAAGGAGTTATTGCCTTTATAGTCAATTTTAACAATTTTCATTAATTTGGTAAATTTTGGTAAGTTTTACAAAATGTTTTCCTTTTGTAATCTTCTTTTCTTAAAGTGCAGTAGAAAATCATTATAGAAAACAATCTACTAATGTACTGGCAATAAAAATAATTGATAATTCTATAACATGAAAAAAAACCACATTAATACCTGATGATGGTGTTTCTTTCTTTACAATGAAAATGATGTCACAACTATAATCCCGAACAATAGGTCGAATGTCAGATATGTTTCAGTACTTTGGCTTCATTTTCTACAGATTCCGAAGTGCAAATGATGCTTGAATTCCTACACTAATTTATACAGACTTCATCCCCTTTCACAGGTAATGCCTGCCTCATATTATATTTAAAACTTTAATAGAATATCAGAAATTTTGAGAGAAAATTAATCAACCATGCAAGATCTAAAACTTAATTAATATTGTTCAAATTATCAATTAACTATTAAAAAAAAAATTCTCATTAAAAAAATATTGTTCTTCATTTTATATTTTATCAGAAGTTTAGGGAAAAAATTGAATTTAATTGTGTCCCTTGTTCTCATTTCCTGGGATAAATCCAATACAAATTAAAGTATTGGTATTGAATTAATGTTTAAGAAATATTTCAAACCTTACCATTTTCTTCACAAGAATGAAGACCATATTTTCAGTGTCATGAGTATCAGTCATCATATTTGTTGTACTTTGTTGTTTAAAAGTTGAATACAAAAAGATCAACAAAGCAATTCAAAACCACTTGAATTTTGCAACAACAAATGAGAGTTTTAATTACCTCAGCTGGCTATACAACCCTTGCACAATCAACTGAATTTTGCAGATATCATTTATAGGAAAGATTGCCCTTAAATGATAATTTTTATTACCTTTTGCTTTTTTTTGGGGGGTTGCAACAACAAAACTTCACAACAAACTTTCTCATCACTTCGCATTTCTCGATAGATAAATTTTACAAAATTCTCCCTGAAACTACTGTCAAATTAAACCAAACTTGGTTTAAATCACCACTAGGATATCCAGGGACCACTGTGTATGATGACCCTGCCTGCCAACATGGCACACATGGCTGAAATAAAACGCACTTTTAGTCTTATATCTCTGAAACTAAACGACAGTACAACAGTTGCATTTATCATGCATCAATTGTAAATATAAATATCAGGTGAGCGACACAGGGTCCTTGGAGCCTCTAGTTACTATTTCCTGCAGAAGAAAACAACACATTGTCCCCTCCCTAAAAATTTCCAACTATGTCTAGTCCTTTTACTTACTGACTTTTCTACTGAGTGATACTACTCGATGTTGTTTTTTTATAACTTTTACACATGAAGGCATCTACCATATTAAAATTCTTTACAATTCATACTTTCGATTTCACGCTTCATATTTAATTGAGATGTGAAAATGTTTCATACTTTAATGGAACGCCCAACAACCAAATAAACATTATAATTTCGTTCATCTTACACTGCAATATACACATTTCCTTAACCATGTTCCCAGATTTAGGCTTGCAGGAGGATCATTCCGTAGAATATGGTGTTCGACAGTGCCAAGAAATGGCTAATATTATGCATCGACTTATAAACGATGGTAAGTTTTAAAATCATTCCTATTTAAAATTGATTTTGATGTCGTTATATTAATGGAATCTGTATTTATCATAATACATTTACGTTTTGATTAGGTAATATTGCACATCATAAGAAGGAAGTGTATATGACTATTAAACTAGTTCGGTTAAAGAAGAGTAACTTGACAATCAAGAGGTGGACATGTCTGGTGGACTAAGCTAGACGGATCAACTTTTCGTGGTTTAATAAACCAAGTACATTTTTGCAGTCTATGTTCACATGAACACCATCAAGCTCATTCATGTTAATTTTTTGTCAGCATTTTTTGTTTGTGTTTGTGAAGATGGATTGATAGAAAAATATTTGTTGGTAACAACTTCCTAATAAAGACTTCTCTATCACGTCTTGTACAGATATATATCTTAAAGTGCTGAAATATGTTTATAAAGGTCGAAGTTGTAAAATGTTCAGTAATCTTTATGGGTGTATTTCAGTCTTGCTTTGGTCATCGATTTGTTTCTGGTCTTTGGGCCGTGAAGACCAGATATACCTTTATTATATCATCAAATCAGCACTTTATTGTTATCCTTGTCGCATCTCATTTACACAATGAAGTGTTGACGTGAGGTGTTTTTGTTGATTTATTTCTTTGTACATAGCTATATTGATGTTGACACAACACAAATGCTTTTCTCATGGATTATAAGGCATTATCTACTTACCTACAAGATTAATTTGATAATAATTATTTAAAATTTGTGATGTGTAAATCTATTAAATTATAAGTTTCATGTCCTACAAATATTTGTCTTTTTTCTTATTATAAATTGCAATTTTTTTTCTTTACAGGCCATGTGTTCAATAGTCCAGAAGTTGTCAATGAGAGATTAGAACCAGGGATCTGGTATGTGGACATTTTTGGGGGTGCAAAATCGGTTAATTATGCATGAAAAATAAACATACTTAGAAAATATAGAAACTCAATATTATATGAAAGGCGTGCAAACTTCAACTGTGTAGTCGAAAATGTTATAACTATATGATCTTGTATGTCCCATTGTTTTTTAAATAAGTTTCAGTTCACTTTATTCTGTTTTTTTTTTACACTGTATCGTTTAATCAATGAATTTTCCCATGATGCATCGCGTTTATCGGTTTGCTCCTTGGTTTAACAATTAACCAATTGTTTTAAACTCATTAAACTCAAAAGTAAATTAATGCGTTCATAAAAGTAAAATTGATAATTAATTCACAAAGAGGAAAATATTTATGCAATTCTTAACATATTTGCCATCTGTGTATTTTGCTGAAGGACAAAATGTAAATATATCTACCGTAAAACATTTTTTGATGGAATACATTAATGACAGATAAAAGAAAAATATGTTGCTCCAAGCTTTTACATATATGTAAATATGGATAGCAAATCTCCGGATACCTGCGATGTTAGGTTCAACAGAAACGGCTATAAGCTTCCGGACAATTGTGGTCTGAATAGAAAGCTTCTTGTAAATACAAGATATTAAGTCCCTCGGTTTATTTACTAACGGACTCAGGGTAACAGATCGTCAAATAATTGAAACTTCCGAATCCCTTTTGTTTAGGGCGGTCAATAAACGTTGGTGACATATTGAAAGTTTAAGTCACCACATTTTATTATCTTCAAAAGATCGAACATTTCATTTGAATTAATTAAACACGAAACGTCAAACTACACGGTAAAATGTTCATTTTATGTTTTTAATTAGAAATCTGTTACACAAACGTTCCGATTCGCACAACCACCACTTTTCAAAACTAATAACCTGTAAGAGAGCTTTCACATCTTCATTATATCTTTGTACAATTTGTGACTTGGATGGAGAGTTGTCGTCTCACTGACACTCATACATGTACCACATCTTCTTATATCTATATAATAACATATTTCTTGATTATTTTAAAATACTCTGTATATTTTTGGAAGAAAGGTTTTTTTTTCTTTATTCATTCTTTTGTGTAAAATAGCCTGTATATTTGTAGGCAGTTCCTCTAATTTCTATTAACATATAGTTCATTACAAATGTACTTTTTTTGACATTTTTACCATTTACTAGAAAATCCACACAAGAAAATCCCAACTATATCTGCATTTAATAACACAGCTGTACTTGTTCAATTTTCGTTTACAGTAGTAAAAGTGACCTTGTAGACGACGAATCAGTAGTCCGTGCACGTGGGTTGCCATGGCAGTCATCCGACCAAGATATTGCCAGATTTTTCAAAGGCCTAAACATTGCCAAGTATGTATAGAAATTGTAGTATTTCCCGAGTTAAGTTTATTCAGGAATAACATCCGTTTCAGCTTTTAAGTGTAATTACTATTAATCGACGTACAAGTCCGTCTGTCGGTTAATCACATAATACGTTTTGAGTAGACATCCTGGTATTGAAACACTCCAAAAGATTATCTTTTTTTTTCTTTTATACCCAAACACATAACGGTTGAACATATTTCATTTACCGAAATGACTAGCATGGAGATTGACGCAAATAGGTAATTTTTTTATTTTCTCCGGTCATCATAGTTATATAAGTTAAGGGCTTATTGTAAGTGTTGTGTTCAGTTTTAAGATTTTTGTTTATTAACTTTGTGGCATTACGTTGCACCGTTGAAATGCAGTGAGAGGACACTCAGCTTGTGATGAACTTGTTTAACTTAGTATCCTTGAATCGAAAAATTAAATGATCATTACATGAAATGCATATGATGTAATATTTAATTTGTGTTATTATGTTGTGCGATGATATTAATTTTCACAGCCCAATCAACTTTTTTATCAGGATGTAATCATACTATTAAATTTGTTCAACTTGATCTGAAAATAATTACATGTATGCTTTATATATGTAATCAAATGGTTTAGTAAACATTTTAAATCTTTTTTTGAATCGTCGTTTACAGAGGAGGAGTTGCATTATGTCTGAGTCCCCAGGGACGGAGAAATGGCGAAGCGCTCATCAGATTTGACGACGAAATGAACCGTGACCTTGCCCTTAAGAGACATAAACATCACATAGGACAGAGATATATTGAAGTATATAAAGCTACAGGGAAGGACTTCGTCAATGTAGCTGGAGGTATGTCTTCTGTTTTTCTTCGAATACAACTTCCTATTTTAATCATTTTATTATGCAGTTATTTTGCTCGGCTCCAAAAGTTTATTCCAATTATTTTGCTCAAAGCGTTTCGTTTCTTTTCGTTTCTTTTAGTCTGTTGATTTGTTTAAAGATTTCTTAATTATGTCATGATGAACAAACTAACTATAATACACATTTAACGGTACATATTATAAAAACAAGTAGAATATTTTAATGTTATTGTAATCTAAGGAACAGATTTGCATGGTAAATTCTAGAAGAAGAAAATAATAAGAAAACTAAAGATCTTTAACTTTTTTGTAGGTAGCAATACAGAAGCCCAAGCATTTCTGTCTCGAGGTGGCCAGATAATCGTACGCATGCGTGGATTACCTTTCACAGCAACTGCCTCGCAGGTGGTAAGTAACTATTTGGTGTTGGAGCTTTTTGCATGTATCTTAATTACTGCTGTCGGTCAGTCTTTGAAAAAAATAAGAAAATGGATATTTTAAGGTTTATTTTTAACATCAGTAAGACCATAGGAAGAAATTTGCCATTGCCCATAGAGAGGCTTGCTGGACCTTAATGTAATGTGCAGTGAAATAATTTGATCGTCAAACTATATTTTTAAACAAAGATGTTATTAGAATACATATATTTAAAATACCAATTGGTCCTAATATCAGGATACTCATGGATGAAGGGTCAGGCACATTATGGATGCACTTTGTCAATGAGTTTTTTTAGAACCAAAGAAAATCACATAAAACATACAGAGCATTTAAATCTTGGTGTGGGTTTTGCAATATGATGCAAGGATTGAAATTTGTTTTACAAAATAACTTAATGCGTTTTTCAGCTTTTGGTCCGTTAGCTTAAAATGCTATGAAAGGTAAGTTGATAAACAATAAACAAAACGTGTGGAGGAAGGTAACAGGAATAGTCAACGGTTAAACGTGTTTGGGGTCGCCATATTGGGGAAAATTGGTGACAGTGGTAAACCAATTGTATTGCAAGATTTAAAACGGTGCGGGGCAGTAGGTTGCAGGCTATTGTAACTATGGAAACTTCCACCTAGGTGTGGAGTTGGTTATAACCATTATAATATTTTGGGTGCCCAGGTAACGGATTATGTATGTTAAATAAATCCTTTTACATAATCTAAAACTCACGGACATCTCAATGGCATTCAATTCTACAGTTTGTAAAGTTTCCCGATAAAGCAGTAGGCATTTCAGTATCAAGACATTTTTCACTTTTTTCTAAGCAACCATTACATAGTTCTTCATTATTCTCATGTTGAAATTATTAAATATTCGTTTTACCATTACTGGAGAATATACACTAGACTATAGTGTGACATGATTTTCATCTAATCTAATGCATTTGAAGGCACTTCTAATCATTTATAATCACGCATGCTTTTACAGTTTCATGTTTCCCCCTTTTAAATAATCCTCAAATGTTCTGTAGTTGATAAATCTTGACAATCACAAGTACTGTTCAGAACGAACCTTACTTCGACATTTCTGCAGATCATGTTTGCTTTTTAGAACCCCTATTTCCATTGAAATTTTTAATTCACGTTTGCATTGAGATGTCCGGTTAGGTCACTTGGTAAAGAAAGTCGCTTTTACTCTGCTGCATGTTGGTGTGATTTACAAACATTGTCTTCAAACTTAATATGTACAAAGCTATCAGCTATTTTGTGTCTTTGCGCTTCCAGCTAGAGTTCTTTGCCAGGGAGCCACACGCATCCAATGTCCTAGATGGAGAGGAAGGTATACTGTTTGTCCACTACCCCGACGGAAGGTCCACTGGTGATGCTTTTGTCTTGTTTGATACGGAGGATGAATCGAACACAGCTTTAAAGAAACACCGGGAAATCATGGGAACTCGATATATTGAGTTATTCAAGAGCACCGCAGCTGAAGTTCAACAGGTATTAAAGAGTCACCATTTAAAAGGAAGTTAATCAATAAAATTATGCATAAGTTATTATGATAGGATATATCAGCAGCAGATTTTCTGTTAATGATTGATACTAATGTGTGAAATATTAACCAGTTAGAATTATATAGTCATTGGTGCAGTGCATGTTACACTAACATTAAAACATTCAACTTTATAAAGATATATTGTACTTTGTAAGACTTTTTTACGGTTGTTGTAAAATGAAGACGAGTATATTGTGATTTCAATTTTATAGGTGTTGAATAGGAGCATGGACCCACGAAACCCGGAGCCAGTTCTTGAAACACAATTACCTCCTTTGATAGCCCAGATTCCACCACCCAATTCGCTTCCATACATTCCACAAAATATTATAACAAGCGGAACGAAGAAGGACTGCATCAGATTACGTAATCTCCCATCAACATCACAAGTAACAGATTTACTCACATTTCTTGGAGAGTTTTCACAGTTCATTGTATACCAGGGAGTACACATGGTCTATACAGCACAGGTTGGTATTATTATTTCGTTTTTTATTCTTTATTTGTTTTCATTCACATGCATAGTATGTATATCTATAATCACCTTTATTACACATTTTAGATTATAAAATCTTTAGATCAACACAGCGAAATCATCCTCTCATAAAATTACCTTCCTTTAATGCATAAGGCCAAAAAAATATACATGTGTTAAATTCACATGACGAACAAAAATTAGGGTCACTAGATAGGGAATTATTTGATTTTACATGTTTCACCTTTGAGTGTACCAGCAGTCTTTGTGACTATACGTCTGCTTAATGTAAAATGGGTAAAAAGCGTAGGTTAAGGGTTAGCAACCAGATATTGATATTTTATTCCGCAATTTATTTACATATATATGTTGATCCTTGTTGTAGGGAGAACCTTCTGGTGAAGCTTTCATTCAGATGGATTCCGAAGAGTCTGCCGCTTTGACAACCATTAACAGAAGTAAACGAGCAATGGTACATGCAAACAAAAAGCGGGTTATAGAAGTTATTCAATGTTCTGGAGAAGATATGAATCTCGTTCTGACAAATGGTATACCAACTTTACCTCAACCTGCAGCTCATCTACAACAGCTATTAGCACAACATCGTCCAATTCTATCACCGGGTAAGATATCTCTTCTTGTTTTTAAAATATTTTTGAAATTTCTTGTTTGAATTTGTGTTGTGATATTTTGCAAACTATTTATAAGTTGAGTTGTTTCCATGTCAAAGCTCTATATATTAGAAGTTAAATTTAACCATTAATTGTTGCAGGCTAGGTGGCTCACTGTCGGTTTATATTGTTTGTTCTTCTAAACAATAAGCATTAATTTGACTTGTACAATTTTATTTCAGGTGCACCCACGTTAATACCACAGCCAGTGTCAACAATGATGCCATTTGCTCAGTTTCCACAGCCACTGCCTGCAGCTTTTCCAGGAGCTATGCCTGCCCAGGCCTTTCATCAACAGCGACCAGCATTCTATCCACAGATTATATACTGGTACCCAAGTCCTCCAATATCACCACAGACTTATCTTACTAATACAGGACCCGCAGTTATAGTCATGCGGGGACTGCCTTTTAACGCTACTGTTCAAGACATCTTGAACTTCTTCCAAGGTTTTCCAGAGGTATGTCTCCTTTCTAAAATTTATTTGTTGTATACAATTATGTGTTTACTTTTGGATGAAACTGTCTTGAATATTCAATCAAGCATAAAAAATTCAAACCATTTTGCTAATTTTGAAGACAAGTATTTTTACAGAAACCTTTGGAATACCTCATAAAAAATGGAAAGTATACTGTGTGGTTTTGACTATACTTAGAGCACTTATATTTATATACACTTTGCTTTTTAGTCTATAGTTTGGTTTTAGTATTAATTTTATACCTGCAACTAACCAGAATTGATAACCAATACCGATTTGCTTGACAGTTATCTTGAAGAAATGACATTACATTCATCTTGTTTAATTAATGACATATAATTTGATTTAATGGAGAAAAAAATCAAAACTATTTCCAAGTTATTTTATGCCGAAAAAAGTTAATCAGAATTCACATTTCTTTTCTATTGTCATTTCTTCATATGTTTCTTGAACACAAAATTAACATACTGGTAATACCAGACAGTCTTTCTAGTATCTTCCTTAATATATATTCACTAAACATATGTAGCTAGATATAAATTATGCTTGTTTTATATATTTGAAAAAAAAACCAATAATCTTTCTATATTCTATGAAAACCCTCTCTGACATTTCATTCTGAGTGATGTGAAATTTTTTAGGCATCTATACTAATGTACAACTGAAAAAAATGTGGAAATTATATGTACATACTCTTTCAAATGATTATTGAAGTTTGTGGTCTTTATACATAATTTCAAAATTGAAAAAATATACCATCTCCGAAATTCATTTGCATTCTGTAAACGATTAGTGCTCACGTTGGTCAAATGGTGGTAATCAAGTTATCTGCTAATAACAGCAGGTTGCATAGAAAATTTTCAAATCTGTTCATCGAAAATCAAATGGAGCAACTCAGTGCTCTTTGGTCGGGTTGTTGTCTCTTTGACAGATTCCCCATTTCCATTCTCAATTTTATATACAAACTTATTTGCATACCGGGACTAGTTCTTTTGCTCTTAAAGAATAATGATTACTTTCTTTAATAAAGATCTAGCAACTGTCAAAACATTTGTAAGTTGTTCTGATAAGGGTCCTATAAACCAGTAAAACTGAAATCGTTCCAAAATGGACTGGAATGAGAAGAGGGTCTATTAATTTGGAAAGTAACATATTTCAATCACATACTTCAATAATGCATATAAAACCATGAAATTTATGATTTTGACAGCAGACATTTTTTGTTTTGTTTGCAAACACTTCTCCAATCGGGTTGGAAACTAAGTTAGCAGTATGTTACTTTTGAATGTCAGAGTAATCTTTTTCTCATACCTTCACTGAGATTACAATAACACATGTCTCAGTACCTTCGTGAATTTCACAAACACCATTTCTTTAGAAACCAATATGATATCTGTTGAGCAAAACGGTCTTAGTTGATTATTTGTGTTTCTATTTTTTTTTTAGAAAAGTTCTTTATTTAACATCACATGAATTTATGAAATAACAATTAATCAAACGCATCTCACTTTAGTAATTTTAATAGATCATATCATTCTTAAAAGTTGAAAAATTCAAGAATATTTTGCTGATATGCTCATAAAATATATAAGAAGATCGTACAATGTATTAACTTAATGAATAAGATAAAAAAACTGTATACATGATATACGAGAAATAAGATAATGAAATATAGAAATAAAATATGTTTTCAGTAAATTAACTTCTATGTTTCTTTGAAACGACTGTATGTAATTTTGATTTGTTAGTTCTGTTATAAATTTCTTGTTTTCCGCCTTACAGGTAACACCCGAAGGTATACAGATACAATACACACCAGATGGTAGATCAAGTGGAGATGTTCTTATAACTTTCATGAATAGATCAGAGGCTGAACGTGCAATAAATACACTTAACAAGCAAACTATAGGACAGTTCATCATCGACCTAATCATGGTGTAGACCCTCATGTTATTTATAAACATTTAACATTCCATAGGATAGACTTTTCAGACATTTAAATTTTGTTTTTGTATGAAATGTTATATATGATTCATAGTATAGTATGTGTTGCATATTTATTTTTGTTTCTGTTGAAATAGTTAAGCTCATTTTAGTGCTAAGTAACAGATTTTTTCTTTCTCAAGTTAGTCAAGAAAAGTACATGTATGTACAAGTATATTAGTTTCTTTTATTCATTTTTGTAGAATTTTATAAAAATTGAAAGTTTTTTTATATGCAGCACATACTACTTTTATGAGTCCTTATCTTGCCTGTCTCTCATCTTTAGATCTGTTGTTTATGTGTTTACTGCTTCTGGCCATTTGTTTATTATTATTATAATATCTTTAGTGCAAAAACAATTTTGGGATACATAAAAGTATTTCTTTTCAAGTAAGCTTAATTATATGCGGTGCCCTATGTTGAACACTGTTTCGGCAGAACATACTTTGTGAATTCAAAAATATTCTCGATTTTCGTAAATTTTGAATTTAAACATTTGATATCATTGACGAGAAGTCTTGGTGAATAGGTTGTGACAAAATGGTAGTGCTTTTTGGAGTCATGAAATGGCCAGATGTATTTGTTTTTGTGTATATTTTATTTGTTTTATTGTTGATATTTTGTTGAGATTTTATTTTGCATGCATATTAAGTGCCTTATTGCGATATTTAATGTCTTTCAATTGAGATCTGAGAGGTATATGAAGCTCAAGTTCTTCCAACATATCATTCAACATTCCATGACTCGTACGCCAGGGTTACCTACTTTAGTGTCATCTATTATTAATTGGTGTTGCAAAATCTATATTTGATAATCAAACATTTACATGCGGCTAATTTGTGTAAAATATGCAAAGAATTTAATCAGGTCTAATTTTGAATCTTTTCATTAGGTAGTAGATATCCTAGCATCATCTTTGGAATTTATGCTTCATTTTAAAACTGTTTTGATATGCAATCTCTTCATTTGAACCAGACTGTATGTGTTCATTTTAGCCCATGTATGTACCAAGTCTAGTCAAATTACATTTTACATATAAATTGTTATTGAGGAATACAGTGTATGCTTTCTTTCTAATTTTTATTATTACTGTTGTTTGAACAATCTTCAATTAAGAAATATTCTAGGTGGGAAAAATTATATATTTAATACTTCCACAAAGAGAGTTACCCATGACATTTGTAAAAAGTTGATTACGATTTTAGATAACATTTTGTTGCTTTTCAACTGATATTGTTAGTATCTACGAAATATTGTTAAAAGTGCAATATAACTATTACAGCGTGTTTTAATCGAATAACACTTTCAAACCCTAGATGAGTATTTTGGTTTCGTTCTGACTAACCATAATTCTTTGAAATTTATGTTATATAAGATTTTGTTTTTATTTTGTATGTAATATACATGATGTACCTCCTTTGATTGTAATTACTTTGTATATTGCTCTACGCAAATGTCATTTGCATTGTATATACTATTGTATGCTAATGAATCATTCATTGCAATAAAAACATAATTTGCATATTGGTGGTGGTGCGGTTTTTGGCATTATGGTGGCGGCTTGTGCTTGGTTCTTTTTGAGCATTGGAATAGTGGGACATCACAAGAATCACATTTTTGATACTCAATTATATAACACAGTTTGATTTGACAATATGTCAACAACTCAATTATATAACACAGTTTGATTTGACAATAAGTCAACAACATATGGCATTCAGCTGTAGCAGGCCTTAATGATTCGGCCAGTAGCTTTTTTAGGGAATGGGATAGTTAACTATTTATTGTAGATATGGAAATATTTATTTAATTTATTTGTTTTAATAATTTATAAGCATTTTGTTTTAACGCCAAAGATTATAAAGTTTGAAATAACACAATTTTGACTGGTGACAGGGGAGTTTACTGCAGCAGAAGCACACATATGTTATAAAGCTTTTCTGATCCATCTGTGATAATATTTAAATATTAATTTAATAAATTTTAATATTTTTATATATCAAGGATTTGTTATAAATGAGTGACTGTAAGGTAATTCTTGTGATGGAACCTGTTCTACTCCAGATATCATATTGTGAAAAATAATTGCCAAAGGTGAAGGTTAAACCCTTAAACGGTTACGTTACAAGTACTGTGATTGGGTATATTTATAACTAATAGCATCCGAGGTAACATGGGTTCAACGTTGTGTGTGAGGCAGATAATATTACACTCTGCTGCTTGATAGGCAAGATGGTACGGTAACCCGTATGTGCCATATTTCACTCTTCTTCAATACTCATCTTTTGGGTCTACTTGTGCCAATCTTGCTCCTATCTTTGTCTCCAAACAGTAGCATTATACCATCTTGCTTGTATTCCCTCGTGTGCAATATACTATCCTTCATCCGATTCTTGGAGGTTGGGAGCATGTTGCTGGTGTTTATACTAGTCAGTTTATTTTACTAGATGCATGATTTTATTTATTTAAACACATCATTTTCATATTTTAATGTCACCTTTTAATATAAACATATCATATTTTAAGATTTTTGTTTTAACATATCAAAATTTATTAATTTGTTAATAGAAGGTAAGTTTAAATACCTTTTTGTGTTCTAAATTATTTTGTTAATATTTGTTTTCAAATTTATTATTGAATAAATTATGTCATTAAAAGATAACCTAAATATAATTCCCACATCTTCACCGTGTTCAGTGAAGAACTTCAAACACAAACGCTATGCTTCATGAAGAGTATAACCGGAAAACGCCATTAATTCATATCTTGCAGTATAATATTGAATCCGATTCGTTCGTTTCAATTCATACAAATATTTTTTGACAAGTGTTTAATGGTTTAGCTTCATTTTGGAGGACGAAATAAACACGTCCGTGTATGAGAGTCGGGATCGGGTTTCCAAAATAGAGAATAGTGAGCCAATACTTAAAAAAAACCGTGCAAAATAATAAAGAATATAGAAAAATAGGATAAGAAAATAAATAATATAGAAAATAGGACAGTCACATAAAAATAGAGATTAATGGTGCTAAAATTTAAAGAATAGAGAATAATTGAAAGAATAGCGAAACGACCTTAAAAATTAAAGAATACAGAAATGAAAGACCCCCATCCAGACCCTCATACATGTGTTTGCACCAGAACTAATAATATTCCGATTTGTTGAAGCCCAATCAAATTTTTAATGGCACATATTGTACAAATGTTGCTGTTATTTTTTATTTATCAACTCAAAATTATGCCAAGGAAATCGTAAAAATACAATTATGTCACGGCTTGCAAAATTCGTCGTCCTGCTTATTCCCCCCTTATCAGTTGATATACTGAGAGTATCCATTTTGCATATGAGATTGACTTAGCCTCAATCTTGGTTGTATCTTTGTGTTAAGTAATTTTCGTGTTCCTCATTTTCTAAAATTTTGAAATTTGAAAACTTCCAATGATTTCTCTCAGATTTTATCAAACATTGAAGTATGACCCGCTACGCTATAACTATTTATCAGTACCCGGTATAGTCCTGAACATGCATGAAATATTTGCTACTGGACGTTAAGCAAACACCAATCAATTGATCAATCAATCAGAACCCAGTAAAAACCATAATGGTTAGATTCATGTGGTTGCAGAGTGCCATGTATATGACTGTGAATTCCAGATCTAGACATGGACGATCTAGGTTAACTCTAAACACATGCAATATTTATATTTATAAGTACCAATTGATAACGGTAACTCTGGAGTACCTTCGGATAATTACATGTGCTGTTTCAAATATTCTGTCACCCACTATTGTACCATTTTCTCATTTTCTATGACAAGACATATAATTCATTGACTAACAGCAAAAATGAAGAAAAATATGAGACCTTGAAGAGTTTCAGTAATGAAAATGACAAGATCGGCTGATGTATATCCTAAGGAAAAATACATACCAATAATTTTTCACGACAATGTATACGTAATGTCTTTTATGCTAAAATCACTTCTTTTTAACTAGTTGATATTTCTTCTCTGATTTCGTAATCACTTGATTTAAGACGGGGTTTCCCAATGGTCGAATCTGGGAATATGACCTAAGCGTAAGTAAAAAGAGGGAGAACAAACCAAGAAAGCACTTGAGAGCCATTTTAGTTGGCATGAAGGAACATCTCACTGTCTTACTCTGCTCTACTTTTATGCTACTTTACTGTATGTTGAGAAAAAACACACAATGGACACTTGTGAGAAATCTGAACGACCCTCGATTGCTTGAATATCGAGACATTAGACATCTGCCTATTACACTCTGATGACCGTTCATAGTTGATATCCTTTTCATTTTTTAATAATTTGCTGTTTTGTGTTGTGGAATCTCAGCGAATTACGTCTATATTCCACATCTCAAACGCGACACGACGAATTGACGTTAAAATAAAGATGGAATAAAAAGAAAAAAACCAGCAAAACAAAAAATCTATAAAACATGTTCAGAGGGAAAATATCACGAGTGTACACACACATATAATTCGCAGTGTAATGCATGGACAAGTTCAATTGGAAATGGCTCGCATTCTTGCTGAAAATATACTTTTTTTTTAACTTTGAGATGATGACGTCCGGTTCATAAGATTGATTTGCGTATAAGATATCACATAGAACGACAAAGTATTTAACTATAAAAGTCAAAAGTTATCCTACATTCTTTTTTATACTAAGTATAAATAAAAACTCAACAACTACATGTACTTTCGAATTTGAAAAAAAAAATCAAACCAAAGGATCTTTGGAAGTACAATAGTAAAATATTTTCGATTTCTTTGTATATGCATACAGACCGTTTCCGACAATTCTCATATACAGCCCGTAGAATTTGAGATCATAACATACACAAATACTACATTGAATGGTAATTTAAACGTTAATGAACCTCATTATATTGTGGGGTACCGTCCCAGGTTACAGATGGTTGAGCTCTCCCAATCATTTTTTTTATACCTGTCCGTAGACATGAGCCTATAATTCAGTAGTGATCGTTGGTTGTAATGTTACCTGCCTTGTTTTTTTTAGCATAAATAAGGCGGTTTTTTTGTCTCCCCTCTGCAAAGTCCTGAAGGCGAGACTTAGACGTGCTGTTTATGATTCGGTCAGTTTAAGGGGAACCGCTAATGGTAGGCCAATGATATTTGGCATGTATTTGTATAACATCGAGATTAGCATTGGCACATTCCATGAAGATTATTTAGCCCCGACCCCTTTGTCATGGTCTACTGACTGAATATTTTGCATAATTTACTGACAAGGACAGTTTAAGGGAACTACTGGAATTTCCCATTTCCGCTGAGATTATTTTGCAATGCTTCAGTCATAATTCATTGACTCTCAATATTTTGCATGTTAAAGTATTGCCATTTTAAATTTAACATTTGCATTAAACTATCGAAATTACATACAGGCGAGGCATATCTCTGTGTCAACAGTTTATTTCTCTGTTGAATTTACATTTGTCTTTTATGTCCTGCTTTACGGTATTGGTTTTACTAATTTTTTAATAGGCAGTACTGTGTCCTATAGTTGTTTACATCTGCATCGCGTTTGATGTCTGGCGAGTTGTATTATTGGCAATCCATACAACATCATCTTATTTTTATACCTTATAGCAAAGACAATCAATAGTTCATGTATTTAAACAATTATCATATCCATTGGCATTTAATGCAGTGTGCCCACATCTATATGACAACCTGTTTCCTTTTGACACATATATGGCACATACTGTAAGCTTCGGAACTGAAAAAAAAAAAAAAAACAGTCGATGCCAGATCTAGCTATTAAAGTAACGTGTAGTCAAATGTCAAGGAATGTCATAACATAATTATTATGTACTAGTCAATTAAAAAAAGAAACCAAGGTGGATTTGGAAGAATATTATTTTGCGTTCCAATTGGCACTCCGTATACATTCATTACAAAATGTATAAATGTGAACTACACACTAGTCGACTTCCTTTTAATTTAAAGTATTCAATTCACAATGTTTTGTTTAAGTATTTTTTATTTAGTGATCAGATAAGTTTGTTTTTATTCTTAAACCGAAGAACGCTTTAATATAAGAATAATAGCAGTGGTGAACCACAACGAGGCTACAGACATCAGAGTATCGTCTGCCCATCAACAGTTTGTAAGACGAGTTAATCCTCGGTATTTAACAACATTAACACGGCCAGTAAAACAATGGACGCCTATCAGTAATTATCAATCACGATGTTACTTGTAAACAAAATCTGATAACCATTTATTTAAATCCTTTCTAAAACCTAAAAGGAAGATGCGAATCTCGAAGTGTCAAAATGAAGTACCGTGAATATTTGTTACCACATGTAGCAAATTGCTGAAAGTAACTTTATGAACATATTTAGTGGTAAGGATCGATTCTACATGTTAGCTGACAATACTGAAATAATACTTTAAGAGTACCTTCTGAAACCCATCCCCAATTGTACATTATATCCATTCCATATCATTTTATTAAAAGAAGAAAAGACGTTTTTTTCGGTGCAACCCTACATCCATGATGCCGGTTGCCATGAATACCAGTACCTCTATCTGTGAACTAGTACTATGTATGATATCTGTATTTGTATTTGTATGAGTACAGATAAACTAGAATACAAGGCACCGCTGTGAGCAAAAACATTACTTATCCTAGGCTCAATATTACCACGGCATTCACATTATTAATAAAATGTACTTTAGAAGACTATCGTGAATATCCAAGTTTTGTTGTAATCCCTACAAATGGGTTGATGTGTTAGAATTTTAGCCTCGGATGCTGTCGCATAACCGAAATTATTTCTTTAATTCATTTCGAAAGCGTAGACATGGAAGAAGGGTTCGTCTTTCTTCAAGCAAATCAATGAAACAATACAAGAGCGACAACTCGTGAAATTAATGTATCAATCACAATGAACTGAGAGTGTTGACAAGTTTGTGTCCCATAACACGTATTTATAGCCATGTCTAATGAATGTACCCGATACTGCATATACAATTATCTTCCCCATAAATATTAATGAAGTGTAAGCATAGTAGTGTTAAGGAAAAAACCGATGTATAATGCATATACTTATATTTTTATATACTTATAAAAATAAGGAGATGTGGTATGATTGCCAATGAGACAACTATCCACCCATGTTCAAATGAAGTGGATGTAAGCAATTACACAAAAATGTATAGGCAACCGTACGGCTTTCAACAATGAAAAAAACCCACACCGTAAAGTCGGCTATAAAAGGCCCCGACATGAAAAATATGAAGCAATTCAATTAAGAAAACTAATGGCCTAATTTATAACAAAACAATTTACGAAAAACAAATATGACAGACATGAACCAACGACCACTACTGAACTATATACAGGCTTCTGACTTTGGACAGGCACATAAAGAATGTGGCGGGGTTATACTGTATTTGTATATAAATATTGACAAAATTATCTGTCCTCAATGAAAAATATTGCCATAACTCTATATGCCCTTAATAAATTAAATAATTTCAAAATATCTCAAAACTCATGCGCTAAGTTTTACCAAGTTTGACCTATATCCTACTATATCAAAAATCTCGTTTTATTCATATTTATAGATAATTTAATGATATATATCATATATCTTTAATGCTTAAAAGGGATTTATCTCAGAGACCTACCAAAACTGCTCCTACTCAAACAATTTATGTTGTAGAACAAGGTTGATCTTTTCTACGACGTACTATTATTCATAAAACACGTATGTTGTTATATTGTGCTTTTCACTGTTTCTTTCGGAATTTGTCGTAATATATTTTGTACTTTGACATCATATAGAACGTATGTAGTCCGTTGTATTATACAAACACACTGTTTAAAAATAACCTACTTAATTTTATTCATAAGGTAAATTACTTTAAAACTGATAAAATGAAGTTTTTCAACAAACATATCCCTCTCCTCCGATTATAACTTTTACTTTTGACTTCGTAGAGGAGATACAAGAAACAAATTGGCAAAACCATATATTGACTAGATGTCTTTCAGTTTTTGTGTTGTTCGGTAACTGCCTCATTGTTGTATGCCCAAAATCTCGTTTTATTCATATTTATAGATAATTTAATGTATATATCATGGGTGCCCGCTTATCTTCGAAAGTCAATTTTGTATGTTCATCAGCAATCATCTAATTCAAAATCAATGGCTGAAAAATAGAAATTGAAACAAAAACGTATCAAGTAATGTTTTGTTTTCTTTCATCTGCAATAACACGACTTGAATGAACATTCTTTTAATTATGCATTTCCTTTGAAACCTTTTAACGGATGATATGTTGATGGTGTTTACTAAACGTCATATCACCAAAAGCAAATATTTCATTCGTATCCAATTCAGCAAAAAATAAGCTGGGTTCTACCAAATGTATCACTGGGATAAAATGGTTGGAAGTTTTCCTCCTGTAGAAATAATAGGATATGCAGGGTAGACGCCGGAGTTAGAATTTGTAATGCAAAGTGTAATTCATATGGAAATCCCAAGAATTTCTTGGCAGATTTTTTATCGTGGAGACAGCCTGCCACATTTGAAACAGTTCATTAACGACTCCGTCTGAACGTAGTTGTGTGTTTATATACATGTACATATCTCTCAGCCTCGGACCGTTATCCTCAGTATAGGTCTTGCAGGTGTATGTCAGTCCCCAAAATTTGTCAAGTTCTGAGCCAAAGTTTTGCAAAGATGACATTCGTTTTGCCAGCGATTTTGATGTAAATGCAAAATCTGAGGTATTCAGATGTTACATGTAACGCTGGGGTTTAACCAATGTACATAAGTGTAGTTACAGACATCCAAAGATGGCTGATGGAGAAAAATGAAAATATTTTCTTTAGTTCGCAAGAATAAGAAATCATTCTTAGAATTTTTGTGTTTATACGTGTAAATCGAGAAAGGGAGAAACGGTGTAAAGTATCTCGTGCAGAGGTGGTCCTTTGGTGAAGAAATCAACCGTTAAAAAACGTGATGTACGTTACGTAAATAAAAAAAAATATCCGCTTTTTTTTTTTTTTTTTGATGTACGTATCATTTCATTACTCGTAGATAATTCAGACTGCTTGAAAACCATTTCATCATAATAATGAACAAAATGTAGTTTATTGTTTGATATGATTACCATTAAAAAGCTCATTTTTTGACAGAGTGAATTATTTTCAAAATTGGCAAATTCCTTTCAATCCAATTTTTTTAAATAATGCTTATACAATGTATAGGAAATAAGTCTCTCAAAATGACATGCAGGCCATATGAACGCATCCTAACAAATAAAAGAGAGACAACCAAAATTTTGAAGAGAAAACATAATGATATTCTGCAGTTGAAGGCACAAAAATATTTGTTATAGATATTGCCATAGATCGATAAATGATTAAAAAAGTGTGCACAGGGAAACAGATACGAGTCAGCTTGGTTAAAGAAATATGGTCAACCGAATTTCTCACTACCATATGGTAGTAAATCTATGATACATCTGTGTGGCTGTGCGGGATGAATAAATGCGCAGCCACGTCCGGTCGACATCCGATGTCACACCCTCTGCATGTTAAAAATAAAATAGCAGCAACTCTCTAAGAGTTCCATAACGGACTTGTTGTTAGGCACCATTTTTGATCCTATCTAACATATCCCTATTTTCAGCCCCCATAACGATCGATCAAAATGTTAAGCTGATCCTTTCGTAGCAACCTTCTAATTGTTCGTGGTAAGTCAAAATCCGGTGATAAGTCACATTCAGTCAAGTTACGTTGAGGAAAAAGGGTCTGGCTACGTACGACAAGTGGAACATATCCGTGTTCATCGTAATGTTCAATTTTAAACCGAAAAACACTGAAAATTTCTAGATGAAAGTGAAGACATAAAGCAGACTTATTATAACTGTATATTTGGTATCCTTTATATCAAATAAATGGGATAGATGCGACCAACATAGTCACAAACTTAAATTATTCAGTTAGAGAACATAATCTATATAGCGGAAAATGAAGTTGAATAATAATGCTAGCTTCTGTTCACACCTTATTAAGAAGTCCCTGTTTTAAGTCTGCTTCGTACGAAAAATAAAGAAAAAGTCCGCGAGAAAGGAGCACATTTGGTTCCCAAATGAATATCGACGGAGCCCTTTCTATGGATATATATCTGTTTTAAAACTTTAAGCTAAATCTGACAACTAATTTTTGAGTTTTTCCTTATTACTTTGAAAACTATAAATGACAGAGAGAAACTTTAATAACAAAACATGATCAGGAAAACAAGATCTAGAAATAAATCAGTATGGTCGAAATCGCCAGTTGATTCCTCATAGGAGTTATTGCCCTAAATGACGATTTCTAACCGTTTTTCGTTTTGCTGCACTTTTGAAAAGTACAACAAAAATGATTAGCTAAATAAGATCTAAAAATAAATCAAATAAATAAGTCTCTTTATAAGAGTTATTGCCCTTCAAAGATTGATCTTTACCCATAATAGATAGA
Source organism: Mytilus coruscus (assembly GCA_017311375.1). NCBI lineage: Eukaryota > Metazoa > Mollusca > Bivalvia > Mytilida > Mytilidae > Mytilus > Mytilus coruscus. The sequence continues at coordinate 67,179,466 of CM029600.1, read as the reverse complement.
AAGAATCGATGAACGGAACAAAAGATCAGCAAGCTAAGGTCTTCAAATAGGTGAACATTACTGAATTTGTGCATCAACATTTAATATAAGTTGCTGCCCGTAAATAAAATGAGTAACCAATTTAAGCTTGCAATAACCTTGAATAATATAGTAGTTTAGATAAACTGTAAATAGGAAAAGGGATCAGCATCCACAAGGAAATTAAATGATGGATATCGTCAATTGGCTCCTTATTGGGCTATACAATTATTCTTTAATCACTTGACCATCTTTTGAAATATTCTCCAAGTGGATCTGGATACAACATGGCCACAATCTCACCTAATGAGATAAAGATCGCTACAACAGTTGCCAATGATTTGAATGTTGCATATTTTTATCTAAAAGCCTCCATGTAGAGGTACTTTTCTAAAACAAAATATGTGTACCTACGTTGGCCATTCTTATTTAAGAAACAAATCTGGACTAAAATTTTCAATATTTCTTTAAGTTTAGAATGAAGAGTACTTGTGTGAGGGATACAGAAGTCAAATGTTTATACAATTGTACAATGAGAAGGACTTGTAGTCATGCACTCTAACAGATCTGTAACTTTATAGTATTCACATCGGATTCACATCGCCCGTATTATAGATAGTTTCACAGCGCAGGAGAGTGAAGGAATATTCAGTTTTTGTCATCTTTGGTCAATATTTCAAAAACATCAAACCGACCTTTGATTGTTCATGTAATCCTCTTTAGTAAGGCTAGATAAAGGATTTTCTATAGATTATTAAACTTCATTTAAAAATTGAAAATTATTATACAGTCATAGAACTGATATACAACACAGAAAAGAATTGTATACACACTCGCTATAGTCAAAGTCGTTGCTAGCTTGATAACTCATGACTGTCTGATACATGATAATTAATTCATACAGATTGTTGGTATTTACATTATCGGAAGCATAGACACACCCTCTATCAGTACTCCAATCCGAATGGTTGACTAAAATTTTCAACCTCTCTTTCAGCCTCTCTTTAAGTTTAGAATGAAGAATACTTGTTTGTATACCAGTTAAATGTTTTATACTGTTGTACGAAGAGAAGGACTTAAAGTTATTGCACTCTAATAGATCTTTGTAACTTTTCAGTATAAACATCTGAATTCCATCGCCCCTACTGAAGGTATTTTCACAGTAAATTTGGATCTAGGTTCTTATAAAATATATATTAATAATATGGAAGCGGTTTTGTGGAATATTCGGTAGACTAGTCAATATAACTTTGTTTGTATGGACTCTTATGTAATTTTGGTATCCAGTAAAGTGAATTCAGTTTTTCATCTCTGGTCAATTTTCCATAGAAACATAAAACACCTTTGTTCATAGTATCCTCTTTAGTAAGGCTTGTTTAAGTTTTTCTATAGATTATTAAACTTCATTTAAAAATTGAAAATTATTATACGGTCACAGATATACAACACAGAAAAGAATTATTTCCGAACTAGCTATATAGTAAGTCGTCGCTAGCTTGAAAATCATTACACATGACAACTATTTAATACAGATATTTGTTAGGTACATTAATTTATCGGAAAAATAGAAACACCCTCTTAGTCTATCAGTACTCCAGTCAAAATGAAAACAAATATATACAATCAAAATCTTATTCTTAAACATGATACAAAAAGAATAATTAATTTATTTTAGCGTAATCATTGGTAGTATGTTGCTGAACTTATAGAAACTTAAGAGGTGCAACAAATAAAAACATAAAGAAAGTGTGTTTGAAGAAACTTAACAAATACTAAAAGGTAGCTCTAACACTGATTGCACATGGCATCTTCTATACTAGGAAATCGTATCAAGTCACTTCACTGATTAAAAAAATAGCTACAAAATAATCTAATTCGAAAAAGATGAATAGAGTCTTTAAACGGGACCTGACATTCACTTAAACCCCTATTTTGGTTTTCTTTCTATGCAAATAGGACATTCAGCTATGTTGTCTTGTTTCTGTAAAATATATGTATATTCAATGCTATCAATTATACTTTGACAACTGATAAATATGATTACATTTATACGATAAGACAATTTTGACTTTGACGAATTGAGTTTATTTTCTTGTTTTTTTTTTGGAAAAGTTCTTTTTAACAAAAAATATTGCCAGCATTGCTGTATCGACATTTTTTCCTTGATATTGATATACACGTATGACTTAAAACTAGAACCTATGACAAAGTAATGATTTCAACTTTCCCAATTGTCAACGTTCCTTTTCTCGACAGCAACATACCATTTGTCTCGAGATCTCAGTAAATACGTTACTTTTGTGTATTTACTCATTATACTTTATTATCAGTTTTATACTTATACGACATGTTTTAGCGTTCTGAGTGCTTTAGATACCAGTATAGTCGTCTAATCTTTGAATTTACCAAGTGTGTCGTATTCGCTATTGTGACATTTTGACCGAGTGTGGATTCGCATGTCTGGTAGCACAGGCACAGACGGAGACGATTACTATGTCGATGCACCTGGTCTCGCTCCCTTTTCTCACAGTTTTTGTTTTCATACCTTGATAACCTTAATTATTCCGCTAGGTGCCTGATATGGTATCTCCAGTTATTATTCTTCCGGAGCAACATAGTTCAATTCCGGTTAAAGTCTTTTCTTAAATGATAAACGTTAAATGTATCTGTGCATTACAATTCCAATTTGAAAGTACTACCAAATTTGTTAAAAAGACAGACTTTGTATTGTTCTAATGTATAAATTGTAGCATTATATCATATACAAAGATAGTGTATATTCTAAAGTCGCAGTTAAAGTACAATATATATTCTTAAGTCGAATTTAAAGTATAGTGTATATTCTTAAGTCGAATTCATCGTATAATGTATATTTAAATGTCACGTGTGATATTTTTCTCTCCAATGAAACAATGCATTAATCCATATTGATTATATACACTATACGTACAAATTTATATACTGACACCTTTGGATACTTACCGACTGTACTTTTACTGATATACAGCATTTGGATCATGCATTATGTGATTCATGGGTGCACGGCCTACAAATAAAATTTTTTGATATGTTATTTAGGATATACAAGGATGTTGAAATTCATTAATAATTTTTCAAATGAACCCTTACCAGGTGATATATAAATTTTAAAGGTGCTTTCAACTGTTTTGTATAAAATACAAGCTGGTATTCCAAGAATAAAAAAGCAACAGAGTAAAATCCCTTTTCATTTACATAATTGATGAAAAAGTATCAAGTTTTGTTTTTGTTTTTGATGGTAATAATAAGTTAGTTAGCTTTCAATTAAAACATGCTGAATGATCAAGATGATTTTAAAAATTTGAATAGATTTATTTGGTTGAAGAGACAATACTGTAAACTTCTTGTTTTTGAAAAAAATATTTGTAACTACTGCAGTGCTTTCCGGAGTAGGCGAATGTATCCTTAAACGAGACTTCTTCAATAAACCAGGTTAAATCTATGAAATATATACATTTTTTATTATCTGAAATATGTCTATCTTTTCTTCATGTTGTTACACATGCCCTGATTTCGTTCATGTTGTGAGCAATTTCATATCATGTCCTTTAGGTAAAACTTTTTTATTATGTTAAAATCATACTTTATATGACAGTTGTTATCCATTCGTTTGATGTGTTTGAGCTTTTGATTTTGCCATTTGCTTAGGGTCTTTCCCTTTAGAATTTTCCTTGGAATTCGGTATTTTTGTTATTTTACTTTTTCCTTCATTATACATGTTATAAACTTGAGAAGATTCTGATTCAAGTGATATTTAGTTTTATACAAGTATAAGTATAAACAATAAAACAACTAGGGAGTCTCTTGTGAATGGTCCCCCACAATATCACGCCATACAGAACATTGTTGATTTTATCTGAGATATAAGTCCTAAAGAATGCATTATAGAAATCAAGTTGAGGAAGACAACTCCAATAATATCCTATAGAATCTGTTATAAAATGAATGCCAATTAACTGTCCTAGTCAGACAGTATTCATTCCTTTCATCTACACCATATTGTAACTGATTGACAAATATAAACATGTGTAGCCTTTCATGAATTGTATCACAAAATTGGATTTTACACGATCTTCTATTGACTACTATTTGAGTACTGCTTATTTATTCTTCGGTTTTCTTGAAAGATAACGTGCCCCCTATACCAGTTAACATCACGCGGTCTTGAATAACCATTTACTTTAACTTCAAGTTCAAACGTTTTACCTTCAATAACTTGTTCGTCTCCTAATACGTTTTCAATTGCGGATGAAAGAGCTGTAAACAGAAAAAAAGGTTTAAATTATTTTTTAATAATATATGTTATTGTCTTTGAAATTACCAGATCGTCAACAGATACCACAACATTTAATCTCCTCTATACATCGTTAAATATTTCAAGTAATCCTAATCTGCATAATTCAGTCCATATATGCACAGAATTCAGGGTACGATTTGGTCCAATCAATAGTAATTCAGATACAAATATTTCAGTCTGATAAATGGTGAGTCGAGAACAATAGAAATGTAACTCTTAAACAGACTTTAGATGATCAAATGAACATTTCATCTAAGTGTTATTTATATAAATATATTGTCAATAATATAAGTTTACAGAATTATCTCACTAAACATATGAATTTTAGAGTCTATTAACTCGTCTTAGATTGTCTTCACATAATTTGTTTGTTGAAGTAGGCCGTTATCATGGAGTAAAAAAGTTACAGATAATGTGCTCTTTGTACTTTGGATACCATTGAAGATGAATTCCATTTTGTATTACAATGTGAATGCTATATAGATTTAAAAAGACAGTTTTTATATAGGCGTCCATCGTCGTTCAAATTAGTTCAACTTCTCAGCACTGAAAATGTCAAAGATTTACGTAGTTTGTGTAAATTCCTATTTAATGCACTTAATCATAGGACTGAACTGTTAGTGGACAATACTTGATGTTTATTTGCTTCTCTGATGTATTATGCCATTTTATGTTATAAAAATTGTATTTGTATTTATTGTACTGATAAGCATAATGTGCTTAAAGTAATAAAGAATTGAATTGAATTGAAAGTCACTACTTATTTCCTACGTTAACCACAATGATTTAATGTTAATTTGAACCACAACTATAGCTCGTCGGTGCTTGTCTGGTGTCTTATGAAATATTTTTGTTATTTGGAGAATTTAGTGTGTATGGCAACTCTTCGATATATGTAGTTGTTGTATAATTTATTCATACTTTGCAGGGACTTGCGACGACTCAGAGCTTCAGTATATTGTAAAGACACCGTTCTATTGTTGACGACTGTGTGTTGCATTCTGGATGTCTTTTACTTATTTATTTTATTGGACTGTTGTCTAATTGATGTATACCACAAATAAAGTATACATTCTCTGAATGGAAAAATCTTGCAATACTTTGTGTAGTCCTTGGATACTATGTTTCATATTCAAAAGAAACAGTCTTCACCTTTTTCTCAATCATTGAGTGAGTGGAAAGAGAAGGTTAATTCAAATCCGGAACGTTTGATAAAGCTACAATAATCAGACTTTTTATTAGATTATATTTGTCGGCAATTATTTCTTAAGTAACTAATATTTTTGCTATTACCGTCGTGAACTGTCACATGACAGTGAGATATAGATTCCTCTTCATGACTTGACGTTCCCTTTGATTTTGCTTTACATGAGTACTTCCCCGAGTCTTTTACAGTAGCATTTGAAATTTTCAAAATTAGTTTTCCATCCCTGAATAACAACTTCCTATTTCCTTTTGAAGAGGTAACATCTTCCCCTTCGTGTAGCCAGGTAACTGACGTGACAGATTCAGACGGTCGTACTTCAGCTTCTAGATCAAATGATTCTCCAATATTTACTGAGGTATCTACTAATTTCTTAAGAAATTCCGGTTTCACTGTAATTAAACAAGTTGTTATTCAATTTCCCTCACAGAACTTGATGACATTTTCATTAATAGTATTCTTTAATATTTAGAAATGGTATAGACTGTTATTAAGTATCAGACTTAACCATGCTGTTATTTCACTGTACAGCAAACAGAAAGGTAACATCGGCATTTTATCTGAAGAAAAAAAAAAAAAAAAAAAAACCAAAGCTATTTAGTATGTAGAAATCTAAATGTTACTTAAAAGCATTATCTATTTCATAAGTTGAATGACTATTTACTGCTTGATCGACACAATATCACTTATCATTTAAAGTTTCTTTTCTTATAAACTGTTAAAGTAGATATACATATTTATGTGACGAAGGCTATTTGTTCACCCGAAATATTTGTGAACACGATTTTATACCATCATCTTTGTATATTACTATCTTATATAAGTACCGTTGCGCAATTCTTAAAACTTATATATATAAATTATGTGTGTGTCGATTTTGTTAAATGTCTTGATGGTTTGCTTTTTAAAATTTACGAATACAGCAATCATTTTTCAATATTTATAATAGATGTTCATTTCACACAAATGCTGATTATTTTATTAGATGAAAGGCGAATTATTTGCTTTTATTTCGTATGAAAATCGCCCATGACGTATGAAAGAACCCCAAGATTATAGAGTCATCAGCTCCGATTACTAATCAATCAACACCAATTTTCGCATTGTTCGTGTACGTCTTGCGAACGATTAATAGGTTTAGAAAAAAGTAGTGTGCAGTATATCTGGAAATATGGATAAATGATTTAAATATGATAAATATAACAATATATAATTATCATATGATACACATTTGCAATAATGATTGAAATTTGCTAAATATTTCTCGGACTATCTACTTTGAAATCGACATCTTCATATGTCAGTTTCAGCTATTTGATGTATTATAATTGATTTCACGTGGGTTATACTGCCTTCATCTCACAAGAGAATTTGTGTTTTAAGTTTTACTTTCAGATTCAAATTGTACATAACATATATTTATTTATTTGAAAAATCGGCAAATTTAAGAATTAAATTTGTGCTTTTCAAAACTTATAGGTTTTATACGAAAACAAGTGCATGACCATGCTTTCATTTTCTATAAATTCAAAAAAAAATAGGAAAGCAAGTGACCAATACTTTTTTAGGACGTAGTGCTTCCGCACTTAATGCAAAATGTGATGGTCTCATGCTATCATTTCGTATTATTTTTCAAGAAACAACATTCAATTACATATTAATAAATTGAACTATATTCATTTAATTGTCATTAAACTGGACATATTGGAAAATAATGAAATTTTGGAAGCTTGACTTAACATTTGATGGTTTTGCTTGTTAATCATTGTGTTAATGTTCCAGATTTAACTGTTCTCGTCTTAACTGAGAAAAAACCGAATTGACAGCAATCCTGAAAATAAACTGAAATACTGAACAAATCGTCGAAGTAAACTCTCTTAATGCAACGGAAAACTTCAGAGTCAACATGAATTAGAGTATGATATTATGATATTATTATCTAACATTAATAACCTCTTTTTCAATATTTATATGCGTTAACTAAATGGAGAACATACATACCAGGTAGAACATACAATCGGATTTCATGGCGAACTTGTTTTGTGATTTTCCCGTATTTTTCAGCAATACACACGTACATGCCATCATCTTGAAACCTAGCTTTGGTGATGCTTAAAGTGGCATGCCCATTGGTTTCATTAAACCCCTCTCTGTGACATGTTGAAAATTTGATAACTCGATCGTTTCCTTTATTCCAAATAACACTGTTGGCATTTTCTACTATCGTATGAATTGTAATGTCGTTACTTACACTAACAGACTGGTCAGTTGGTGGTTGTTTGAATCTGGGAACTAGCAAATGTAGAAAATAATGTTTATTTATTTAATTGAAACAAATCATCATTGCATTATTTAAGGCATCAATACCATAACCGACCACGAACTAGTTTAAAAAAGACAAAAATATAAATGCAAAATTAGAAATACGACTTCGTTTCACTCTGAATTTTATTGACAAAATTTAATAAATTTTGAAACCACTTTAAATGAAATAAACACATGGACTTATTCAAGCCAATGACATTAATCGAAAAACAATATAACAGATGGTAATAACGACAACCACTGGAATACAGGCCCATGGCTTAAGACAACAATTTAATTGGGTTGAACGTGATACTTTAACATTGGTATGAATTTTAAGAAAGGACCAAAACCATTATGTCCATAAAGCTAACAATTAAGGAATTATCCTCTGTCTCTTGGGCTTCAAAGGTTTTTTGATAAACAAGTAACTTTATTCCCGCCACAAATGCATGTTCCATTTCAGGTTCATCGTCAGTAGTTCATCATTCCATCATGTCTTTTGTAAGTTAGAGAATTGGAAGTTGATGGCAGATCATTAATTTGTTTTGTTTCATTCATTCACCCCTTTCATAGACTTTGGATGATATAGGGTTTGACATATTTCTCTAATTTACGTATATCCCACATCTACTTTTATTCACATATAAACTTTTTGTAGATGTTTTAAAGCAAACTATTAGCAATTCTTACTTTCGTCTATTACATCAACAGTTGCACTGTCTCGACAAGAATCATCTTTACCTGGATTTAAACACAGAAAAATATGACTTAATATGCATCCGGTTACAGAACATATATTTATTATTATTGTTTGTGTCAATATTTTAAATGATCTTTTTACTAAGATACTTCAATTCCAATTTGAGTTTTCATTAATTAAGAGTGACACATGTGTAATGTTTTTGTTTTGATTGGAAGGCTGTTACACTATTTTCGAAATAAATGGACCCTAAAGTGGCCTTATCATACTTTCTTCTTTTTGAAAAAATATAAACAGCTTCTTTTTACTATTACAAAAATATTACCAACAAATGAAAATATCGTATATATACTCACAGCAGCACCAAGTAATGACTTGTGTAATAAGTAAAAACCATGATATACAAAGTGTGGTACATTCCAAATACAAGGACCATCCAACATCACTTACACTTGCAGAAAGTTCTGACATGATTGCTGTAACAAATATAGTCAAAGCTGCACCTTGTATCATGCCTGAAATATACAAAAATATACGACTAATTGTATCATTGCAGTCCACAAGTAATAACAGAGTACAAGAAATCGTCTTCTTTGTAAGAGGTTTTAAATATAAATGGATACCGTAGGAACGTGAAGATTTTAGTTTCTCCGATTTAGGAATCCGGGCCATTCATTTCCTTATTCCGGTCGTCCACGGTCGTGTGGAGTGTATCGGAAACAACGCCCGCCCCTTAGAAATGGATGTTTGTACCATGTTAGGGAAGTACCCCGCTCCTACCACGGAAAGAACCTACCAGCCTTTATCGTTGATAGTACCGATGTGAATGTAAATTTTCCTATCCTATTACACTTTCCATTAATTATCTGTGACAGAAAAAACAATATTTCCCATTTTTTCTAACCCACTATCATTTCATTTTATGTTCGTTTGACATCATCTGTTTCATGTTCTTGGCCTCGATATAGTCTGTCTGTTAATTTAGAATTATTTATAAGGAATTTGCCCAGATACAGATATGTGCAAGAGATAAATACTTTTTGTGGCAATCACAAACGTGTCTTGCAATTGTTATAATATAGTCTTCTTTTCAAACAACTTTTTTTCAATAATTAATAGTTGACTACACGTTCGTACATAAAAACAGCGTTACTTGATTAAGTAAATAAAAAAATTGGAGGAAAACAAAACTATAATAAAGTTAAAGTGATAAGAAATGACTTACACCAAGCAAACATGACAAAGCTGGTACATCTACAGGTTTTTGATCCTTTACAACCATTACAAAATAAAGAAAACAGCATTACGATAATAACCAAACCGACCCAGCTACATGCCCCAATTGACAGATAAAACACTGTATCAAGCATATCTGAAATTAGAAAAAATAAGGAAATACTAAGATCAGCTGCAAAATAGTTACGATCATCGAGTGACATGTTGATGTTAGCTATAGGTTGCATATTTTTACAGAATTTGAAAACAAGACTTTAATTATTGCCAGCTTACCCTATAAGCATGTTTTCTGACATGAAATGTCTAGAACCTGTTTGAAACTATTCTGATAAAAATTGAAAGCATTTCAGAACACTATAAAAGTAATGTTTAGCAGCTAATCATTCCAACATTCAAGATTATATAAAGTGTCCAATCCTGCCTCTGTCTCCATTCCACATCTTACTGTATGCCTATTTGTCAATGAAAGTTCACAATTACTGCCTCAAATGGTCAGTTAAGAAATCTTGTCACAACAGTATCATCTCTTACCATATATCTAACATAGTTTAGCTGATATATGAACTAGAAGTGTTTAAACAAAGCCATATTTGCAAAAGTTGTATGTATGAAGATACCAGTCTGATGTATGAATTCACTAAAAGTTTTATAGAAATGACTGCTAACATCTGATTTTGCATAACTTCCAAGTACAGTTATTGGTTTCTATACAACAGACCTTTAAAATAATAAAGTCATAGCATTTACAAGTTAAATTATTTGTTTTATGACCTAGGGGTAGGCATTTTCTCTGTTTTTGCTCCTGGGGCCTCAAATTTCTAAATTATTCTGCTGTTTCTAGCAATATGGAATATTTAGTGCATATTTAGGATAGAACACACTATTGTAAGTTTTACTGAGGTATTTTTGTATTTCTAGATTGTATTTTATTATGCCGTGATCACAAAAAAGCACATTTAGGTGCTACGGCTTACTTTTGGGTTATCGACAGGATAAAAACACCCACCAATAATATTCAGGAAGGATCTATGAGTTTCAATGACTGCGAAGAGTAAATATAAGCACTTCTTAACAATTTAAATTACTAATATGCACATATAATGAATTTATTTTGTATTCAGGGCTTTAACTAAACTATGCATACTGTAAACTGTGAATTTATGCTGAGTCATCATAGTTAAGGCCCAGGATTTTCTCAATCTTCATGAAATATTTATAAAACTTCATATTTGAGTTAATTTCATTAAAATCTCTGAGATAAACCAGATTTGGTGAAATTCTGTATGTTCCCTTTTTTTGCCCAATATAGGTTGCATTTCTGTAAATATCAACAATGCAATTTCCCATAGGAACTCCTTTCATGGCTAAAACTGTACCACTTTTACTATGAAGTTTTGAAAAAAAATATATCCTAGAATGGAAAGTTCATATGCACTACTATTTTTTTCAAAGGTCAAAATATAGGGCTGTGCGGCATATTTTCAACGTTTATATGCCCCGAACTTCTAAGAGTTTAAACTTACATTAAATTTCTATACTACCCCAACCTTGACTTAAGGATTTCCACAGACTTCAACTTGATCACTATGAATATGTATATTTACTGGTAACATTCCCAAGTTATGTCTCTATGAGATGAAACATAGAGATCATATCCGGGAACCAGTACGTAAACAAAATTAATTGTCTATGAATATTAAATATCTCCCAAAAGAGGCGTGGTTTGAAAACAGCTGTATTTACAAAGTGCAACCTATAGCTTTACCATTGTAATAACTCGTTTGACCTGTTCATCCTTTGTATTGTACCTAGTATTTTGGTGTTTGTAATGTCTCTGGTGTTTTTAAATGAAATTATTGGGCGAAATTGCAATGTTTTTTCTTATATTTCTTTATCCGCTTTAGTCTGTAATTTGTTAATACTATCAAAATCTGTGCGATTCAGCTCACTTCGGTACTGGCATGAAAATACAGATATTGTCCTATCAAAATTTGCTATTACACAAATTTGGATTTCATTTTAGATTAAAGAATATATTCCCCTCGCGCAAAGCTCTGATTCCTTGTCCGTCTTTTGCTATACTTTTTGTCCTACTTGGTTTACCAGCTCTTCATTTTTTCAATACATTTTTTTATTTTTAAATATTTAGGTCTCGATCATCAATGAAGAGACATTTATTGTCCAAATGCGCAACTGGTGCAGAACAGTTGGTACCGTTTATGTTATCGTATCATACTCGCCATCTATCAGAGACTTTCGATCAAGCCTGTACTAGGAGTCAAAGTCAGGAACATGACATTTGTTTTTCTAGGAGTCCAAGTCAGGAACATGCCAGTTGTTTTCCTAGGAGTCAAAGTCAAGAACTTGACACATTTTTCCTAGTAGTCTAAGTCAGGAACATGACATTTGTTTTTCTAGGAGTCCAAGTAAAAAAAATGACAGTGGTTTTCCTAGAAGTCCAATTCAAGAACGGGACAATTGTTTTCCTAGTAGTCCAAGTCGGAACATGGAAGCTGTTTTCCTAGGAGTCCAAGTCAGGAACATGAAAGCTGTTTTCCTAAGAGTTCATGTCAGGAACATGCCAGTTGTTTTCATACGAGTCTAAGTCAGGAACATGACATTTGTTTTCCTAGTAGTCCAAGTCAAGAACATAATAGATGTTTCCCATTCGTTTATTTGGTTGATATATTAGAACGTTTGATTTTGTCAGATTTCATGGACTTCCTCTTTTTGAATTTACCTTCGAGTTCGGCATTTATGTTATTACCTCTGTACAAGGAGACTGCAGTGATGTTTGAGCTTTTGTTTCCGTTCAAGGTCTTACTATGTTTTTGAGAAGAAGATCAGCAATTTTAAGCGCTGTTTGTTTTCGTTGTGTAATGTCACGCACATGTCATGCGTGTATAGGGATTATTTTTTATCATTAGTTAGTACTTTCTAGTCCTTTTTATCGCTATCAGTTAAAATGCTCTACATTTATTGGATTTCTAAGCTTCACATACTTATTAGAAACTTGTTAATTGTTGAAAACTTTGCGTTTATTGGATTTCTAAGCTTCACATACTTATTAGAAATTTGTTAATTGTTGAAAACTCTGCGTTGACATCTGCATCTCTTATTGTTTTTTTTCATTGAGGTATATACCTAACATTGCTACTATTCAACCTTATGTATACATTGCCTTTTGAGCAGGCGTAATCATTACACGTTAACATAAAAGGTTTCATCAGTTTACAAGAAGTATTATAATGAAGCAGACATGTTTTTTTTTTGCGTGTCTTCTTTGTTAATGCAAACAGGGAATTTTATGATAGGCAATATCTAAGATAAACTCTGCACGCTTGTATTTGTTTTCAAACAAGATTATTAACATCCAAGTTTGTCCAAACATTAAGTGTACAGGATACTTGGATATAAAACAGAGAGGTTTTTGAATATTTAAAGTATCATTACAGAGTGAATTTTGAAATAAAATGAAATTTTCAAAATTTTATGAAGATTTGATGATCGGCTTAGATCACATAATTATTTCAGAATTGTATGATTTTAATTAATTATTTAATTTACATTCAATAAAGAATAATTGATAAAATGATCGAGGAGGGTGAGTTAGTTAAAAAATGAACATGAAACTTATTTTTGAAAATCAATTCGAATGAAAAAGACAAAGAATTTATCAGAGACCTTTTTTGCAGTTTGCTTTTCAAGAATCAAAAGAATCTGTTTTTGTAAAGTTGTGTCTTTCAAACAGTTCCAAAACATAAAAGTATATTTTTTTCACGTGACGTAAAGTCTAAAAACATATGAAAAGTGTTGTTCCTATATCGCACATGTATTTAAAAAATATGATCAATTATTTTACAACATTTCTTTTCCATAGGCCCATTATTATCATTATCACTTACATTTAAGATTTGGGAGTCTATCCGCAACTTTCTGACAGCTAGTATCATGTTCAGTATCGTAACAATATAGCCTTAAGCCGAGATTATATTCTTTTTTCTTTATCCATTCGTTTGTAAACAGACCACATAAAAGAAAAACCTCAATAAACAAATATCCAGCTATTATTGAAATTGCAAGTTTATTCCTGAAATCCATTAGTCGTAAATTATGAACCAAATATAAAAAGTCCAAATTGACGCTAAATATTGCTTGTTGTATTAAAGAAATTCTTAGCGACGTTTATTACCAGGTCTTATCTTTATATTGAATATTTGTCACAAAGAATTTTTGAAAAGAATGCATGTACATTTACATAAAACGTTGATCATATTACTTATCATTTGAATGTAATTGTTGCGCTTTACAGCTCTTCGAAAGAATAAGTTGAGTGACATCATGCGCATAATTTCCAATCCACCCACCTAAAACGCTGCTCTTTATTATATACCATTGACAATGACATCGCATGTCCTTTTCCTTTTCCAGGTCGTCAAATATTTGTGAAGTGAAATTCTTACAAAGCACGTCAAAGATCTAGTATGGCAATTGTTCTCTCTTTTTGTTTTAGGATAACAAAAAACTTATATGTAGTCAATATAGATTAAAGATTGAAAGGAGCGTCAAATAACTGTCTTCAAAAAGAGGAAAAAAATACAGTGAATAATACGATTGTAATTCGTGCTTAAACATCGTCGAAGACCGTGAGGTCATAACTTTTCTTAAGAAAGGACCGAAATATCGTCCTCCATCTAAAATAGATTGGAAACAGTGTCGTCAGGTCATTAAAGACGCTCTGTCTGTCTACTGTAAAAATTGGTCTAAACGTGAAATCTCTAGACAGTTATTTGAATAAAATTATGAATACTGTTAATATTCATATATCTCATTTTGAAAACAATTCTGAAATTAGTAATAGGGTCCTTGATATTCCCATTTCTAGAATAAAAAATAAAATCCAAGTACTCGCAAAGCGGTTTGTGTTCGTACCGGCAGACAAAGCAGCAAATAATGTAGTGGTGGTGTGACGCATATACTACACGGAAGTTCTCCAAAACGAAATTATCAATTCTTCTACATTCAGGTCCGTACGCTCCACAGAGAGTCAAATTGTAAACAAGCATATCACTGCCACTACCAAGCTTAAAGCCTCTTCCGAACATTTGAAAGTCCCTACTATGTACTGGTTACCTAAACTGCACAAAAAACCATTTAAATTCCGTTTCATCTCCGCATCTAGTAAGTGTTCTACTACCAATCTATCAGTGCTTCTAACTACCTCCCTTACTACTATCAAAGAACTTGTTATTAACTTTTGTAATGAAACTTTTGTAATGAAGCTGATGAAAATAATGGTATTAATTATTTTTGGAGTGTTAAATATTCTTTAGAGGTTTTAGATAAAATACATGCTTTTGATGGTCCTTTTAATTCTGTTGACAGTTATGATTTTTCTACTCTCTATACTACACTTCCACACAATCTTATCATTAAAAAGTTTTCATATTTAATTAAATGGTCTTTTGAAAAATCTCATTGCAAATGTATTTGCTGTAACTCGTTTAAAGCCTTTTTCTGTAACGAAAAAGGAAAGTATGCTAGATACACTTACTGGAAATGTGAAGATATGATTGAAGCTTTAAATTTTCTCCTAGACAACATATATGTACGTTTCGGCGATAAAGTGTATCGACAAGTAGTAGGTATTCCTATGGGCACTAACTGCGCCCCTTTAATAGCATATTTATTCCTGTATTGCTATGAATCTCAGTTTATGACCAAACTCAGTAAAGACACGTCATTGTTACATTTGGTTGATACGTTCAACAATACCTTCCGTTATCTGGATGATATTTTTTCGTTAAATAATCCAGAG
Organism: Mytilus coruscus; assembly: GCA_017311375.1. NCBI lineage: Eukaryota > Metazoa > Mollusca > Bivalvia > Mytilida > Mytilidae > Mytilus > Mytilus coruscus. The sequence goes on along the minus strand of CM029600.1, from coordinate 67,163,847 downwards.
TTCTCTTAATATACTACCGAAGTTTACCCAAAAGAACTAACTTTAACTAAATCTAACATAAACAGCAGTAGTTGTCCTTTTCTAGATTTGGACATTTCAATCTCTAAAGGGAAACTCCATACTAAAATTTACGACAAAAGAGACGACTTTTCATTCTTTATTATTAATTTTCCTTTTTTAGACGGCGATGTTCCTTTGGCTCCATCATACGGTGTTTATCTATCCCAACTCGTTCGTTATGTCCATGTGTGTAGTGATGTCGATGATTTTAACGAACGTAATCACTGCATCACTGGTAAATTATTAAGTCAGGGATTTCGTTACCATAAATTACGTAAACCTTTTACTAGATTCTTTCATAGATACAAAGATTTGATTAGTAAATTTGGCTGCACCTGCAGAAAACTGATTAAAAACGGTATTTCACATCCTAAATTTTACCGTAATATTGTACTTAAAGCGCGGAAATCACTATGTGATCCGTGTAAACTCATCGAACCTTTAAATAAACTTATTAGTAAAGGTTATCTTACCAATGTTGTAATTAGACCTTTGAATATAGTTTACATTGGCACTAATATCGATTTTGTCACCAGCAAACTAAAACATAACTAAATTTGTATTCTTTTCAAACGGGATGTATAAAGACACACTCACGTTCATTTTGATCTATAAGAGGTTAACTCTTAACTATCCTATATAAAAAGAAGATGTGGTATGATTGCCAATGAGACAACTGTCCACAAGAGACCAAAATGACATAGAAATTAACAACTATAGGTCACCGTACGGCCTTCAACAATGAGCAAAGCCCATACCGCATAGTCAGCTATAAAAGGCCCCGAAATGACAATGTAAAACAATTCAAACGAGAAAACTAACGGCCTTATTTATGTACAAAAATGAACGAAAACAAATATGTAACACATAAACAAACGACAACCACTGAACTACAGGCTCCTGACTTGGGACAGGCACATACATACATAATGTGGCGGGGTTAAACATGTTAGCGGGATCCCAACCTCCCCTAACCTAGGACAGTGGTATAACAGTACAACATAAGAACGAACTATAAAAATCAGTTGAAAAGGCTTAACTCATCAGATGGACAAAAATACAAGTGGACGTGGCAGGGTACTTGTACATCCAAACAACAAAAGACACTAGGAACAGATCTGAGAGTACTCGCAGTTATCTGACAGCTAGTTCAAAGCCACTAACAACTGATAAAAAATCATGCACCTAAGACTAAATTATCAATCCGTGCACATCCAACATCCAATGGATTTAGTGTAAAGACGTCATAAACAGTCAGAGAAAACATGACCTTGTGCAATGCCAAGATACAGGTATCGACAGATTGTAGATCCATGAATGTGTATATGTATAAAACATACTAGTAATATTTAGTTTGCTTTTAATTTACTGATAACAAAATCAATATTTATACCAATAAAACAATATTCAATGATCTTATTACAGTGTTGAATTGGTAACCTTTAGAATAAGTTTATTTAAAGGAGCGATAAGTTTACAAGGATCATTTCTAAATTTCCGGGCACGGTTAACAACATTTCCGTAAAAATGAGGATGTGCTATCCCGTTTGAAATAAGTTTTCTACAGGTACAACCAAACTTTAAAACCAAATCTTTATATCTATGGAAAAATTTAGTAAAGGTTTTAAGTAATTTATGGTAACGATATCCCTGGTTTAAAATTTACCAGTAATACATAGATTACGTTCGTTAAAATCAAAACGTCACAACAGACACGGGAATAGCGAACGAGCTGTGAAATATAAACACCGTAAGATGGTGCCAAAGGAACATCACCATCTAAAAATGGAAAATTAACAATAGGGAACGAAAAATCGTCCCTTTGTCGTAAATTTTAGTGTGGAGTTTCCGTTTAAAACCGAAATATCTAAATCTAAGAAAGGACAGTTATTACCGTTTAAATTTGATTTATTTAAAGTAAGTTCCTTGGGGTAAATTTCAGCAGTATATTGAGAAAATTCTTGATTATTTAACGAAAAATATCATCAAGATAACGGTAATCGAAACATTTATTTTGGCATTGCACAAGTCAGGTCTTCTTTAACTGTCCATGACGTTAAAATACTAAAGCCCTGGTATGTGTTTTAGTTGATTTTAGTCTCTGGTGCATGATTTTTTATTATTAATTGTTTTTGGCTTTTTAACTAGCTGTCAGTAACTGCGAGTACTCTTCAATCGTACTTTCTTGTTTATTTGACCTGTTGATACTAATTGTAATGCTTTTTTGTTATTTAATGTTTACTTTTTCAGGGTTATATCTGGTCTATATACCAGCTTTGATAAGTGTTTGGTATTACTATAAATTTTCACTTCTTCGTACTATAAACATCAAAATTATTTCCTTTCTCCATTTGAACTGTACACGTATACCTAACAACAAAATTATGTTCATTTACCTGTGTTTAAAATAATTGCAAATGGCTGATATTTTTGTTCAAGCATATTGTTTTTCTTAAATTGTTTAACATTTCACAGTGGTATAACATGTTACTTTAATTATTCTTCCCTTAGTTTATTTACTTTGTATTTACATTGTATCATAGATCAATTTTATTTGTTCAGTGTATGTTCACTGGTGTTAATATGTCTTTTGATTGAGTTAAGCCATTTCAATTGATATTTTATAGTGTGTCTTTCTATGTTGTAATGTTACACTATTGTTTCAGATAAGAGTGACGGTTTGGTACCATTAAAACGTTTAAAGCCGCTGCAATTGTTTGCACCTGTCCTAAGTCACAAATCTGATGTTCAGTAGTTGTCGTTTGTTGATGTGGTTCATAAGTGTTCAATTATTTTACAACATTTCTTTTCCATAGGCCCATTATTATCATTATCACTTACATTTAAGATTTGGGAGTCTATCCGCAACTTTCTGACAGCTAGTATCATGTTCAGTATCGTAACAATATAGCCTTAAGCCGAGATTATATTCTTTTTTCTTTATCCATTCGTTTGTAAACAGACCACATAAAAGAAAAACCTCAATAAACAAATATCCAGCTATTATTGAAATTGCAAGTTTATTCCTGAAATCCATTAGTCGTAAATTATGAACCAAATATAAAAAGTCCAAATTGACGCTAAATATTGCTTGTTGTATTAAAGAAATTCTTAGCGACGTTTATTACCAGGTCTTATCTTTATATTGAATATTTGTCACAAAGAATTTTTGAAAAGAATGCATGTACATTTATATAAAACGTTGATCATATTACTTATCATTTAAATGTAATTGTTGCGCTTACAGCTCTTCTAAAGAATAAGTTGAGTGACATCATGCGCATAATTTCCAATCCACCCACCTAAAACGCTGCTCTTTATTATATACCATTGACAATGACATCGCATGTCCTTTTCCTTTTCCAGGTCGTCAAATATTTGTGAAGTGAAATTTTACAAAGCACGTCAAAGATCTAGGATGGCAATTGTTCTCTTTTGTTTTAGGATAACAAAAACTTATATGTAGTCAATATAGATTAAAGATTGAAAGGAGCGTCAAATAACTGTCTTCAAAAAGAGGAAAAAAATACAGTGAATAATACGATTGTAATTCGTGCTTAAACATCGTCGAAGACCGTGAGGTCATAACTTTTCTTAAGAAAGGACCGAAATATCGTCCTCCATCTAAAATAGATTGGAAACAGTGTCGTCAGGTCATTAAAGACGCTCTGTCTGTCTACTGTAAAAATTGGTCTAAACGTGAAATCTCTAGACAGTTATTTGAATAAAATTATGAATACTGTTAATATTCATATATCTCATTTTGAAAACAATTCTGAAATTAGTAATAGGGTCCTTGATATTCCCATTTCTAGAATAAAAATAAAATCCAAGTACTGCAAAGCGGTTTGTGTTCGTACCGGCAGACAAAGCAGCAAATAATGTAGTGGTGGTGTGACGCATATACTACACGGAAGTTCTCCAAAACGAAATTATCAATTCTTCTACATTCAGGTCCGTAATCTCCACAGAGAGTCAAATTGTAAACAAGCATATCACTGCCACTACCAAGCTTAAAGCCTCTTCCGAACATTTGAAAGTCCCTACTATGTACTGGTTACCTAAACTGCACAAAAACCATTTAAATTCCGTTTCATCTCCGCATCTAGTAAGTGTTCTACTACCAGTCTATCAGTGCTTCTAAATACCTCCTTACTACTATCAAAGAACTTGTTATTAACTTTTGTAATGAAACTTTTGTAATGAAGCTGATGAAAATAATGGTATTAATTATTTTGGAGTGTTAAATATTCTTTAGAGGTTTTAGATAAAATACATGCTTTTGATGGTCCCTGTCGAAACATTTATTTTGGCATTGCACAAGTCAGGTCTTCGTTGACTGTCCATGACGTTAAAATACTAAATCCCTGGTATGTGTTTTAGTTGATTTTAGTCTCTGGTGCATGATTTTTATTACTAATTGTTTTGGCTTTTTAACTAGCTGTCAGTAACTGCGAGTACTCTTCAATCGTACTTTCTTGTTTATTTGACCTGTTGTTACTAATTGTAATGTTTTTTGTTATTTAATGTTTACTTTTCAGGGTTATATCTGGTCTATATACCAGCTTTGATAAGTGTTTGGTATTACTATAAATTTTCACTTCTTCGTACTATAAACATCAAAATTATTTATTTTGTAAAATATTTCCTTTCTACATTTGAACTGTACACGTATACCTAACAACAAAATTATGTTCATTTACCTGTGTTTAAAATAATTGCAAATGGCTGATATTTTTGTTCAAGCATATTGTTTTTCTTAAATTGTTTAACATTTCACAGTGGTATAACATGTTACTTTAATTATTCTTCCCTTAGTTTATTTACTTTGTATTTACATTGTATCATAGATCAATTTTATTTGTTCAGTGTATGTTCACTGGTGTTAATATGTCTTTTGATTGAGTTAGGCCATTTCAATTGATATTTTATAGTGTGTCTTTCTATGTTGTAATGTTACACTATTGTTTCAGATAAGAGTGACGGTTTGGTACCATTAAAACGTTTAAAGCCGCTGCAATTGTTTGCACCTGTCCTAAGTCACAAATCTGATGTTCAGTAGTTGTCGTTTGTTGATGTGGTTCATAAGTGTTTCTCGTTTCTCGTTTTTTAATATAGATTAGACTGTTGGTTTTCCCGGTTGAATGGTTTTACACTAGTAATTGTGGGGCCCTTTATAGCTAGCTGTTCGGTGTGAGCCAAGGCTCCGTGTTGAAGACCGTTCTTTGACCTATAATGGTTTACTTTTATAAATTTTGACTTGGATGGAGAGTTGTCTCATTGGCACTCATACCACATCTTCTTATATCTAATTAAAGTTAATCGGTGAATAAAGGGTGCTATAACTTTGTTGTCATTATATACTGTATTGTGGCCGTATTGCATTTTGCACCAACTAAATGAAAAATCTTAAAACTTAATTGCGCCATTTTAAAATGCCCAGGTAAGATTACGTTCATTTTATATAACTGTTTTCGTTTATTACCACATGGTCAATGACACTGATAGAGATTTCAAAATCGATGAATCTCAAACTGCGGTACATAAAGGTACAGAAACGGATTAAAAGCAATAATCAGATAGAGAGGTCAATCTTTTTTTTTTCTTGGTGGTGGTGGTGGTGGCCGGGGTTGGGGTTGGGGTGGGGTCGGTAAAAATAAAGAAAATATGTAGCCCTTCTCCTTACTGTTCTTAAAGTTAACGACTGGTCTTTTAAAAATAAATGTTTTAAGAAAATTAGTCTGATACGTTTTGAAATTACTTATATGATCATCGGATTTTCATAAAATTCATAAAATTTTATTTTTTTGATGAAGCAAATGATAAATAATAATAATGCTCTAAGAATCACTAGCCTAGAATCGAATCTCTTATTGTTATGATGCCTAATTTATTCGAAAACCCTCTCTTTTTTAAAGGGAAAAAGTATATAACATTTGTGTTTTATCGGCACATGGTATATAGGCGTTTCCTTATCTCCCTAAGTTTTACATCTTTATCGCTAGACTTTCCCTAAGCAAAGCCCAGTCTAATATCCTTTTCAGCCAAAGATCCAACAATAAGGACGTATGGCATATCTAGTTGAATTCCAATTAAAAATAACATCACGTAGATTTTTCATAAAGATGTTCCAATAAAACTGAACATCCATGAATGCACGTGTTGACGTTGACAACATTACAATAATCGTAGAATCGTTAAAACAACAAAACGAACGAAAAGCTTTATTTACCACGAGTTTTTTTGATTTAATCATTAAAGTGTAAAATTTCCCTATGTCTCATAAAAATTCTGTCAATGAATATTGAAAAGACTGTAGGCATGTATTAAGTGAAGGTGCAATAAGAATTAAAAAAGCAAAAACATTAAATGGACTAAGCAGTCTGTGAAAGTATTAAGGGTTTTGCACGGATATGAGATGGATTTAGATCAAATATTGGTTAGAAATGAATGTCGTAACATCATCAACGACTCACTCCATACTGTAAAAAAATGGATAAAAGGAGAAACAGCTGACACAAAATCCTTAGATTCTTTTTACATTTCAGTAATTCAAATAGAGAATATTCGTATTAAAAATGTTTAGAACATTTTACTCTTAACAATAACCATAATAGCTTTATTTTTATAATAGTAACTAAAGGAACATAATAATTGAATATTAACATTATATATTTTATATACAGTGGCTGTATTTTGCTTTTGTTGTCTCTTTCAGTTCGTTCTTTCGTCACTTAATATTGACGTGAAATGCGATGCTTACTGATTGGACTAACACAATTTCCATGTTTGTGTCGTCCGCGCGCGATAAGATGACTGAACCAAAAGAACGAAATTTTACTCAACCAGATATGCATTTCGACAATCAATATCTCTTCGGTGATGCTCCAGGCCAACATATTTGAAATCTAAAACTAGATTTAAACGATAATGAATGTATAAAACCAAGAGTAGCCAAAAAAGGTAAGCCCAAATTAGACAAGGAATCAGAGTCATGCATGAAAAAGATATATTCCTTAATTTAAAAGGATTTCACAAAACAATAAATATCAATAAAACAATTTCCATATTTTCCTGCGTGTTACGAAGGACTGGCTACTGGCCTGGTGATACTATAGTAGACTTATCGTCCTAGTGATAGTAATAACGATAATTGTACCAATTTTACTGCACCACGATTCAACACTGATCATTCAGCATGCAAGAAAATACACAAATATACGTGGCATTTAGGACTGACCACAGTTTAAATAGAGTATTTTTTCTGTCGCTTCTCCGGTATACTATAATGATATAATGACAAATAAATATTTCGGTAGTTTTGTTGCAAGTCATTTCGATTCGGTACTAATCATTTCCTAATTATAGCTCATGCAATTGGCTTACAGAAATTAGGAATTACTTTTAATTGATTTGGTAAGGTTCCTTATTAAAAATTACGTTTTTATACAAACTGATAGCCGGGTTATTATGATGGTTTGCTGTATAAGATTTTTTTCATTTTGCTACTGCATTTAAACAACAATACAACAGATCGGAATTCCGACCTTGTCTCTATCCTATTTTTTCAACTATTCCAGAATACAACTAAATAATAAGAAACTTTTTTAAACAACGATTTTGTAACTCGAACACTAAACAATATATTTCTACTCTGAAAAGTGATCATTTTATACATTTAGGGCATATAATATTAAAATATGACTGATGGAGCAAAGTATTAGATGATCTATGTACTTATTTGTATTTGAATCTGATATAGAATCGACATACAGTTGCCACATTGGCATTTTCATTATAGTTTTGGTTGCTTTACACTTGGTATTTATGTTATGCTATTTAGGTCATCTATTGCTTGATATATTCATGTTACTGCTTTTAAGCATGTACCACAAGGAACTGTTGGTGTCCCCGACTAAGGATTTGTTTCTGTGTAAAAGCCGTTTGTTAAAACAATCTTGCTAACTTCTACGTTATTTGGTCTCTGGTGGAAAATGTCTCATTGGCAATCATACCACATCTTCTCATGTTTATATTGTACAAACATTTAAATATAAGAAAATGTATGAATCTTTTTTAATCCTGTAATAAACGAACAAAACAATCAATTTCATCAAATGTCAGTTCTTTTACAATATCTACAATATTTACTGGTTTGTAATCGTGAATTATCTATAGTCATCTTTCAGTTTCAATCAAGTCATATCTATGAATGAAAAAAAATATATTCTGCATATGTAAATGGTTGTAGGTTGTCTATACGCAGCCCTACAAGTAGGGCAAATGCCACTGACCAATATATCTTATCTATAAACTCTGCACAAAAGGCGTGTGGCCACATTCTAGAACCCTGTTTTATAGGACACTCAACAACATAATCCTGCTTCTTTAAAATATAAAAATAATAAATAGTATCAACAGTTTGACAATTCGATAAATGTAAAAAAAGATGTTTTGGAGACGCTAGTGTGTCTCAATCTGACAGGAAATTATGGTATGTGCCCAACATATGCAACTAAGCTAAGAAAATTATACGGTGAAGTGCAGATTGAATTCTATAATACATAAACGTATTGTAAATGCGATTAAATTAACAGTTTACACAAATCATGGCTATGATGAAGCATATACCCGTCTGATGTCTGTCTGATATCACTATTTTCATTATAAAACATATAGGAATGTACGATGTTTCTATTCATTTATACTTTTGTATAAACTGCTGTTCTTTACGAAGAGAATGTTTACAATGGATGGACATGTGTAGGTGATCAGTTTCCAATTGGCGATTGTTTGTACTTCCATTTTCCGGACATAATGGTCGGAACTCTTAAACGAATTCTTTATAATTTTCTAGGGTTATTTGTTATGACACCTTTTTTTTGTTTTTAAGCTGAATGACGTCTCCTTCGAAATAGATCTCTGCGATCGTCGGTCCATTTTCGTCGTTGCTGTGTTGACGGTAGGTTCTCAATTGGAAAAGAAAACACTGGTCAGATATTTTTAACATCTCCTTCCGGCAAGACATAGATCTCTTGCTTTGCATTTTCTGAATGCATCTAAAGTAAAGATATGGTCGGTCTCCTGCCTTTACAAAGAGGGACGAAAGATACCAGAGGGACAGTCAAACTCATAGATCGAAAACAAACTGACAACGCCATGGCCAAAATAAAAAGACAAACAGACAAATAATAGTACAGATGACACAACATAGAAAACTAAAGACTAGGCAACACGAACCCCACCAAAAACTGGGGTGATCTCAGGTGCTCCGGAAGGTAAGCAGATCCTGCTCCACATGTGGCATCCGTCGTGTTGCTTATGTTATTACAAATCCGGTAAATAGTCTAATTCGGTAAGTCACATTCGTGAAAAGGGAAGGGTATTGTAGTTATCCGATATCCGATATCATCTGTGAAACGGTTATTCCATAACGGTCAACCAACTCGTGATGGCGTCCGTACAATATAGGAGTAATGATTAACGAACGTCTATCTTGGAAGTCAACCAATAATCATCCGATCCGATCATGGGACAAATCATGAGGCGTCCGGTATACTTAATATCGTGCAGAGGTTTCTCTTTAGTGAAGAAATCGACCGTTAAAATACAACGGATGATGTCTGTTATGTAAATGCAAAACATAGTAATTGATGTCAGTAACTGATAACATCTCATAACTCGTAGATAATTCAGACGGCTTAAACATCCATTAGCACATACTAACAACTTCTCGTCCAATCAAATTGCTAGAATTTGCCTTCTTATTTTCATAGTACATACTTTTTCCGTGTACTAAGTAACTACGCATGAATGACCATAAGGGTAAGATGTCATTGTATCGTAATCAAGATAGTAAAACAAAATTGCCACTGGCTATTTTGAAATAAAATGCTCTGTTTCAAATTAAATTAAATAGTTTGAAATATAGTTTTCACATTGATTTTAAATATCCTGCTATTAAAATCTTTGGATCTAAAAATGTTTTGACAATTGCAAGTTTCTTTCATTTAAATAAAGAGTAACACATATGGTTCTTTATACATTGATTAGAGTACAACGCCATCTTAAAATTGTGATAATTTATCATCCATGCAATTACTTTGTACAGAAAAAGTGTGTACTATAAAACCTTGCGAAGGAAATTAAGGCAACTTGATCTATTTCGTCATGAATTGATTGATTGATTGATTATTGGTTGCTTAATGTCCATTGGCAAATATTTCATGCATGTTCAGGACGATGTCATGAATTGCAAAAACGTAATAATGTCTGAAGAGAATGCGCCACCTATATATATATATATATATATATATATATATATATATATATATATATATATATAAAATGACTGAATAATAGTCAACGATAAATCTTACGGGGCGATGGATCATATAAATATGATACAGTACACTACAAAATATAATATATAACCAGTCTAAAAGGGTACAACATCACCAAAATGACAATAAACGAACAAATGTAACTATAAATATTTCGGATAACAGATATCCTTCATCAATATGAGCACGATATAAAATGAATCAGATCAAACTATTCTGGGTATTAAACTAAAGCAATCTTGATTTCTATACAATAAAAAAAGTGAAACAGTTTTACCCGAACATCATATGTAGAGACGCTAATAAATTTTAAAATTTCCAAAAAACGACTCAAAGACATGCCTAAAATGAAAATAGTAATTAGAGATATGAACTGGCACAACTCTAAAATTCCAAAGTGACGTCAGTTAAGATGTTACAACAACTGTGTGTAAATTCATTCCCAAAAAAAAACAGCACTGATCGATATAAGCTGGTAAAAATATGTCAAACAGAGGTTGCGTATTTATCATCCCAAATAAATAGCAGTTTTATAATGATAAGAAAATATAATAGTAAAATTTGGCTAAGGTTAAATAATTGGACGTGGATGCGTACTTGTACATCCCTCCCAAATGAAAAAAACCCTGGTATTTAAACTAGTAAAATTCCAAAAGAATCCTTAAAACTGTAAGAGTCAAGTAAGGAAGCCGGAGTAACTGGAAACAAATGATGTCAGGAAAATGAGTGATGGTAGGGAAAATGAGTGACTCATTCTATGTTTTTCATTTATGCCCTCTGGAAACTGTCCTTAGCTTTCTCATCCAAAACCTTTCCCGAGCAAGTCTTTCGGCCCTTGACCAACACTCGTTGTGGTCTATGATTGTGATTGTAAGGTTTTTAAGATCAGCTACGGCGTGCCCAGGTGATCTCAAATGACGACCTACGGGAGGTCGGGCTTGCAGGTGTAGTCACTTCGATGACCATTCATGCGTTTGTTGAATGGCTGTTCTGTATCGCCAATATACTGCATGCCACATCGACACTGAAGAAGGTATACAACATTCTGTGTTTTGCAAGTTACATTACAAAATATAGTGTACACAGACCCAGTGGAGTGGCAAGTAAATGTTTGAGTATTCTGTATTTGTTGGCAAGTCAGACATCGTCTGTTACCACACGACTTGCACCATCCTGCAGTTGAACAGCTTTTATTAGAGGAGACGTCAGCTCTCACAAATAAGTCTTTCAGACTTGCTGGTCTCCAGCTAAGACAGGAGGATTGGGAAAGATCTTGGACAATTGTGGGTGCTTGGCAATAGTTTGCCAATTGGCACGGATCAAACGTGAAAGGTTAGTAAAGGCGGGATTGTATGTTAAAACAAACGGAACTATTTTGCTGCGCCTCTTCTGTTTCTACTGTAATAGGTCATTGCGGCTGTTGTTATTAGCACGCGCAAACCCCTTATCTATGTCCAATTTCTTATAACCTCGTTTGGTCAAAAACCGCGAAGTTCCTGTAACCGTTTAGTGACAGCCTCCTCAGAGGAGCAAATCCGTTTACTCTAAGAGCTTGACTGTACGGGATACTTTTGTACAGTGTTTCTATTCATTTATACTTTTGTATAAACTGCTGTTCTTTACGAAGAGAATGTTTACAATGGATGGACATGTGTAGGTGATCAGTTTCAATTGGCGATTGTTTGTACTTCCATTTTCCGGACATAATGGTCGGAACTCTTAAACGAATTCTTTATAATTTTCTAGGGTTATTTGTTATGACACCTTTTTTTGTTTTTAAGCTGAATGACGTCTCCTTCGAAATAGATCTCTGCGATCGTCGGTCCATTTTCGTCGTTGCTGTGTTGACAGGTTCTCAATTGAAAAGGTACTGATATTTTAACTGTCCTTCCGGCAAGACATAGATCTCTTGCTTTGACACCGTCCTTAAATATGGAGTAATGTTAACGAACGTATCTTGGAAGTCAACCAATAATCATCCGATCCGATCATGGGACAAATCATGAGGCGTCCGGTATACTTAATATCGTGCAGAGGTTTCTCTTTAGTGAAGAAATCGACCGTTAAAATACAACGGGATGATGTCTGTTATGTAAATGCAAAACATAGTAATTGATGTCAGTAACTGATAACATCTCATAACTCGTAGATAATTCAGACGGCTTAAACATCCATTAGCACATACTAACAACTTCTCGTCCAATCAAATTGCTAGAATTTGCCTTCTTATTTTCATAGTACATACTTTTTCCGTGTACTAGGTAACTACGCATGAATGACCATAAGGGTAAGATTTCATTGTATCGTAATCAAGATAGTAAAACAAAAATTGCCACTGGCTATTTTGAAATAAAATGCTGTGTTTCAAATTAAATTAAATAGTTTGAAATATAGTTTTCACATTGATTTTTAAATATCTTGCTATTAAAATCTTTATGTTTTTGACGATTGCAAGTTTCTTTCATTTAAATAAAGAGTAACAAATATGGTTCTTTATACCTTGATTAGAGTACAACGCCATCTTAAAATTGTGATAATTTATCATCCATGCAATTACTTTGTACAGAAAAAAGTGTGTACTATAAAAACCTTGCGAAGGGAAATTAAGGCAACTTGATCTATTTCGTCATGAATTGATTGATTGATTGATTATTGGTTGCTTAATGTCCATTGGCAAATATTTCATGCATGTTCAGGACGATGTCATGAATATAATAATGTCTGAAGAGAATGTGCCCTATATATATATATATATATATATATATATATATATATATATATATATATATATATATATATATATATGTTCTGATACATCTTTTAGTTTTTACTTTGAAATAAAAAAAAACATAAACCCTAGTATCTTTGATCTAGTTGCTTTCTAATGACTATCCGCAGACTATCTATGGGGACATACTAGGGGCGGATCCAGCCATTTTTAAAGTGGGTTCCAACCCAGGAAAAAAGGGGGGTCCAACCATATGTCCCCATTCAAAAGCATTGATCGTCCAAAATGGGGTTTTCAACCCCGGACCCCCTAACCTGGATCCGCCATTGCATATTATCTATATGTTTCAAATTTATTATAGCTTTAGTTTTACTGTGAAATTGAAAATTGTTTTCAAGACATGAAAAGCTTCCACTGCAATTTAATTATTGCCTGCTTTTGGTCAATTTATTTTGTCATCTTACCATGTAAAAAAGTACATGTGTAGTAAAAACACCGCTTTATACCAATAAACATACTTACACCAGCAGCTACCATCTTTTCATTCTGGAGTCAAGGGCCTTTTGAAATCACATATTTTACAATGATACTAGTGAGTAGATTTATAAAACTTCGTTAATGAGCTCCGTTTTATAAACACCTGTGATACAAGTAGTCAGCCAAAATAAACTATCAATAGACCAATTAAAAGATTACTCGAGTTGTAAATATGTGCTAAATTGGATAGTCTATAAAAAAGGTAAATACTATGAAATTAAGAGCTCGGGGCAAGCCCCTCGCTCTAAATTTCATAGTATATACCTTTTCATAGACTAACCTAGACTTAAAATTAGAAAATGATCAAAATGTAGTTGTAGTTCAGTAATTGATATGATTACCATTATATATCGATTTTTTTAGCTACGTGAACGATTTTGAACATTGACAAATTTCTTTAAATCCCATAAACTTTTAAAAAAATACAGGTGTATTTATCTGGAAATAGGTCTTTCAAAAATACAAAAAGGCCATACAAACACATCCCGAAGCATTAAAAGGGACAATTTCTATTTTGATGTGTTAAAGCTTTTGATTTTGCCATTTGATAAGGGACTTTCCGATTTGAATTTTCCTTGGAGTTCGGTATTTTTGTTATTTAACTTTTTTTTTAAGAGAAGCAATTAAAACCTGGTGAAGATAAAAAAATAACTATTTTGTTGTAGATATTGCCATAGATTTTTAAAATTGATTTAAAAAGTGTGTACAGTGAAACCTATGCGGGTCAACTGGGTTATAGAAATATGGCCAACTAGATTTGTCACTACCACATAGAAGTAAATTTATGCTTCAGAGGGGCAACCGTTTGGCTGTGCGGGATGGACAAATACGCAGACAAGACCAGTCGGGATGGTGATGTTAAATCTGATGTCACGTCCTCTGCATGTTTAAACAAACTAGCAACAATTCTTTTAGGGTTCAATTAGTTTGGCAGCTCTAATTTCCATCCCCATCACGGTCGAACAAAATTGAAATGAATAGATAAAAGTCAAGATATGAAGCAGACTCAATTGTTTCTGTGGTATCCTCTAGATAAATTAAAAGGGAAAGATTCGACCAACATAGTCCACATTTTCTATATATCGGAACGTTAAGCATCTGTTCATTCTCATTAAGAAGCCCCTGTTCTTAGTATGCCTCATACGAAGACAGGAAAAAGTCGACAATCGAATGTGTATGGACCAAACGTATGTTTGTGTCTGTCCTAAGTCCGGAGCCTCAATTTCAGTCGTTGTCATTTTTGTTATTTGTTTTATCAAAAAATAAGGCAATAGATTTTCTTATTATTTTAACATTTTGTCATGTCGGTGCCTTTGATAGCTTTCTAGACGGTTTGGGTTTTGCTCACTGTTGAAGGCTGTTCAGTGAAAGATCGTTGCTTACAATTACGTCATTTGAATTTTGGTAGATAGTTGTCTCATTGGCAATCATCACACCTTCTTATTTTACTACAGACCAGAATCATCATTGGGGTATCTACTAGCTCTTTAAAACGTGGTAATGTTACGGACTCCACAGTTCTGTTTGACCCCTAAGCCTGCGTATCTAGAGCCGGGATCACTAGTTAATCCAATTTTTGGAATCCAGAGCATTATGAGTAGAGCCTGGATACTTATCTATGGATATAGATCTTTTTAAATATTCTCCGAGTGGATCTAGATCCAACCTAGTCATAATATTACAAAGTGAGCGAAAGATGGTTACCACTGTTGCCTATGATTTGAATGTTGCATATTTTTACCAGATGACCGCATCAGGCTCCTAGAGGCATCAATGTACAAACAAAATACCTTCTAAAAACATGTATGTGTACCTACGTTGGCCATTGTTTTAAGAAACAAAGTTGAGCTAAAATGTTCAATCTTTCTTTAAATTAAGAATGAATAATACTTGTGTGAGGGATAGAGTAGTCAAATGTTTATACTTTTGTACGAAAAGAAGGTCTTAGATGTATGCACTCTAATAGATTACTGGAACTTTATAGTATCCACATCTGTTTTCCCATCGCCCATGTTGTTAGAAATTTATTAGTAAATCTGGAGTTAGGTTTTGATAAAAAAGATTTTGATAATTTAGAAGTTGTTTCGTGGAGCATTTGGTGTAGACTTATTAATATAACGATGTTTGTAAGGACACTTATATTGTGTAATTTGCGTATCCAGTAGAGTGAAGGGATATTCAGTTTTTCATTTTTTGGCAATATTCTAAAGGATTTTCTTTAGATAATAAGAATTCATTTAATAATTGAAAAATTATCATATGGTCTTAAATAAACAATACAAAAAAAGAAATTTATCCAAACTAGCTATAGACAAGTCGTTTTTGCTTGAACATCATTATCATAGACTTTCTAATACAGATATTTGGTAAGTAAATTAACTCATCTTTAACATAGTAAAACTCTCTATCAGTACTCTAGTCTAATTGAAAAAAAAAAAACAAAACAAAAAAAACATGCAATTATAGTTCATATTTTAAAACATGATACAAGTTTTAAAATAACGAATGAATAAGCATAAACAGTTGTATTAAACATAATAAAAAAAAAATACTGGATGAAATATGAAAAAAATGTTTCAATATCGAGGGTTTCTTCAGACCTTGAGATAAATTAAAAAAATATTATGAATTTATTTCGACTTCAGAAAAAAGAAACAATGTACAATATGACCATAACAAAAAGTTGAACTACACTGAATATCAAAATAACTACAAAATAATCAGCTGAGAAAAAGTAAGAAGGTTCTCTATATGGATCCCGACAAGTGGGGCATATTCCACTGATCCCATCTTAACACACTTCACAAAAGGCGTGAACACATTCACTTAGACCCGTATTTGGTTTTCTTTCTATGCAAAAAAGACATTCAGCTGTGTTGTATTGTTTCTGTAAAATATAAGTATATTAAATGTTGTCAATAGTTTGACAATTGATAATTATGATTACGTTTATACGATATGATAACTTCGACCTCGACTTATTGTGTTTATTTTTCTTTTTGTCGGAAAATAATTTTTTTTCAAAACATATTCTGACGTCATTGATATATTGAGATATTTTCCTTAATATTGACACAGATGGCCGACTTCAAACTAGAGTCTATGCCAAACGTGAAGATATCAGTTTTCTCAATGTCAATGTCCCTTTTCTCGGCAGTTATATACCATCTGTCTCTATAACTCAATCAATACGTTACGCTCATGTATTTGCACATGATACGGACTTAATTAACAGGAGTGTACTTATACGACATGTTTTACGAAATGTTTTTGCGCGGTTCCCACAGTTTCTGTATTTTACCCTGATAACAATAGTAAACTTATGTTGTCTCTATTTTATTCTGTATGTAGGAAACTTGGTTTATATTTCAAACATTCATTTTCTTCATGTAAAAATCAGTTACATTTACAAATGTTACATGTATATAAGTTTAGTAATGTTTTGGGATTAAACAAGACACAATTTAAATTCCGCTATGTGATTAAAACGGAATCACCTGTAATGATCCTTCCGGAGCAACAGATTTCCATTCCGATTATAGTCACTTTATTTTACAACCAAAAAATACATTTCCATCACCCTTTTCTTTTTGGTTAACTTTACATAGATAAACTCATCATAGATACAAGGCTTAACATTTTGTACGCCAGACGTACATCTAGTTATACATCAGAATTCCGATTTGACAGTACTACAAAATTTGTTTAAAAATACTCTGTATTTTTCTAACATGTTAGCATTATGTAATATCAAAACATAATGTATATATGTTCTGAAGGTGAATTTAAAGTAAAATGTATATTTCAATGTCAATTGTGCTATTTTCTACAACGACACAATTCATTAATCCATATTGAATAAAGAATATATACAATATAAATACAAATGTATATACTGACACATTTGGATACTTACCGACTAAACGTTTACTGGTATACAACATTTGGATCATGCGTAATGTGATTCATTGGTGCACAGCCTACAAATTAATTTTTTGACATCTTATTTAGGATATACAAGGATGTTTAAATTCAACTAAAAATTTTCATATGGACCCTTACCAGGTGATATATCAATTCTAAATGATGTTATAAACAGTTTTTTTTATAAAATAATGGGGCTATTCCCAGAATAAAAATAGCCATGGAGGGAAATCCCTGGTAATTTGCTTAATTGGTAAAAACAGGAATCATGTTTTTTTTTGTATTTAGTAGTAAGAATTAGTTAGTCAGCTTTCTATTAAAACATCCTGAATGACCAAAATGAATTTAACATTGTAATAGATCTATTTGGCTTAAGGGGAGACAATACTGCAAACTTCCTGGTTCTGAAAAAAAAAAAAAAAATATACGTAGCTACTGCAGTTCCTTCTGGAGCAGGCGAATGTACCCTGAAGCAAAGTTTTTCCATGGATCAGATAAAATCTATGTTATCCATAAAGTTTTGATATAATGAAATATTAATCATTCCTTGATCTTCACCAATGTTGCAACTGATTGACAAAAATAAACGTTTGTAGACTTTCATGAATTGTATGAAAAAAAAATGTGCTTTGCATGATTCTAACATTGCATAAAACTTGAATACTGGCTATGTAATATTCGTTGTTTTTTTTTGTTTTTTTTTAAATAATAACGTCTCCCCTGTACCAGTAAACATTACGCGGTGTTGGATAACCATTTACTTTGACTTCAATTTAAAATGTTTTACCTCCGATAACATGTTCATCTCCCAATACGTTTTCAATTGAGTATGAAAGAGCTGTAAAAAGAAACAAAGGTTGAAATGGTTTTCTAATAATCTATAAAATTGTCTTTGAAGTTGTTAGATCGTCATCATATCCTACAATACTTATGATTTTTTATTTACAAGAACTTTTGGGACTATAACATTTTAATATCCTTTATTCATCGTTAAATATTTTATGTAATATTATCTTGCATAATTCAGTCCATATATGCCCAGAATTCAGGGTTCCAGTTGGTCCAATCAAAAGTCCTTCAGACACAAATATTTCAGTCGGGTAAATGGTAAGTCGAGAACAATAGAAACGTAACTCTTAAGGTCACTATTTATTTCCTACGTTAACCACAATGATTTAACGTCATTTTGTACCACAATTATACCTTGTTTTAATTATCTATTATGTTTTGTGTTTGTAAAATATGTTACTAGTTTTTAAAATATGCTTGCAAATGCATATTGTCCTCAAAATTTACATTATTCTTCGAACAAAATGCAAATTTCAAACGAATCCTGTAACATTTACGCTGATATTTTAAAGATGTTACTCATTGCTGTAATATTGATAGAAAATAATGGGGGAAATATAATACTTGTACATACAGAATCTAATAAAACGTCCTATCATTAATATAATTAAAAGATTATGTACGGATAAGGTCCGTTTAAATTTGCCTTAGTGACAAACGTAATAATCTATGCTTCACAACATTAAATTGTTTTAAGCAATTATGAAAGCTGTGGAACAATTATTAAAAAGTCAAATGAAGACAATGCTTAATACAAGACTTACGAAAATACCTGATCAGAACTTGAATTACGAATCCAAATACTTTCATTCCTACCACAGCTATTGCAGATAATATCTTAGATGAACACGCGTCAACAAGGACTGCAATTAAAGCTAATGATAAATACCACACTGTCCCCACTATTTAGTTCCTAAATTACGAAAGGAACCTCATCCATTTTGTTTTATACTAGTATCTGTATGAATTAAGCATGTTTCAGATCTTACGATCATTACGGAACTCGATATAAAATACTGTGACAATTATGTCAAAAGTGGCGTTAACTGTTTCTGGAGTGTGAAAAACTCTTCGGAAGTCTTGGATAAGCTATTATCCTTTGAAAGTACGTTTGCTTCCGTTGATAATTATCTCTATAATTTCTCTATCCTTTATAATACACTGCCACATAATCGTATGTTCCCATTTAATTGAATGGTCTATTGATAAATCTATATCTAAACTTTCCAAAGTACACAATTGTACATGCAAAGAAATGACGAAAGGCCAGTAATTATTTGCCTAATATAATTTGTGTGTTTTTTCATGATCAGATAATGACTTATGCTCAGATGCTGAAGCATCCACATTATTTTGACAAATAAATAAATAAAAAAATATATATATATAATTGCATGTGTTCGCAGTAGATAAACTCGGAGGTCTCCGAATGTAACAAGGGTGAGGATATGCGGAAAACGCCCAATCAATTTCGAAGCAGTATGCGTGGTCGGTCCGTGTTTGTTCTTCATTTAGTTTATGTAAACACGATAGATAAATCGCAGAAAAGTGTCGGCTACGGCAAGCGCAGGGGATGATGATACGCAGACCCGCGGACATGTTTCGTCTGAAATTGAGCCAAGCGGAGCGATGGCTTCTACATCTGACGTAGCAACGTTACCAACAACTAAACCACCATATCCTGATATCGCTTCATGTGACATGAAAGACGACGTGATAAAAACTCAACTTGTGACAGAGTGTGATCATTCCTGGGCTTATAAATACCCGTTTCAATCTAGACACAAAGATTAATTTTATTTTCAATAAAATATACCTCTTATATTTTAACAGAATATACATTTTGTAACATTGCACACACAATATCAGAACAGACCGTCTCTCGGCGCTTGCTATGCTACATATCTATAGAGATGTGGCGATCGAAAGACAAAACGTGATTACAAAATTTGCATCTCTTAAGGGAAGAAAGCTTAACTTTTTGTTGTAAATAATCTGAATTGTTAATTCTTTAAATTGATTATGAATATCATCGGAACCCTATTCAATATTTTTGGATACAGATAGATGATTGGTATTCTTATGTGAACTAAATGTGCCCCTCTTATTGCAGATTTATTGTTTTACACTTATGAATCCCAATTTATATCAAAGCGTCATAATGACCAAACAAAACAAAAGTGTTTAAGCATACAAATGAAATGCATAATCAATTTGAATTTTACATGGTTATATACATACCAATTAAAATGGGACGATTTACCCTTTCCTATGGATGTTAGCTTTCCTTTTTTTTATTGTGATATTTCATTTCGCTGGCTCCATCTTATGTAGTGTAAATTTGCTGGTAGGTTAAATATGCGCGTGTTTGCAGTTATGTCTCATTTTTTATAATCAAAACAGTTTACAGGGATAAGAATATCATAAATTGGTCAAAAATTTTAATTAATTTTATCACAATTATAGCGATGCCATGTGGAAGTATGATTCCACGTGCAAGGCATTTTACGGAAATATTATCCATAAATCCAACAAATTGTCCGCAGTCACCTGAGCTTCATAGACGTTTTGATAAAGGTTATAAAACCAGTTTAATCCTGCTACAAACCCATGTGCCTGTCAGGTTCCTCGTCAGTTGTTTTCGTATGTCATATCTTAATGTTTTTCGTTAGATGGATAATTTTGTGATGATGGCAGATCATTGATTAATTTTGCATAATTTTTTCACCATTTTCCTAGTCAAAAGTTGACATATTTTATAGGCACCTGTTTATTGTTGAAGACTGCACGTATGGTGTCCTCTGTATGTCTTTTGAATTTTTTTGTCAATGGGTTGCTCTATCATTGACGTTTATCCAACATTACTTTTATTCACATCTAACATTTTTACTCAAAGATTTTTGGAGATCTTTGCATTCGCCTTATGCTATTCTACATTTTGACATTACGATTTGTTACGTGCATATCCGATGCCCGTGTAGTGTAAGTGCTACGATCTGTATATAATAAAGAACCCTTGCAATAACTCTATGAGAGGTCCGTAGGTGGTTTGTTTAACTTTTGTATTCAAGCATCACGGATGGGTCTTTTGTAGAGAAAAAGCGCGTCTGGCGTACACTGTTATTTAAGTTTGGTTCCTTTCGTGAGGTTTTTAACAACCACTAAATCGATGCTACTGCTGGTTGGGAATTCCTTCCACGAGGGTGTCACGAGCGTAGTAGTCAGCACTTCTGTGTTGAAATGACATATCATTGATATGGTCATATTCATAAATTAACGGTTTACAAAACTTTGAATTGTTCGAAATACTTAAGTATTAGCTACCCAAGGAATAGATTATCTTAGCTGTATTTGGCAAAACCTTTCGGAATTTTGGGTCGTCAATGTTCTTCAATTTCGTACTTGATTTGGCTTTTAATTTTTTTATTCGAACGTCACTGATAAGTCTTTTGAAGACGAAACGTGCGTCTTATGTATACAATTATATAAAACTGGTATATTTGATGATTTTTTGCAAGGCAGTCCAAATGTATCGTACTTCATCCTGATAGACATATCTTGCAGATTACGTTTTGCATTAATTGTTGATCATGTTATGAATATGCATGCAATATTTGCCACTGGACATTAAGAAAGGAACAACCAATAAGTTAATCAATGTTATGTACATGCTACTTATTTACCAAAGTATTGAAATTTGTCACACAGAGGAAAGAAGACAATTAAAATTTTAAACAAAGGTTTAAACACGGACAAGGAACTATCAATTTAAAATACACGAAGAGACAAGGAACGGAACAAAGACAAACAGAAGTATTGATATTATAAAGACGAAGCCAAAGCTGGAAGAGGAATTGTTAAAACAAAGAAGCTAAATTTGGAATAAGCATCAGCCATGCATATAGTTATGAAGGTAATCCCCTTCCACAACTACAAAGTGATAGTTTCCCTACCAAATATATATAAATATATATTCAAATAATGTAGATGTTAATCCAATTATTCGCATTTCTTACTTTCGTCTATTACATCAACAGTTGCACTGTCTTTACCAGAACCATCTTTACCTGAATTTAAATTAAAAAAAAATAAAACTTAATGTGCATCTGGTTGCAGAACATATTATTATTATTAAAATTGTTTGGTGTCAATATTTTTATTTACTAAAATGCTGCCATTCCAATTTGAGTTTTAATGAATAAAGAGAGTCATTCTTAACCTTTGAAGACATGACTAGTTTATATTGGAATTCCAACTATCTGATTCAAAACCGTTTTTTATTTAATACGTCTTTTGTCGTACATTGTAAAAAAAACAGTATGATGCGGATGTTCGCTTTTAATACGTGAATGAAATATTTAGTCCGGTCACTGAAGTATTATGTCACAGTGACGTTATAAACATGCCCAAGTTGACATATTTGACCACAAAACCCAATTTAAAAATAGTTTTTGGGAAAATTAAATATGATCTACAGACTGATCCGACCAAAAATAAATTGATCTCGCATCAGCATTTTATAACAGTCAAGATATCTTGTAGCAAAATTATTAAAAATACCTTGTTGAAAATGTTGTTCCTCACACTTAATTTTAACGACAATATGTCAGAATGAGACTACTTTGCAGTTTTGCAGTTTGTGCTTAAGGCATGACGTTCGACTTTTAAAGCAAATTTGTAAACGCGTACGACAAAATTCAAAAATCAAAATACTAATATTTGACAGACTTGTGTCTTGTAAGAATCTGTAGAATAGGACTTGATAGATTTATATTTGATAATCGAATTCAAGGGGCCGAAAAGGGGCCTTAGCATATTACCTTCTACATTTCTATTGAAAAAAAAAAAGAATTTCAGATAACAAATTCAGAGCAATGATTCGATTTTTTAAGAAGGGTGAAATTACAAGGCTACACATCTTATAATTGTTTAAAAAAACTTCCTACGTCTTTTAAAATTTGAATACTTTAATTTTTAATAACTTAAAAGTATGATAGGTTATTAAAATCTATCGGGTGTGTTAAATGAATTAAACAAGGCATATTTTAGTCAACTCTAGACTCGTATCTAGTTTTACCAATACATCATGGATGTCGTGTTGTATTTGGACAAGAAACATGACTTGAAAAAACCCAACTGTTGTTTTTTTTTTTTGGCAGTTAAGCACGAAATGTGTTTAAGTTCCTAGCTCTAAAGCAACTATGTAAGGTACAATTCATAAACATAAATACTGGTATTGCTATCTGAGAGACTTAATGAATTTCTTGTTATCATCTGAAGGATAAGTTATAGATAGATTTGTGATACATTTTGATTTTCGAAATCAAGCGGTCTAATTAAATCTATACATATATACATTCTTTTATTCATATAATCTGAACAGTACCATTTTACTAGTACAAAAATATGACCAACAATTGAAAAGATAAATCTGCACTGATAATTTGCATTTAAAAGTGAATGTCCTACTCCATTCACCACTCCGATGCCTTAAGATGATACATTATGTTTTGTGTATCGTGTCATTGTTCTGTTCTCCGTTTCCATTGCCGATATTTTTATTGTGTTTCTACTGAATTTATATTTTGTTCAAGTAATATTTATTGTCAGACTGAATGATTTTTTATGCAGATTTCAAAAACGTACATTTCAAAGCATCATATGTTATAAAAATGTCATCATAAATATATCACGTCGTATTATTACTCACAGCAGATTTGTACAGTTAGTAGAAAATATGATATTACAAGTGTAGTACATTCCAGATATAATGACCATCCCACATCACTTGCACTTGCAGAAAGTTCTGCCATAATTGCTGTCATGAATATAGTAAGAACTGCACCTTGTATAAGACCTATAACATACAAAAATATACGAAAATTTGAATCATTACAGTCCAAAAATAAAGTCAGTGTACAACACATTGTCAAAACCAATTCTTTGCAGGAGGTTTTAAGATAAATTTATACCGGTAGGAACGGGAAATTCCTAATTTTTTCGATTGATGGATCCGAGTCCCCCTTTCCTCATTCCACAAGGGTCGCCCACGGTCGTGTGGAGTGTATCTAATATGAAATGGAAGTGTGTCCCGTGTTAAGGAGTACTCCAACACGAAAACAACTCATGAGTTTCATTCGTTGATAGTACAGATGTTCATGTAAATTGTCCTATCCTACCATACTTTCCATAAATGTTCTGTGACAGTCAAAGATCGTTTTTCTTTCTATCCAACTTAACTTTCATTTTATTTTCATTTGACTTCATCCATTTCATGTCCTTGGCCTCGATATAGTCGTTCGGTTAATTTATAAAAATGAAAACAACAATTTATAAATTTTAGGCGTCCAACGCCGAATTTGGAGGAAAACATACTATTAATTACTGATAGCAAAGGTAATAAGAAATGACTTACACCAAGAAAACATGACCAAGCTGGTGCATCTACGGGTCTTTGATCCATTACATCCATTACAACGTAAAGAAGAAACCATCACGATAAAAACCAAACCGACCCAACTACATGCTCCAATTGAAATATAAAACACTGTATCAAGCATATCTGAAAGTAAATAAATGGAGGTTACACCGATGTTGAAGTTACCTGTCGGCTTAGTTTAATCGTTTTTGCAATTAGTAATTATTTGCCCTGTTCATACATTATATCGTTCCAAGTCATATAACAGACATCTGGATGAGTTCCGTGGTTGTGCAAATGGTTTTTTTTGTTTCTGTTTTTTCTCTCGAATATACAAAGAAATGAACAGCAATTTAAGCGCTGTTCGTCTGCCCTGTGTGTATGGATTATAGTCATTAATTGAAACGTTGTATTCTATTTTGTATTTTGTCACTATCGGGTGCAATCCTCTACACTTGTTGGCGTTTTTAGCTTCACATACTTTATAGACACATGTTTATTGTTGACGACTGTGTTTTGACATCTAGATTTCTATTGTTTTTTTTGTTGTTTTTTTTGTCACGTTGACGTATATACTTAAGATGTTCTTTCCCAGGAAAAGCTCAGCTTAGCTGTATTTGGCAAAACCTTTCGGAAATTTGGGTCCTAAATGCTCGTCAACTTCATACTTTTACCTTTTGATTAGAGTGTCACTGATGAGTCTTTTGTAGACGAAACGAGCGTTTGGCGTACAAAATACGAGTCTGGTATCTTTGATGAGTTTTATAAACTTAACTTTGCTTTTTATTTAATCTTAAATGAAATTTGTCCTTTTAGCGTTCGCAAACAATAAACGTTCCCGCTCATAAAATAAAAGTTTTACAGGAAGTATTCTAATACACACTGAACCGATTTAAAGAACTAAAAAATATTTCGACCAATATATTTACAAGTACAAGCAAATGTTTATTAGTTATGAAAATCCAATTTAACTGTACGTTTTCCTCTTTGTATAAATACAATTGTAGTAAAGTCCTTATCTTTGCTACACATTTTGCTCTTTTTCAGGATCTGGCTAATATGATAATCTTTCGAATGCAATTCAAGCTATGTATTGTTAGCAGGTTTTAAGATTTTAATTTATTTTAGTAAATATTAAATTTTTTTTTTATTGCAACCGTAAAACAAAATTTTAAGTATTTTTTAAGGATTAAGATACACACAACTGACACTGACGCGATACAGGATCATCATGGTAATTGCCTTAAAACGCTTTTAATGTAGAACTGTATATTTATTTCAAATACATTTTTTGTGTTAATTATTAAATGCGTGGCATTGTGAATAAAAAGTAATAAAGAAAATTTTTCACCTTTTTCGATCTCAGATATTTTTATTTGTCGAATCTAGAATTTTGAATGGTGCATAATTATGTCAATGGCAAAGTTTTCTGAACATTGTTTTTAAAAAATCAAATATTTACTTTTTAAAGTTCTAACATTATATTTGTTACTTTCAACGTTAATAATTGTAGTTATGGTTTCATCATAAATATTTGAAATCTCGTCTTTCTAACTATACAATTAGATATATGTAATTTTCCGTTAATTCAGAGATTGTAATTATGATACAAAACATTTAACCAAAGACAAAAATAGTCTTTGGTTCAATGCAAGGTCGAAGACGCCATTATACAAAGCTGTAAAATCTTCTACAAGTATAACATATTATATTAAGGAAATGGACCAGAATTGGCACAACATAGTGATTAAATCTAAAGATAAAACCTCAAAGTATTCCACATTTATCAACACCGGTTTAAATCAGACGAACTTTTCTTATCGTCTATTCAGCATTATAACAGCCTTTTCAGTTGACATATTTTTTTTTATTGAAATCAGATATCAAGAAGGCTTTCAAAAACCATGAATCGAGTGAATACACACAATGAAAAAAAGGGAAACGACACTAAAATCAGACAATAAACTAAACAAAATATTGTAGGAAGTCGTAAAACTAAAAATCGTCCAGTATTATATTCCCCTAATACACAGGGATGCATGTATGTATAATAACACCAAAAACTGTCCCTCTACAAAACTATAATGATATTTAATCTATGTTTCAAGTTATCGAATTCTGGCTGGACTAGTTTTTTCCAGAGAAGAACAGTTGAAACAATGTTAAGGTCACAAGAAATTCCATGGTCAGCAGGATTATCAATGAATGTGGCACTTGTATATTGCAGGGCAAGACTTGAGGTCATGAATGCTGAAACCCTGAAACACTACCTCGTTGATGAAAATCTTTATCGCTATATGTATAGTAATGCTTTGGAATTAAAGAAGATTTGAAAAGTCCGTTCTTTACAACATAATAATTTTGTTAAGTGATTTATAATAAAGGATATTACCCCAATTAATGAAACAAAGCAAACTTTTGGAAAGGAGTGGTTTTTTTTCGTATCATCTTTTTATTGCAAACAGTTTGAGAGGTCGAGATAGGCAATATATAAAGATGATATCTGTACGCTTGTGTTAATTTCAAACAGGATTATTCACATCCAAGTTTTTGCAAACAATATCAGCCAAAAATGTGTTCTACAAGGATCATAAGTCCTTCATCTTTCATTTGATACATACATTATCAATATATATTCTACATAGTTTTCTATTCACACCTATGCGTAGGAACCATATTGTTTTAAATATGTACTACTTTCCGGTATGTTCTTTTTGACCGGGTCAGAGTTGGTGGTGATTCATCTTACAAAGTCTACTTGAATTATTTGCCCTATAAATACATTGTTCATGCAAAGCTATCTAACATATAAATCGATGTGCCCCGTGGTTTTCTAAATTTGTATATTGGTTTTGCACGCTTCAGGGGGATTGTCGGGCTAAATTATAAAGTAAAAGCCATATTACTCCATGGCTTTGTTCTTCAATTCACAATTGTGGGGATGATCGTCAGTTTGCTAAGAATTCCGCTCAAACCGGTGCTACGGATTGTCTTCAACTTGGAAGTGAGGTAAGAGGTTTTGTTCCATGTTGAAGGCTTCACTGTGACTTTGAGATAAAGGCGCTGTTCCATTGCTTTTTATGTTTTTGCTGTGCATATACTTTTTTTCTGTCATGGATGGATACCCCATATCCCTATTTTTTATTATATAGTGTACATACTACTTGACTTTAACACAGGAAAGTTTTCTAATAATTCAGGCATCATAACAATAAAGGATTGATTTCTAAAGACTTTTGACTTATTGATATAAAATTTTTAGTACGTAACTAACAAAATTAAATAAATTTTCTAAATTAAATGAAAGAAGATCCGATGATCTACTTAGTTCACAAAATCATTACAAAATTGTATGATTTTAATCCATTTTCTTAATTTACGTTCAATATCGAAAAGTTGATAGATTGATCGAGCAGTGTGAGTTGGTCAAAATGTAAACATGAATGGGTAACTCTTATTAAGGTTTTACATAACACCACAGGGAGATAACTCTGCAAAAATCAGCTGAACGTTTTATCACGTTCTATTGTTAAGGAAATGTTAAGCTTCTCAATGATCAAAACTAGTGTTTGTCAAACTGCTATATATCCAATGAAAATTTTCCGATAAAGTGTGTGGTTAAAGTTTTTTAAAATTTTTATATTTTTTTCAAAGACTTTTCAAAGTAAATATTTTGTCAAAATTTTATGAAAATTAAACGAACCAAATTAATTTTAGTCAAGGTGTTTGGTACTACCTTATAAGAAACTATTTCGTCTAAAAACGTAATAGAATATATAAGAGATCTTTTTGCAGTCAATAAAGAAATGTAGAAAATATAAAGTTTCTGTATTTTTAAAGTTGTGTCATTCAAATAGTTCACAATACTAAAAGTCTACGTCTTGCACATGCATACTTAAGTGCTTATACACATATGTATTATAGTACCGGAAAAACATGTCTGTGTTTGTTTATGTTTTCTAGTATATTATCTGAATAAAGTATTAAAGTGTGCTACTCACTAGGAGAGCTCACTCCTATGGTATACATGTGTTGCATTTTATTGAATAAATAATTTATGTTCGGTTAAGCTTGGCGAATAAGAACATAAATATGAAAAGGCATGTTACTACATCGCATCTGTAATTCAAAAATACAATTAATATTTCTAACTCTTTTTTTCATAGCTCTTTTTCATAGCTCTATTTTTATCATTATTACTTACATTTAAGATTTGGGAGAATATCCACAACGTTATGACAGCTGGTATCATTTCTAGTATTGTAACAATATCGCCTTAAGCCGAGATGATATTCTTTTGTCTTTATCCATTCGTTTGTAAACAGGCCACACAAAAGGCCAGCCTCAATAAACAAATATCCAATTATGACTAAAACTGCAAGTTTTTTCATAAATTCCATTAGTCGTAATTTATTAGCCAACTTTCAAAAGTGCAAATTGGCGCTAAATATTGCTACTTGTATTTAAGAACTTCTTCACGAACGTTTATAACCAGGTGTGACCCTAATGTTAAATACATGTCACACAATATTTTGAAAAGAATAAATATATAATTATGAAAAATTATCTGATCATATTACTTATCATTAGACATTTTCAAAAGATCGTCTATACGGATATGTATACGGACACTAGTACCAAACGCTGTCTGATATATAGAGGGCCGTATCAAAATGTTGAAATGTTCTAACTTATATTAATTGGATTTCGATTAAAAATGGTCAGAAAATCAGTTTCAAAAACATTTTAAATGTTTTCTAGATCAACTGTTCAGTTTTGTGAGAGAAAAGAGGGGCTATGCAATTGTAAAATTGCTGATTCCGATAATGAAATCATATATTTTTTTTTCCAAAATACGGTATCACTTCGCTTTCCCCTAACCTAGCTCTCAATTGTTTTCAAGTTTCTTCTTTTTTATTATTCTTATTTCGCCGGGTAGAACTCAAAAGGCAAACTGCACAAAATAGACAGTTCAGTGTAGGCCAATGTTAAAATCAGGCAAAAACAGTCATTTGAAAATAAAGTATTTTAATTTTTGAATATTTATCTATGATCAGTATTCAATGAATCTTCAGTAAATCAATAGATAGTTGCGTTTTAGAGATATGTTTGTGGTTGAGTTAGGAAAATAAAATTTCCAAAAATTATCGTCTTTTTACACGACAATGAGTACATGTATTCAAATATTTCCAAAAGCAATATTTTTCAATAGGATTATTTATCACTTTTAATTCTGCTAAGAGATGGATTTTTTTAAAGTCCGTACATTTTTTATCAAATTTATCATCTTCAATGAGTGGGCTGGATTTGTTTATCCTCGACGTCAGTTGTTCGCATGAAAAAGTATCACATCATCTATATATAAGTTATGATTAATATCATAAAATGCTCAACACTTTCCTGTTTTGTTCTACTATTTTAATTTCTCCTTTTCTTTAATTTTTCACAAGGAACATTTTGATCATCAGGCAATTTCATTTTTACTGAACAGACAGGTAATTTGATAGTTATTTAAGGAATAAATCATTGAAGTAAATAAATGTTTTATATAGAATATAAAATATGATAAACCGTTACTGCAACTACCTGTGATCGTTGTAAGTCTTGAGATAATCCTTTATCAATAGGTTACTTTTCGTAGGTATAGGTGTAAAGTGCCTGTATCGATTAGTTTCCGAAAATGTCTTAATTGTCTATTTAAATGTGAATAATAGTCTTTTATTCAAAAGCAATACAGCTTATATACATTTTAGATATACATATATACTATCATCAGTGCTTATATAAATATGTGTTTTACAATTACAAACAAATTTGAACAATTAAATCATCAGCGGAGAATAAAGATAATGAAATATGAACATAATATTACGAATAAGGTATTTAATCTGTGATATGTTGTGTGTAATACATGTAATAGTTTGTTAAACTTCATGATGTTATGAACAGACAAAAATTGTTTAAATTTATAACAAGATGTTTGTTTTTCCAATAAATGGTTTTATATATATTTTTTCTTTTATCAAAATATGTGTCACATATTTAAATATAATGATATTTATCTTCAATCAGATTTTTATCACACATATTATAAAATATGTGTTCTCTTTAATAACAAAATTTACTGGTTTCATAGTTGAGGCAGTGTGCAGATAATCTATATCTACATCATTTATACAAATCTGAGTGTGTACACAATTAATTTTATATATAAGATGTAAATTCACCACATATTTTAAAATGTTCAACATAGAAATATCTTCCAAACATTTTTGTTTTTAATTTATCCACGCAACAATCAATATCGCTAATTTGGTGGTTATTTGTGAGTACGTGCTGAATCTGTTTAGCGTTCAACGATAAATTATCTCTGATTTGATCTTCACACATCATTATATTCAAAAATATCACAAAGTTAACAAGGTTAGAACAATTACACTGGTATTTTAACCGTATTATCAATAAGGTTTTAAATCAATTTGCTTAATAACATTTAACTTAATATTTTGTAAAATTAACATATAGTTTATTACACAACCCTCGTTCTTATTGTTAAATGTTATTGTTTTTCACTTTCTTTACCATATCTAGCGTTACAAATACGTAGCCCAGAATTGTTACAAAATTCATGGATGCTTTGACCAAAACTATTTGGTTAAATTTTCCGAGTATCTTAAAAAAAATGCATCATCCTTTACATAATAAATGAGTGATGTATTGTCTTATTACTGTTTGTTATCGAGATCAAGATGAGCACGGTCATTTATATCACCTAAAACAGTCATTTTACCAATCTTACTGAAAAGTTCTATATGTTCTTTTAGATAAGCAAAGATATCAATGTCATATTTACGACAATTCACATTTTTATACGGGTGAATATATATAGGACATACATATAAATCAATATAATAACACGCCTCTCTTTTATACTACTTTTGAACCAAATTATGAAATCAACATAGCTTTACAAAAATTGATTAATGGATTTAGTCATCTGTTTATAAAACACATACACACCGCCCCAGTTGCTTTGTAACCTGATTATATATTATTTTTTATAACACAATACGTCGTATTCTTCCGGACATTTGACCCAACATTCTTTAAAAACAATATATCGAATTTGTCCACCTTCTGCAAGAATTCAATATCTTTCAGCTTTCCCAATAAACATTATTTTGAAAATATTCAATGAACATAATTTAAGCAATGCACTGATGGAGGCTCTGGTTTATAACAGTCTTGTCTGAATTCTGACTCTGAAGACCACTTACCATGCCATAGTTTGCAAAATATGACAGCTGTTTTTCTCCCATTTCGTTGGTTGATAACATTTGATTTTGTCAGTTTTTATGGACTTCCCCTTTTTCAATTTACCTTGGAATACCGTATATTTGTTATACTTTTTCACATATGATTTATCTACAACTAGATTTTTCCACATTTCAAGCATTTTCGGAATAAAATTTGTTCTTTTTTTCCAACATATCTTTTGGGTGATGCGGACTTATGCCAAACTGTGTTCCCTTAAGGTAGTTTTGAAACACTTCGTTCCTATTCGTGTATAGACATTTCACAAACTTTCACAACAATCGGCTTAGGTTGAGGAACTGTCGCACTTCGTTTTCTTGATCGATATACTTCTTCAAGCTTTATTTTTTTGTTTTAGCATTTGTTACTGTAAGTGCATCTCACAAGTCTAAAATCGTTTCCACAGTTTTCGTTTTTTTTTTTGGTACGCTGTTCATTTTTTATCTTTTTGTCCCGTTAACTCCCCATTTCTTCTTCGTTTACCAATACTTTGTTGAATTTTTCTTGTAACGCAAAAACGGCAGATTTTGTTTCCGACTTTGTGTTTCTTTGTTTAATATTTTATGGCAAACAATGTAATTGTCCTTTTTTGTTTACTCGATAGCAGTAATTAGATAATCTACCCTTTTCTTAAAAGCTAAATGTTCGTCTTTCAAGTCTGATAAAAATTAGGGGCGTTGCTCAAGACATCAATTAAGTCTTTGCCTTTCATCCATCTACTTATATTTTATGTCTATTTCATCTAAACGTTTTTTTGATTTCATTCAGGGTGTTAAGTTTTTTCTCTCTTCCATTACGATGGGCGGTGTTGCGTACAGCAAAAAAAAAATTGAGAACGGTTGTATCCCAACATTTGGGGAATTTGTCATATGTGTTGTGTATCTTTATACTTGATTTGAGTTATTCATTGTGATGTTTTGATCCCTGACTGAACTGTTGTCACTTAAACTGTTCAAAACGAATCCAGATTTACTCGTACTTTGTCTTTTATCCTTTAGTTTTGACTTATCCGAAGCAGATGAATCATACATTCATAATTTTGTGCTCGCTGGGAAAGCTCGCGTTTCTTCTTGGCATCACTGCATAATTTGAATAGTCACAATTTTTCATTCGCACACATGGATTCTGATATAATCCTAAGATTTGCACACTTTTATTTGTAATTTCATAATTCACAGCCATTTTCACTGATGCATGTGTTATATTGTATATTGTAAAAATGTATGTGTTGCGCTTCACAACTCTTCGAAAGAATAAATGTTAACCACGTCAAAATAGAGAACATATGTAGCCCTCTCCTAACTCTTATGACAGTTAACGATTGCTCCATTAGAAATAATTGTTTAAAAAAGAAGATAGTCTTTTAAATTTTGCGACTTACCTATACGATTATCGGCTCTTCATTAAATTTTGAAAATGTGACTTTCTTTTGAAATAAATACTGAAAAAAAATCTGTACCAATCAAAAGTGTTAAGAATCGGATCCCTGACTGTTATGATGCTAATTTATTCGAAAACCTCCCTGTTTTAATGCCAAAACGTATGTACAATTTATGTTTTATCAGTACATGGTAAATAAACGCTGTGAGAAGAATATAATTCAAATTAATTTCGAACGATATGACGTCATAGAAATATAATGCAAAAAAATGAATGAGATAGAAATTGACAAAGAACTCCCTCAGGCAAAGTTGACCTTAGATGGATTTGGCTATTTTTTAAAGGTAATTTTTGGTTATACATAGCTCTTCAACTATTTCGGTTCTTATACATCCTTGGCTTTCAAATATTCGGCTTTGAGCGTTCCTGAAGAAGGTAAATCCAGAAAAGCGCTTCGGACGCATGAAATATATAACGTTTTTGTTTTCATTTTTTATCGAAGTTTCCTAAAAATATAAAGAACATGTACAAAACATCAGAGGTTTAAACAGTTTATTTTACATTGTATCTTAGGTATAAAAAGGATATGAATTAGGCTTGATTTTAATTATAACCAGGGACACTCTTCAAAATCCAGATTCACATCATAATTCCTTTTACATAATTAGATCGCTTATTAATTGCATAATACATTGCAATAAACATTAGAATAAAACCATTGCGTTAAACTTGGGTTTTTGTGGGGATTTGTGTTGCTTAAAATTAAGTTTTCTGTGTATTGTATTGAATTGTGGATTGTTGTTTGTTTGTTAGCTTTTTTATATATTGATCACGGTGATGTCTGTCTTTTTTTCGACTTACTGTTTTTGAGTGCTCGCTTGGTATCTCGCTTGGTATCTCGCTTATTACACTAGAATTTCTTCAAGGTTGTTTTGGGCAGAGGTGCACATTTATTAACATGTTACGATATTTCAAGGCTAGTGTTTAGAACGCTTACTTTCTGGGTAAATCAACCAAAACGTTTTCCTTCCGATACACATAACACTTGTCGTAAGGGAATAAGTAGTCTGACCATTCATGAGATGTTAAAAGTTTAATCAGGTTGTTATGGAAGATTTGTATAGTCTTATGTTCATGCATAAAATTACATCTGCAGTAAAGATCATACTGCACAGAGATGATTAATCAAGGGTGCATGCACATTGCAAGTCTATTTCGCGCTAGTGAAAAAAGATGACAAAAATAATTACATAAAATTGGTAATGATGATGATGTGAATAAACCTCAATTACACCATTCAGTATCATATGACAATAAATCTCTCAAACTTCGTAATAAATTCGAATACCCATTCAAATATCTTCATGTTTTCTTTATGTGAGCGGTTACGTTTTACCAGATGTCAGTAACAAAGAGGCAAAAGCTGCAAAAGGGATAATCAAACTCATAAGTCAATGTTAAACTGACAACGTCATGGCAAATAACGAAAATGATCAAACGATAAACAAACATTTACAAGAATACAACATAAAAAACTAAAGAAAAGGGCAACCCGAACCCCACCAAACAACGGGAGGGGTGGACCTCAGGTGCTCTTACGTAATGAAGACAATAATCAAGAGTTAATATGAAAATAAGAAGATGTGGTATATTGCCAATGAGACAACTCTCCACCAGAGAACAAATGACATATAAGTTTACAACTATTAAGCATTATTCAAAATTACAAGATCTAGAATTTGTACAAATATATGACTCACCATACAATAACTTATATAATCTATTTCAAAAACCTTTTGGTCATAAGTGGTGCTCCAAACTAACTACTAGAAATTCAAAAGTATTATAAGTTGAAGAGCATAATCGTTGGTTACATCTTTATTTACCACATTAGACAACTTTTTTTCGAATATGAGAGGAAAGTTGAAGATATCATTACCGAATATCTTAATGGTCCAAAATTCAAGAACTAAACATCTGCGCTATATAATTTGGCTTTAGGGCAATATTTTAAAAATTTTCTACATAAAAAAGAAAGGTCCCTTATACTCTTTGCTATTGTTCTTGTTAAGAAGACCAACAGTAGTAAAAATAATAGACATAAAGATACAATTTATACCACCTAAATGTTTTACGCGTATTTGAATGTTAATGTTCAAAGTTTAATCTGACGATGATTTTCCATTTTGCTATTTTCTTATCATACTTGAATATGCATCACTAGTTTGTTTGTCTAAATTGATAGTAACATCCATTTTCTTTAATATTTTTATCAACTGAAAACAAAACAAAGGAAGTAAGAACTATCATGTACAATAAAGCCTTATAGTATGTATTAAACATTTTCTTAATTGTAAGTTGGTTGTGATGGACATTGAAACACAAGTAAATATCAGGTAAGGTAAAGATTACTAGCTTCTCTTATATTAAATGGCGCTCGATCGATAGGACAAGCTCCTCCTATCCTTTCTATACATTCGGCACAAATGGCATGACCACATGGAAGATACTTATTTGGTGGGTTATCCTTACAGACGGGACATTCTGCGACGTTTTCTTGCTTCTACAAAACATAAAAAATCTTAAAGTAGTAATTTTACTGTCTTGAAAGTTCGCCAATCAAATCCAAAAACACAAAAAAAGGGAATTGGAACTCCTGAATCCCGCTGTTTTAATGAAATCCCGAATTATCTCTAACTAAAAGAACGGAGTATTTTTTCACGTCTTCGTGCTACCATTTATTTTTGTTTGTGTAATTATTGATATTAAAAATCTTCTAAGGAAATGCCTGTACCAAGTCGGGAATATGACATTTGTTTTCCATTCGTTTGATGTGTTTGATCTTTTGATTTTGTTTTTTGATGAGAGACTTTCCGTTTTGAATTTTCCAAGGAGTTCAGTATTTTTGTTGTTTTACTTTCTATTTATAGATTTCTTTTAATTAGAACTTTTAACTGATGTCTGAAAGTTTATTCTATTACTAGATTACACACATGTTTGTTTGTTTATTGTTGCTTTTAGTTAATTCACACAAAGATCAATTTGAATCCTTGAAATTCATTTTGTACAAAATAATTAACGTATTGTATATATTTGCTTAACTGGTTTTTACTTACAAATTTCTATGTCCTAAATAAGGTAAAAAGTCTAAACAGATTCGATATAACTAATTAATAAAACATAAACATAAGACTTACAGACTCGATTTTGACAGATATGCGACAAGTGTTGTTCCCATGTTTATTTTCAGCAACACATTCATAAAGACCAGAATCATCGGCACATGAGTCGTACACCTTCAGTTTGGCGACACCATTTGAATACTGCATATTGATTCTTCTGCTTTTTATGATAGTATCTTCTCCTTTGTACCATGTGACGTATTCAGGTCTCGGATAACCTTTTACTTTTACTTCGATTTCAAAAGTAGTTCCAACCCGGATCTTTTGATCTCCTGGAACATCTTCAAATGATGGGTAAAGAGCTGCAATCAATTAAAATGAATTCCCGATGTAAAGTAAATTTCGAAAGATATCGTTACATTCACCTTCAATGTTTAAAAGCTGATCAAGGAACATTAATTTTATAATTAAGTACACCACTGTATCGCGTTTCCTCTAAATGAGACTCATCAATGATGCTAACAAAAAAACTCGTTTCTTATTATAAAACGATGATAAAATTCTTATAACACCAATACAAAAAACAAAAACAGTATAAAATTCTGTGAAAATACAATGTTCATTAATTAATTTGAGGCAGGTGAGCAGGAAGTCCGTATAATTAGCTATTTAAATAGTATTATAAAAATAAGAAGATCTGGTACGATTACCAATGAGAGAACTATTCACCAGAGACCACAGGACATGGATGTAAGCAGCTGTATGTCATTGTACGGCCTTGTTGTATAGTCAGCTATGAAACGTCCGGGAATGACAAAATGTTAAATAACCAACGGACAAATTTATGCTTAAACAATTATATAAAACATATGAAAGACAACAGCAAACAAAACCACTAAAGCAAATACTCACTTGGAAAGGCACAATGCTACAGCAAATGCTCCTGACTTGGAGAAGGCACACAGAGAACGTTGCGGGGTTAAACATGACGTGTGTGACCTCAACATTAACCCCAGTCTCAGACAATGGTTGAATAACATAAGAACAAGTGTTATAATTAGTTGCAAAAGGTTTGACTCGTCAAATTGGCACGATAAACAGAAAACAACTACGGTAAATTGAAGACAACATTAACAAAATACCGATCTAAAGATACTTGCATTTACTGAATGCTAGTTCAGAACGAACAACAACTAATAAATAACTCATGTTTCCTAGACTAAAACATTATCAATCAGAACAAATCAGTACACATCCAGCGGATTCAGTATAAAGACGTCATAAACATTTTGAGAAATACATGACTTTGTGCAGTGCCAAAATACATATGTATTCATAACTGTATAGCAATACATATTTGATTAATAGATAAGTACCCTTCCGGATGAGATCACTCCCAGTTTTTGGTTGGGGTTCTTGTTGCTCAGTCTTTAGTTTTCTATGTTGTGTTTTGTGTATTAGTCTTTTCGTTTTAGCCATGGCGTTGCCAGTTTATTTTCGACTTATGAGATCTAATGTCCCTTTGATATCTTTCGCCTCTCTTTTAGTTATATTTTTATTTATTAAGAACAAAAGCAATGTAAGTAACGATGATTACAATATTCAAAGAATTTACTGCAGTGTTAATTGATAACCTTTATCGATAAGTTTTTTCAAATGATCAATAAGTTTACATTGATCGTGTCTAAATTTGCGTGTTCTCTTAACAACATAACCACAATTGTTGCCCATAGAAATACCTACAACCTGTCGATTAACCTTATTGCCGAAACGTACATAGATGTTGTCGAGGATAACTTACAGCTAGAACCATTTCTTCATTGTTCCTAAATGTGTATCAATATATGATTGCCAATGAGACAAGTACCCATTAAAGTTCAAATTAAGTAGATGTAAGCAATTATAAACAGTCGTACGTCCTAGCATATTTATCTTTTCATTACAAAAGAGGACATTTTATGAGTTGCAGCGAATAAAGGTTTAATGAAATTTTGAAAGGACCATTTAATCATATAACATAACTTCTGTTTGAAAAGACTGCATGGAAGTGTAGTACAGTGAGTTGAAAAGTCATAAATGCCAACCCATTTGAAAGCACCACCAAAAGCACGTAGTTTATCAAAACATCTAAAGTGTTTTACACTCCAAACATGATTTATTCCATTATTTTCATATATTATTACAAAAGTTGGTACTTAGCTAAAAGCAGACATATAAGTAGTAAGAAACTTTAATGAGACCAAAATAAAACGAATGGCTAAGGTGATTTTTTGTAGTTTAGGTAGCTCATACATAGTATGAACCTTCTAATAGTCAGAGAAGGCCATCAGCTGCGATGTTGTAATGATATGATTGCCTTCTATTTGACTCTGTGTGTAGCGCACATCATAGCATTACCACATTGTTGGTTGCTTTATTGTTCGGTACGAGCACAAAACGCTTTGCGAGACACTTATCTTAAGTTTTTTTGATAACTTATCTTATCTTATAAATTGGCGTTTTATTAATCATTTAATTAATTTAGTTGAAACACTGAAATAATTTTGAGTCTGAAGTCCATCATTTTCTACACTATTTAATGTCATTTCAAAAATCATTTCAAATATTAATTATAAACATAAGTGGAAATATCGTAAGTAATTGGGTCCAACAGTTTTTACACTATTTAATTGAGGCCTGAACAATAAATAGCCCGGCTTTCCAATATATAAAATAAAATACGATCAAGTCAGCGACGTTGGTCATGCTATATGGCATTTGTGTATGGCGTCATAACCAAGGTAAATAAATGTTCTGTTATTTCTACTCGGCAATTTTTTTCAACATTTTTCTAAAGGGTGAAGCCTGGGAAATGCACATTTGCTATTAACAAAATCTGCTGGAACATACATCCGAGTTTGTTGAACGGAGAAGAAAATTGCGCATCAACATCAATTCAGATAAGAAATTTTAGTACAAATTTTTAAAGGTAATAAAAAACACCCAGGAAAGGTTCAACTATACATATAGGGAATAAAGTT
Organism: Mytilus coruscus; assembly: GCA_017311375.1. Classification (NCBI taxonomy): domain Eukaryota; kingdom Metazoa; phylum Mollusca; class Bivalvia; order Mytilida; family Mytilidae; genus Mytilus; species Mytilus coruscus. The sequence goes on along the minus strand of CM029600.1, from coordinate 67,124,152 downwards.
ATGAAAAACAACCCTAATCCAAATTTAGTAGTTGTGACGTGAGACAAAAACTGAAATTCAGTGAACACATAACCTATATAGAAAAGAGAGTTTGAAAATCAATTGACAAACAAGAGAAGTTAAAGGTATTTGATATATGAACAATGTTTGTTAAAAGTTTAAAATAATGTATTATATGATCAATATTTCAACATGCAAGGTTCATTGTAGACAGGAAATGAAGAACATATATATAAAACAAATCTAACTTCATTCAAAGAAAAGGACGAGCTATATGCTTTAGTGTGATTTCAACAGCCATTATGATCAAAACGACACACGTCATGACAGGTGTACTCTCTTCGGACCTATGAAGAAAAGAAATGGTAACCAGGTAACCTAACAAATGCACACAATAAATGAGCGTAAAAATAAACATGAGCTTACCAACATCCATAACCTTTATATTTATGACACAACAGAAAGACAGTATGAAGAAGGAAACTGGTATTTTGTTAATGATTTTTACCAAGCATGCGAGTTAAATGAACTGACAACATCAAATTCGTCACCACAATATAGGCGAACTCTTGGATTGTCAAACAAATTAGAACCAAAATAAACCATGAAAATCTATGCAAATACATAATGAAAGACAAATTCACCAAAATACCTTCATCAATCATCGTGGTTTACTTATGATTCGTGCCAATCTAACCCACGGACTTGAGATGAAGTGCAATTGCAATACTACATGATTTAGAAAAAGAGCATATTCAGCCTATGTCCAAAAGATGATCAATTTTCCTGGCAGGACTTGTAGCCATCAAACAAGTTGCGATTTTACTGGTAGAGTAGAAAACATAATTACATGTATGATTAAAGAAGTTAAATCTTTCTCCGACAAAAATCAGAAATCTTTTCCTATAACTAAAAGATAGAAGTAATAGGTGAACTCCTTATCAATTACTTTCTCAAATTAAATATATCCTACATCAACACGGAATACAAATTAGTTGTTGGTATGACGCCCGGACATGCAAGTACCCCGGTAATTATGACAGCAGATGTACCACAACTTCAACAGACGAAGAAAAAAAGTTTTACTAGTATACGACTTTCGAAATAAACAGACAACATGTTTTATTAGTAATATAAGATCAAGATATTATCTTTGAAATGATGAACATAAAATAAACACAGACCGCCGGTGTGACAATGAAAAAAAGTCGAAGGGATACTGTCAATATCATGGATAAAAACAACAAAAAGCGACGAAATAAAAACGCTGCGCAGAAAGCAAATGATTAAGCAACAAAAACACATCAAAATCCAGAGATGTACTGGAAGAGTACGTACTTCGTGCGTGTTGCTCTAGTGACACTAGTTATGTTGTTCTTGGAAAGCAAACAGTCAGATGACATGTCGCATTACGTGATGTCATTAAAGAATAAATGGGGCGCGTTGTGGCTACAGCATATGGAATATATAAGTGACGTTGAAGGTGAGATGAGAAAAACGTCATTTTGTCTTCTAAAGCCTTAGCAAGGAAATAAAAATTAATGTTCTGATCTTTATAATTATTTTTACATTACCGTCATGAACAGTAACATGACAAATACTCGTTGTTTCAACTTCATTTTGTGATGCTCCTTTAGACCTGGCCTTGCAAGTGTATTCTCCTGCATCTTTCAAAGTAGCATTGCAAATTTTCAATGTTGCTTTTCCATGCCTGAACAATATCTTTCTCTTTCCCTTTGAAGGAGTAATGTCAATGCCATCATGCTGCCATGTTATCGATTCTGCTTGCTTAACTTCAGCTTCCAGCTGTAAGTGATCATCTATGTTAACAAATGTGTCTACCAGTTCTTTTATAAATTCTGGTTTAACTATAAAGATTATATTATCATGTTATTATGTGAATAGTACTCAATTAATCGAACAACAAAATCGTAAAACCTTGAATGATATTTATTTACTTTTTAATATATTTTACGTCTTAAATTCGGCATTTCAATGTTAAAATACATTTTCTCTTGTTATAAATCGTTTCCTATCGAGATTACTTTTGAAACACCGACTGCACTGTACGTAACGTGATATAAAACAACACCAACTAGGCAATATGAAAATGAAGCCTTTGATCATCCAGTGATTGGCTTTTAAAGACTGGAGCTGGCATGTCAGTAACTGCTAGTAGTCCTTTGTTAATTTATGTATCATTGTCATTTTGCGTAGTTTCTTTTGTTACCTATTCTGACATCGGACTCGGACTTCTTTTAAACTAAGTTTTACTATGCGTATTGCTGTGTGTTTGTTTATTCTACATTGGCTAGAGGTATAGGGGAGGTTTGAGATCTCACAAAACATGTTTAACCCCGCCGCATTTTTGCGCCTGTCCCAAGTCAGGAGCCTCTGGCCTTTGTTAGTCTTGTATGTTTTTTTAATTTTAGTTCATTTATATGTTTTGGAGTTTAGTGTGACGTCCATTTCATTGAACTAGTACACATTTTTGTTTAGGGGCCAGCTGAAGCCCGCCTCCGGGTGCGAGATTTTCTCGCTGTGTTGAAGACCCATTGGTGGCCTTCGGCTGTTTTCTGCTCTTTGGTCGGGTTGTTGTATCTTTGACACATTCCCCATTTCCATTCTCAATTTTATTTCAAAAATATGAAATGTGCACCTTGAAACCAGCAGAATTCTAGAAAGTGGCATATCATGAACCGTTTTATTGAGTTCTTAATTATTTTCAAAATGATATTCCATTATCCACAGTAATTATACATTTTTTTATGATAGTCAATTTTTTTCTCCCGTTTACACAAAATTTTATAATCGGATGAAAGATGGTCTTTGATAACCTGGTGACACTGTTCCCAATCTATTTCCGATGGTGGACATTATTTTGGTGCTTTTTTCAGAAAGTTTTAACCTTTGATATTAATGCTGAGCCCTCCCCTCCGTAATAACAGAACCATGGAAATCATATAACAATGCTATTGACAATAGAATAAAGGTCAACTTCGATTAAAGGATTTTAACACAATTTTATGAAACATAACATACTGGTAAAACTAGTTTACTTAACATTACCATTAAAAATTTCCCTCGGTTAACTTTCAAAAATGAGATTTTTGAGATTCCGGGTGATAATGTCGTTTACCCTGACCAAATTTTATTAAGCAATGTTTCTTGAACCATTGAATAAATGAAAACAACATGTTATAAATTTCATGCAACCGAAGCGCTTTTCTGGATTTACCTTCATCAGGAACGCTCGAAGCCGAATATTTGAAAGCCAAGGATGTATAAGAACAGAAACAATTGAAGACATTTATAACCAAAATGACCTATAAAATAAGAGCCAAATCCATCTAAGGTACAGTTTCCAATTCCTTTTTTTTAACGGTTTTGACATTTACCGTTAAAGAGTTTTTTCTACGAGCGGGGTTATCTATGCTCACAAGATCATCATATTCTAGTTTTTTTATTATTTGGAGGAGAGTTTAATTTTAATGGCAGATCTTTGATGGTTTCTGTTCAATGCATGCACAACCTTTTATGAGGTATTGGCCATAAAATGTTGTGACTCGTATCCTGTCGAAGCATTCAGTCTCGCTTCTTATGGAGTTCATGTGATTACCTTAGGTTTTGTGGAGGTGACCTTGATGTTGTCTCTCGGTTTTTGAGATTTTATCATCGGTAAAATACTGTCTATTCAATTCATGAGATTGTAAAGACCCAAGAATTTCCTTTAAACGGAACAGGCAATTTGTTGGACTTTGCTTCAAAAATTTCAGTCAGTTGTGCCTCAATAATATCCTTTTCTACAAATAACCTGAAAGTGGACAAGCAATTTGTTGAGTTTTGCATACAAATTTCAGTCATTTTACATTTTATATAATGCCTGTCAAGGTTGGGCATTTTATATAAATTGCATGAAAATTTAGTCATTTTATATAATGCCTCTATTTAGAAAATGCCTGTAACATATACAATTTGTTCTTTATATGTTCCCTGTGTGTGCATGCAGTTACCTTTTATTGTTTCAAACATACGTTTTGCTTGATTTTGAACAATAATCACACATACCTGGCAAAACATGCAATCGAAATTTTTGTTTTAGTTCTCGTTTTGATCTCCCATATCTTTTTGCTGAACATGTGTATTCACCATCATCCTGGAACCTAGCATTTGTAATTCTTAATGTAGCTAACCCATTGTGACTATCGAACTCCTCCGAATGCGATGTAGAAAAGCTAATGACTCGTTCTGATCCTTTACTCCAACTGACATTGTTTGCATTTTCTACTACTGCTGTTATCAAAACATTCTGCCCTACCTTTACCGATGTATCGTCCGGTGGTTGTCTAAATTGCAAAGCTATCATTGAAAATAGATAACATTTATTTTAGTTTATTTCAAAATTCAGTCAGTATTTCAAAGTTTAAAGTGGGTTTAGTTATGTAATGCATATAAAGAAAGGGTTAATTTATTATGTTTATTCTTCCTATTTTATTAGTTAGAAAATAAAATACCTCCTTTCTTAATAGAACTTGATATTCGACACCTTCTCCCCGCGGACGGAACTAATTGTGTTTTTTAAGACATATGTTAAACTATAACAACTACAGACTAAACCTCATCATCAAAATAATGTGATACGCCACTTGTACGTAACGTCTACATACGACTAAAATTGGCTTTGGAAAACAACAGTTGTAGGGTCCATCAAATACGAAGTTGCAGATACAGTTAAGTCTGCCTCATATCTTGACTTACATCTAGAAATTGACAATGAGGGTCGGTTGAAAACAAAACTTTACGACAAAGAGATGATTTCAGCTTCCCAATTGTGAACTTTCCATTTCTATGTAGCAACATTCCAGCAGCGCCTGCATACGGAGTATATATCTCCCAATTGATACGATATTCCCGGGCTTGTGTTTCCTATCATGATTTCCTTGATAGAGGATTGCTGCTCACAAGGAAGCTATTAAACCAAGAGTTCCAAATGGTGAAGTTGAAATCATCCTTCGTAAATTTTACGGACGCCATCACGAGTTGGTTGACCGTTATGGAATAACCGTTTCACAGATGATATCGGATATGTTCCTTATGTCGTAACTACAATACCCTTCCCTTTTCACTAATGTGACTTACCGAATTAGACTATTTACCGGATTTGTAATAACATAAGCAACACGACGGGTGCCACATGTGGAGCAGGATCTGCTTACCCTTCCGAGCACCTGAGATCACCCCAGTTTTGGTGGGGTTCGTGTTGTAGTCTTTAGTTTTCTATGTTGTGTCATCTGTACTATTATTTGTCTGTTTGTCTTTTTATTTTTGGCCATGGCGTTGTCAGTTTGTTTTCGATCTATGAGTTTGACTGTCCCTCTGATATCTTTCGTCCCTCTTTGCAGAATATTGAAACCTAAATTTCCTAAAAGCTGTACCAAACACGGATAATGCCATCAATGCTTGGGGTAGAAAACATTTGATAGACAGTAAATTTTCATAAAATGAACGTATGTATTAAATTAAATGCGATTTTCATGACAACACAACAGTGATGAATACTAGGCAACCGTTCTTTGTCGTCATAATGTGACCGTGAACATTATTATTTGCAGCTGCATTCGTGCCATTTCTACATTTTAATAGTTGCGATTTTTATGTAGATGATGAATTCCAACATAAGTTAATTTCACAAAAGATCCTAAAATAATATTTTAAATACATTGATGCACGAGAAAGGAAAAAAACTAGAAAATAGTAAATGCAATACGCAATTGTACGAAGCATTAAGATAAATAGAAGTTTGAATATCATTCAGACACAAACAGTCATCATCATTTTGGAAAAAATCTAGATAGACATAATCAGGATAGTCAGAGTTGGATTAGTATGCATACAATTATGGTGGTAATCCCTTATCATGATTCATGTGATTGGTAGGTGATTTTTCACAAACTTATGACGGGTGACCTACATTTGCGCGAATTTTATTTCTGGCAGGTATTACGCTTGGGCGAATTTATCTGTAAAATACCTGTATTTTTATTTGTATTTAATCCTGAAAATAACCAAAACTATATGAAAAAACGTTGTAAAAAATTATTCATATTGATAAATACATTTTAATCTATTTCTTATATAAATATGTAAAAGCAAAGTCTTGAATAAAATACGCTGTGTATTTCCTGGAAAATACTTTTGTTTTATTTTAGAATTCATAATATTAATTTTAACGTTTTACGATTTTTCAATAATTTTTTAATAGAAACTTGAATTAATACGAGCAAATGTAGTAGTTTATCAAAAGGTAAATTTAGAGCAAACGTAATGGATTTGGTAGCGCAAACGTGGGAAGTATTTTCGCGCAAACATAAATTTCATCATCGGTACAAGGACATCATTCGAAATATAAATTAACATGCAGACATCTTATACGATCAGGTATTTCACATCCAATCTTTTATGGTAATATTCTTTACAAAGCACAAAATGTCGGCATTCACCTCAAAAGCTAACCAAACCTTTAAACAGACTTATTCGGAAGGATATAGTTACGATACTGTTGTCAAGTCATATTTTGGTATTAATATTGATTCACTCATAGGGTCTTTGCATCGGAAATAAACACAATTATTCTAAAACCAGTTGTTGGCATGATACGGGTTATGTTCCTATCATATATTTTACGATGGTATGATACTACACTCTAACAGGATGGATTGTACTTGATTTTCATATAATGAAGACATAATCTTTCAATCAGTTTAATTGAGGTCTGGAGCTGGCATGTCAGTAACTGCTAGTAGTCCTTTGTTAATTTATGTATTATTGTCATTTTGCTTAGTTTCTTTTGTTACCTATTCTGACATCGGACTCGGACTTCTTTTAAACGGAGTTTTACTGTGCGTATTGCTGTGTGTTTGTTTATTCTACATTGGCTAGAGGTATAGGGGCAGGGTTGAGATCTCACAAAACATGTTTAACCCGCCGCATTTTGCGCCTGTCCCAAGTCAGGAACCTCTGGCCTTTGTTATTCGTGTATGTTTTTAACTTTAGTTCATTTATATGTTTTGGAATTAAGTATGACGTCCATTTTCACTGAACTAGTACACATTTTTATTTAGGGGCCACCTCAGGACAACCTCCGGGTGCGGATTTTCTCGCTGCGTTGAAGATCCATAGGTGGCCTTCGGCTGTTATCTGCTCTTTGGCCGGGTTGTTGTCTCTTTGACATATTCCCCATTTCTATTCTCAATTTTATTATAAGACAAATTCGCACAAACGTACTGCGCCGTTTATTATATTTAGCAAACGACGTACTTTCGGTTGTTACCCCAACAGTTGCACGGTTTCCACAACAACCATCTTTACCTGGAATATAATTAAAAGAAAATTATGACTAAATGTGTATTCGATAATCGACCACATGCTAGAAAATTAGAAATTTTGATCTGTAGAGATTTCCTGCTTCATTAATGTCAAATGAGAATGCAAATAACAACAACATGGATAGAAATTGGTATGTAGGTCTAAAAAAAAACAATTTTTGTTCATATTTACTGTTCGGCGTCAATAACACAACCTAGCCTGTTGTCTTTCAGTTTTTCAAAGAGAATGAGTAATTATCCTGTATACACTCCAATCGATGGAAAACGATGAAAATCGAAATTTACCTCATCGATAAAAGAAACAGTCGGTACTCAACTGCAAACCTAATCATTTGAAGACATTGAAGCCATGCACTTGATTCAAAACCTTTTTGAATTTTATTATTATTTGTAGCATCAGAATGTCCTCATGTTTTTATACTAGTGGAGGCAAAGTATTAGGTACAATGTAATTTCGTCGAAATTCATCTAAATATAAAATTTCATCCATGTAGCATTTATAATTCCAAAGATACAATCAATTAAAAGTGAAAAAAAGGTTTATAAATGTATATAATGTACATAAAAGTGGCGAAACATGAATTTTCACTTTAAAATGCGTTTTCTCTAAAATTCGACAACAGAATTTTGATTTATGATTATATACAATTGCAGAAAAAATCAAGTTTTATTGAAATAAAAATATCAGTGTGTCAGCGAATTCGGTTTTTTTCAATATAATTCCATTGATAAAATGATGAACTAATGATTTAAAATTGATTTATTGCATAGTTAATACACTTTTTGTTTATTGTGTTTTAAATGCAAAGTCCATTATTTACGATTTGCCATTCAAATCTTTTCATAACATTAAATTTAAAATACTAAATCATATAATATGAAGCGACTTGTGGACTTTGATCATAATTAAACATGTGTTCCCTCTAAATTTTAATGATAACCGAAAATTCATTGAATTTGCAGCAATTTTTTAAATGTATAAATTTGTCTATCATCATGGCATTCAGTTTTATAAAGAAAACGCATTGGATATAAACGTCAACATAATTCAATAAGCAGTTGTGTATTAAAATTATATTCGTTGAGCTGTTATGGATCTGCCCACGGCAGCTAGAAATTGTTTTACATTCACTTGTTGATGCTGGTTGTTTGTTGTTTAATATTGTTGAATAAATGCCATGACAAATAATCAGCCAAATTTCGACTGTTTTGTTTATATCATACTTACAAAGGAAGGAAATAACAAAATCTGATAGTATTATAAGCATTGCACCCATCTAATATGCACTTATCTTGATATGCAACGTGAAAAGGGTCAAAACGACAAACTTGAAGCCGTCTCGCTGCAATCGGATTTTTTTATGTTTTTTTTAAACATTACGCAAAGTAAATAGACTTCTGCTCATACTTAATTGAATAAGACGGTAAAAACGAATCCGGTTATCCCTTATAGTTTTATATCGTTAAAACGGAAATTTTTACGACAAGAGCATATCATTTTTAACTAAATTATGTCGGATGGATTTTCGAGAAATTGCCATATAAAGAGAAACAATGCAAATTTTCGACGCATTTTACACACATTCCATACACTGATGGAACCACAATAAACGTCATGTTTGTGGAAGATTTAAAGAAAATAAAATCCTAACAAGTTTGAGCTTTCTAAAAAGCTGTGGACTGCTTCGCTCTATCCTAATTTAAGGTAATATGTGTGCATGTGGTTCTTGATTTAGTATTGAAATGTGGTATTTTAGACATTGATTGATATAAAATGGATGTCTTAGACTTGGAATATCAATTTTTGTATATATATTAAGATGAACTTTTCTGAAATTTTAAACTGGCTGTTCAGTGTTTAGTTGTCAATGTGTTTTTGTGGAGTGTGGTTTTCTAGTTCTTTCAGCTGGTCATTGACTTGCGATTTTGATTGCTAGTTCTGTATATAATTTATTTAGATATATATGAATGTTTAGGTATGTTGATTAAGAGTAACATGATTTCGAGTGATGAAGACAATAACAATCAAAACCAAGGCATTTACAAATAGACACGACTCTGGAGGTGTGCCTAGATTGGCAGAAGTTATAAAATACAGATAATGCATTTTTGTAAACATTGTTTAGGAACATTTTTAGCAAAACAAATCGTGCATATTGCAGATTAACAAAGCAAATAAACACGTATTAACAATTGATATTTCAATATTCTATTTCAGTGTGCAATATATGCATAATAAAACGAACATGAATTAATGACAGTTGATCGGAACTGAAATACACATATTTAATTTTCCGGCATTTGATGTCTTATCTTGAGACGAGAAAAGTCTGTAATTCTTTATCTCATTTAAGCCAATAGCTGTTGCTGTATCTCAGCCGCATCATAAAGCAACCAATCAGAATCTATATGTGATAAGTAATTATTTCAAGATGGCGTATATATCGACTGAAACTAATAGCTCCGTACCATGATGCGAAGCAACAATATCATGAATATGCACATATTTAGTATTGTTTAGTATATGTTCTAACACCCTACATAATATAAGAGCTCTAACTTGCAGACTGTTGGAGGAGTTAACTGGACAAAACATGTACCCTGCATGTCTTACATGACAATAAAATGACAAAGTTGAACAATCCGTCATTCGTGGAAAATTTTAAGAAAATCAAAATTCTTGACAATATGCACACTTTTAGTATATATGAGACGATGTGGTATGATTGCCAGTGAGAAAACTCTCACAAGAGACCTAATGACACAGAAATTAACAACTATAGGTCACCGTACGGCATTCAACAATGAGTAAAACCCATACCACATAGTCAGCTATACAAGGCCCCGAAATAACAAATATAAAACAATTCAAACGAGAAAACTTACATGATGTATGTATAAAATAATGAACGAAAACAAATATGATAATACAGCAACAAACAACAACCACTGAATTACAGGCTCCTGACTTGGGACAGGCACATACAGAATGTGGCGGGTTAAACTAGTTTGAAGGCGCGCCAACCCTCCCTAACCTGGCACAGTGGTGTAACAGTACAACATTAGAACATACTATAAAATCAGTTGAAAAGGGCTAAATTCATCAGATCGATACAAAGCAGAAATGCATCTAACAAAAACAGTGGACGTGGACGGGTACTTATGCATCCCCATAACAAAAGGCACTAAGTATAGATCTGACAGTACTCGCAGTTACTGACAGCTAGTTCAAAGCCAATAACAACTTATGAAAAATCATACATCTAAGACTAAAATATCAATCAGTACACATCCAACATCCAATGGATTTAGTGTAAAGATGTCATTAACAGTCAGAGAAAACATGACCTTGTGCAATGCCAAGATACAGGTATCGACAGATTGTAGAGCCATGAATGTGCATACGTATATAAAAATAATATTTAGTTTGATTTTAATTTACTGATAACAAAATCAATATTAATACCAATAAAAACAATATTCAAAGATCTAATTATACTGTTGAATTGGTAACCTTTTAGAATAAGTTTATTTAAAGGATCGATAAGTTTACCCGGATCGTATCTAAATTTCCGGGCTCGGTAAACAACATCTCCGTAAAAATAAGGATGTGCTATCCCGTTAAAAATAAGTTTTCTACAGGTACAACCAAACTTCCAAACCAAATCTTTATATCTATGGAAGAATTTAGTAAAGGTTTTAAGTTATTTGTGGTAACGAAATCCCTGACTTAATAATTTATCAGTAATACATAGATTACGTTCATTGAAATCCAAAACATCACAACAGACACGGGCATAGCGAACGAGTTGTGATATATAAACACCGTAAGATGGTACCAAAGGAACATTAGCGTCCAAAATATGTTCTTATATCCTACAAAGAATTAAAAGTTCTTGGGTTGAAACAGTAGTAGGATTTAGCCGGACAAACAGTACTCTGTGACTGAAAGTGTCTAAAACGACATAGTTCAACAATCCATTATGTGTCGATAATTTCAAGAAAAACAAAATCCTCATAATTTGCACAACTCAATTATGCGTACTATCATTCTACATTATAAAAAGTTCAGCTGTAAAACTGAAGCAGGAATGAGCCGGACGAACAATCTACCCTGCATGCCTTATATAATAATGAAATGACCAATTTCAACAACCTATCATTTGTTGAAAGTTTCAAGAAAATCAAAATCCTGACAATATGTACTAACAATCTACATAATATAAAGAGATTTGCTTCAAACTTGTACAAGGAGTTAGCCGGACAAACCATAAACCAAATGTTGGACGAACGAAATGACAGGAGTAAATATCATATTCTCCCGACATTATAAATAAAAAATATAATTTGTCATATTAATACTCACAACAGCAGCCACCAATGATCTGTATAATTAATAGTATCCACGATAGACCTAGTACAACTATTACAATATGTAACGACCAACCAAAACCACTTGCACTTGTAGAAAGACTTCCAACAATTTTTGTTATGAATATGATCACCACTGCACTCTGTAAAATACCTGAAACATAATTAGAAAAATCAATGAATAATATGATCTATCTTTAAGTCCAAAAGAATAGAGTAAAGAACTCCGTATACATATTTTTGCAAGAGGTTAATAAACCTTCCTCAGAATGAAAGGCTTCCGTTTGCTTCCTATAAACACATAGCGATGAATGGAGTTCTAAGTTATAGATTGTTAGCCTTCTTTCGTAGAAACTCTGATGCATAGACATCTTACAAAACTTCTCCAAACAAGGAGTTTGATCCCCTCTCAATCTCGCATTGCCGGCCGAAATTTCGCTTTAATTTGAGATACGCAACCTGTCCTGCGGAAGGAACGTAAACTATTATTCCATTTCAAAATGTACCACGCAGAACGAAACAGACTGCTCCATTATCATTCTTTAAGAGTACCGATGTGTGTACTATATTTTCGTACCTACCCAACTTTTAATACATTTCTTGTGTCAATTAGTTAGCTTTGTTAATCAGTAACGATACCATACTGACGGAAATTAAAAACCTCATTTGATTGCCTTTAAACTACATACAGTTTTTTAGCACATGAAATGATAGCTCTGTTCAACTTGCCTTTCCGTGACTTTTATTAAAATGACAAATGTTGATACACCAAAGTTTAAGATCGAATAAGGTTCATATCTTTGTGAAATCATACAAAATTATATTCCATATATCGGTGTATAAGTTCTTTTATGTCAAAGAAACATTATCGCATATCAGGGTAATCAATATTCTTCGTGCAATTGTATACAATGTAAGCAAACCAATCCAATTGTTTTGTCAACTTTATACATACGAAATTTGCAGAGCATTAATCTATTGTTGAAGACTGTGTTAACCTTCTGAGTTCTTTTGCTTGGTTCATGTAATTAGATTTCGGAGAAGAAAAATTAAAACTAATAACAAACGACTTACACCAAACAGAAATGGCAATAGCGGTACATGAAGTTGCCTTTGAGCCTCTACATTCTTTAAAACCTAAAGAAGGAAGCGGTATAATCAAAACTATACCGAACCAACTACATGCTACTATTGAAAGGTAATAAACTGCATCTAGCCATTCTGAAAGTAAAAAGAAATGATGAAAATACTCATGTTAATTTCACCATGTTTACCTGTTGTGTTATCGTCGTTTAAAATAACATTTTAATAATATTTCTTATCAAGTTTTCTTTGTCAGTAATGATAAGAAACTTGTTGATATTTATCAACATCTGTGTGTGTAATGCTTATATGTAGCCAAGAACCTATACTTAATGCATGATTTGCATTGGGCGTTTTTGGTATGTGTGACTGCGCTCACTGTGACTTGAAGATGTAAAAGGCAATAAATTTGATGTTATTTTGCTTTTTTGTATTTTCATAGGTTACGGCCTTCAACATTGCACAAACCCATACTGTATAGTACAAACTATAAAGGCCACGCACTGACACACGGATAAACAATTCAAAAGAAAATCAAACTGCCTGATTTATACTTCAACAATGAACAAAAACATATATGGCTGACAGCCGCCACCAACAACAAATGGGTTCTTGGCTTGGGATATGCACATAGGAAGAGGGTAAAACATGTTCGTTAGCGTGCAATAAGTTTATATGGATCGTATATTAATTTACAAGCTCTTTAAACAACATCCAATGTGTTTCAATTTGTTATAAGATTTCTACAAGTAATAGTATATCAAAACTTCCAAACCAAATCTTGATTTTTATGAAATAAAGGATTAAAGGTTAGTAATTTAGGGTAACGCAATTCATGACTTAATAATTTTAGTTTTATCCAGATAATGTCAAATGAAATCTTAAATGTCGCTGAACAGATAGTTTAAATAGAAAATTCTTGATTATTCAAAAGCAGGACTATTAACAAGGTGACGATACTTGTTAATACATTTTGTATTAGATCTTTACCGAGTTTGACCCAAATCTGTGCAGGAACAATTCTGATATTTAAGGAGCGCAAGTGGTGCCCATAGGTATACCTACAACCTGTCGATTAACTTTATTTCCAAAACGTAAAAGTTACAGTTTTAATCATCTCATCAGTTCTAGTAAGTATATCTAACATATTTATCCTTTTCATTACAAAACAAAGCTTTATACAAATTACAGCATATTTTTCAAACGACTGTTCTGTTTGATGAGATTGCATGAAACTGTAGTTTACAGGGTCGAAATGTCAAAACTGTTAAGTGAATCAAAAGCAGGTAATTTATCTAAAACATCCAAAGAGGTTTGTTTCACTCCAAAATACCTAATTTTATTATTTTCATATGCTTTATACAAAATAAGATCACGTTACATACAATGCAAAGCGTGACACCATGATAATTTGATAAATATATGGTAACTACAAGAAACTATAGATACAGACTTTTAGAATTGTGAAAAAAATATTTAAAGGTAGAACTGTATACATTTTGTATATCTATTTCTGAAAAAATAATTGTATACTACATATAAAAATATAAGCTTACAATTTTGACCTTTTCTAATCTAAAATTTCTATTTGATTTACACAGTAAACAGTTACGTCCTATTCAAAATTTTCTGAACATTGTCTTTACTTATACTCAATTGATTTTCTTTGCAGTTAGTCAACATTCATAATTTAAGTTTCGAATTTCGTTAATGTGCAACTTCTACTTACTAGACACTGGTTTTACTTTAAACTTTTGTTTAGTTAAGTTCTTAAATATTTAAATGACAAAACTAGTCTTTGGATGCCACAAAACCAAAATGTAGCTCTTCATATAATGTTGGATATGATATACAATTCATCTTCATCGTGATTCTAAATATTATACATTTATCAAAATAATCAGTTCAGGTGGGACAGATTGGTCTTTTCGCTTTACAACATGTCATAGTTATATTCTTTGCAGTTTGTATGCACGAACTATAAGAAAATAACAAAAAGGCAATCAAAATCAATAAAAGACCAAGAACAGACAACAACATTGGCAAAATTAAAAGCGAAAAGACCTGTCTTACAGTGCTTCGCAAAATATCTTGGAAAATATGATCAAACCGAAAATTTGGCTGTAAACTGTTAACTTAAAACCGATTGATGAATTTATGTGTAGTGAAACCAGAACAACGTATTTATAAGTTTTCCATTACATGTTCATTTGTATTTGTATAACAACAGTTGTAGCAAACCAGACTGTATATGTAGTATCAGTTATTTCAGTCCTAATCGGATGAAATCGCAGTTGTTAAATATACAGTAAAAGGACATCTTTTATATTATGTAATGTGAAGTTCATGTACTAAGATATGTTGGACTTCGCGACTCTTAGCAGCACAGTCTTATTTCCAAATGTATACCAAAATTGCAAAACCAGTAAAAATTTATAACTGTAGATTTATTCACCAGTAATCTAACACAACAATCTTACTATACATGCTATATCTGGAGTTTACAGTTAGGATTTTTGCTTGTAAGAGAGCTGTCTACATATTCCATCATTTTATATTTTGATGATCTTGACTGTGAATCAGCTTATTTTGTTTGTGGTTTTGATATATGTCTGTGAAACGAAAGGCAGTCTAAACAAACAAGGCATATATCAGACATTAATAACAATTCAAATGGCCATTTATCAGAATTTAAATTGGTCTGGTCATTCAATCCTTTCTATTCGACTTCGCATCATCGAAAAATATACCACATCACTAACACTTATCTTCTTGAAACACCTCTCTGTACACGAAAAGAAGGCTATTGGATTCGGGAAAAATAATATAAACCTGATATGCTTATTCATTGCATATACTAAAACTTGCCATGGAAAACCTGTTTCCATTTATACAAAAGTCGTTGTGTATATTTCACATCCCCACTTAACTATATTTTATACACCTTTCAAAATCTTATTCTTAAAGATCCGGTTTTTATGCAGTGGATAATGATTTCGAATTCGTAACCTTTGACCTTAATGATGTTAAATTATGGTAACAGTGTGGGCATTGTCGCTGATCTGTTAAATGATTAGACGAACAAGTCATTGTCGGTGTTCGAACGTACGTTTGTTTAATAATTTGTGATGTACAGCAGGGGATAGTTTTAGAATATGGTTTACGAATTTGTTGATGTCTTATGATTAGATTCGATTACCAATCTGTTGTTGTATGATAGTATCTTTCACCTCTCTGTTCACCTATGGATATCCGAGATAAAAACTATCTAACAATGGTACAATTAGTGAACGTATTCTTGATAAATAGCTTCTTACCACTATAGAAAATATTACTGGTGGACAATTAACTAGAACGTCTATTATGCTTAGATCAAAACATTCAGACAAACTAAGTCAGGAATCTGATGTACAGTAGTTGTCGTTTGTTTATGTAATTTATACGTGTTTCTCGTTTCTCGTTTTTATATAGACTAGACCGTTGGTTTTACCGTTTGAATGGTTTTACACTAGTACTTTTGGGGCCCTATATAGCTTGTTGTTCGGTGTGAGCCAAGGCTCCGTGTTGAAGGCCGTACATTGACCTATAATGGTTTACTTTTATAAATTGTTATTTGGATGGAGAGTTGTCTCATTGGCACTCACACCACATCTTCCGATATCTATAAACATAATAAAGGTATTGGAATTCATGATCATTATCACTAAATGGATGCGAAATTATTTCCAAACTTGCAGGCTTTCTGTTCACTGCCATCGCGATCGCATGCTCTTGATCATTTATGCCTATGCATACCGTCTGAACATGGAAATCTGGATTTTATATAAAGCTTAATAAATCTACAATTGAAGCTTTATTTGCCGGAATGCTATAAAATATCTTCCACTGACAATTTACAAGGAAATTTCAGATTCAACATTTATTCACTACATTTTTATATATGCAAGTGCAGTCAAAACTTGATAATCTTAATGTTTTGTTTTATATTTTAATATCACAGGCACTTGTCTCTGAGTAAAACCGACCATACCTTTATAAGTTACTGATTAACGGTATATATGTATATGAATGAGAGACAAGTGTTCAATTTTCAGAATTTTCATCATTCTGAGGTCAAATTTAGGGATTCAAATATGATAAAAAAAAACAGTTTAGGTTTTAAAAGTATGTTCCCACCTGAAGACATCGAATATTTTTAAAGATAGTTCTTGTTTAAGATTACCTTTGAGATCAGGGAGTATATCCGTAACTTTGTGACAGCTTAAGTCATCTATGGTATCGTAGCAATATCGCCTTATGCCAAGATGATATTCTTTTTCCTTTATCCATACATTTGTAAGCAGACCACACAAGAGACCAATCTCAATTAAACAAGATGCAATAAGAACTAAAATTGAAACCCATTTCATTGATCCCATGGTCATCAGAAAAATTCCGAATATTTAACTTCCTTGACAACACCTATAAACATGATAAACAAGTGTCATCCCTATTTTGAATAATTGGTACAAAGATTTTTGAAAGATTAAATGTTGATACATAATCAATGATCATGTATCATATAGATTATATAACTTATCATTTAAATGCATGTATTTGCTGTGATTTACAATAGGAGAGACATTTAAAGATTATCTAAGTCAACATTAAAATAGGTTTTTACATTCATCTGTGGGTAATGAGTGAAAGAGGGCGATATATACCAAAGGGATAATCAAACTCAAAAGTCGACAACAAACTGACAACACCATGGCAAAAAAATTGAAAAACAACAAAAGACAAACAACAGTATCCAAAACACAACACATAAAACCAAAGACACATTGTCATTATATTTCTACCCATTGTTATATTCTCTCCGTGAAATTGCACCCCATTGATATATTCGACATTTCAAAAGCTGATCCATACCAACGGCACGTCTAGTTAAGGAAGAGACCACCCTTCTCTTGTACTTATCAAACAATATTTATCCATCCGATTTAATAGCAATATAATTCATCAATCGGTTCCGTGTATACATTCTTCACCTTTCCGTAAGGCATTCTCAATTTTATAATCCATTTAAGCTAATAGAATCGGAGGAGTATCATCTGAAACCAATCACAACTAACTTTTGTTACGTAATAATTTCAGGATGGCGTGTATATCTATGAAACTAATAATTTTGCATTGTGGTGCGAAGCAAATAGTTAGTTTTATTTAGGTTAAAATAATTTAGGAAAATATTTTTACAAAATTGATTATCTGTATTTTGTTTTTTGTTTTGTTTAAATCAATTTGAAGAGACCCTTGCTATATATGAGCTGCGTTGGATATAAATCGACCTTATGCAAGTGCACGTATACATGTGCATGTATAAGACTTTGATTGAGTTTGGAACATTCAAATACGAAATAAAAGATGAATTTTGGTCTGTTTTGTAAGGTTCTTATATCGCCTCAATTTTCAAACAGTAGCATACTTTGCATCCAGTTTTTTTCGAACTGAAATAAGTAAACAGGTGTATTGATACTCATTTGCATAAGGTCGATTTCTTTTGACGCAGCTCAGTCATGTTTATATCGGAATAAGGTCCTCTTGGATTTGCCTAGTTACTTTTAATTCAGAAACTTTAATGTTTGCTGCATGTAAACTGATTTTGTTGATATATTCCCGAACGTCTCTGGACTAGTTGCTTACTAGTATATATAAATGTATTATACGTCGAGTTTGAGTGTTCCAGTGACTAATGCAGTAAATACATTGAGTTTGGTTTATGTGGAAATTCTTTTTAGACTTGTTTCTTCATTATTACTATTTACCAAAATGTTTTCTTTTTAATCTATAATCCTCGCTGAGAAGGTGCCAATCGTATAGAAAAGTCACATTTCTAGATTAAAGGATCAATTACAGAATTGGCAAACAGACTATTTAACAGAGAAAAGAAGTAACTACCGGTTTTAAAAGTCACTTCCGGTTTCAGCAGATAGCTTAATATCTTTGACTGATTTTGAAAATACATAGATTGTAGTACTGTTTTGAAAAATGGGAAATTATTTGCTACTTTTGGTTTACACAATGTTTGTTCCGGCGTCACATAATAGTTAACTTTATGCATATGGTTAATCTATTCAGATATGGTACTTTATGCAGTCCAGTTTACTGTGCGTATTTCTGGCAAATTCTGTTATCCCTTTTCCTGTATCATCCAAAATATATGGTTGATAGGTACTTTTCTATAATAAGGGTGATAATTAGCTACTTATAGTAATTCACTACCTGTGTCGTGTTATATACTTACACTGAATCCAAAATAGAATGGTTAACAGTAATTCACTACCGGTGTCGAGTAATTTACTTTACACTGAATTCCAAAATATAATGATTAACAGTAATTTACTACCGGTGTCGTGTTATTTACTTTACACTGAATCCCAAAATATATGGTTTAAAGGCACTTTTCCTTGAAGCAATAGTATAGTATACAAATCCTTGCTTGAAGTAATTGCGAAAACAAAATGAAAATAACTGTTAAATATATTTCTATATGCCAATCAATCAAAAATACATCTAAAAGTGTATTTGTATCTGGGACCAATATATTTTACTGAAGTAGTTTCAGATTTGAATGTATGCTTTTTATCATTCTGAAAAATTTCAAATGTATTTCAAATCAGATTTTGACAAAATGTTTATCCCGGACTTCTTTGATAGTTCCAATGAAAAGAGTTGATAACGACTATAAGATTATATACATGTATCAATGTATTTTAATGAACAAATTGTTCAATCTGTTAAATTTATTCACGCTTTTATAGACTCGGGACGGTTTAGAACTTGATATACTGCATGGTATCCTTTAAAGTTCTTTACGGTTATTTTTGTTGTTTGGCCGATGACTCATTGAAATATACCCCACATCTCCTGACCGATAGCTATCCACCTTTTTCTTATTTTTTTGGAAATGTGTCTTGTTATCGGTAATTTTAGGTTGAATAACATCACAAAATATACTCGATATGTTTATGTAAAAGTAAATTATAAGCCTGATATCTCTGATAAGTTTTCTTTTCACAACAAAATCAAATGTATACTCAAATCTTTGTTGATAGTATGCATCAAAGAACCTCCTTCTGAATATACAATTATAATTCGTCTCAATCTAATATATATTAAGTTGCTAATAACAAAACGTCAAAACATAAATTCCTGCATGATGAACATTAATTACAATGAAATTAAAACTAATTATATATAATAATAAGATACATCGTTTATGTTGAAATCGTCATACAAACTTATACATGTAGCATGCTAAAATTAAGATCATATACATAATAATGCTACAGGAAAAAATACAAGGCACCCAGCAAGTCCTTCGCCGTTGATTTTCCATTGTTCTCCTTTATAAACTCCCGATGTCTGTGTATATACTTCCCAATATTCTAGGATTTACTCTGTTCCAGACACAATGCATGATAGAACAAGCCCATAAGGAATATCTGAATAATAAATGCAAAATAAACAAGTGTGTCTAATGATTGCATATAATTATGCTCCAAATAACAAGTACCAAAGGGTAGCTGGGAATAGAAATATGATCACATTTGTCTTCTTCCGAATCCATTGCGTTTGGCTGTGTGCGATGTATCAATACGCAACCACTTCCGGTCAAAATGGAATGCCTTGTGGAGAGACAATATTCTTCATATTTTGATAAAACCTTTGATATATAAGGAAGATGTGGTATGATTGCCAATGGGACATCTCTCAACAAGAGGCCAAATGACACAGAAATTAACAACTATAGGTCACCGTACGGCCTTCAACAATGAGCAAAGCCCATATAGCGTAGTCAGCTATAAAATGCCCCTAACACTACTTTCCGAATACGTGTTTCTGGAATAACTTTATGAAGTAAGCTCAAGACTAAAAGTTTGGCAGGTAAAACATTAATCGTTTTAGAGCATAGAAAGGCCAAACGAACTTAATAAATAGTACATTCAAAATCGTCTGAGATCAACTTTGTTTGGGGTAGTACCAACATATGCTTTTAATACAATTACATTATTTAGGAACTATAAATTCACAGAGAACATGCATGCTACCGTATATGGGCCATACCTACTGTTCATATCACAGCAAAGAGGTACCGACCTAGTGGTAATAAAATGTATGATATAGTGGTTACCACATATGGTTTTGAGGTAAATCGCCAAGGATTGTATGCTATGAATTTAAAAGTTTCTATTACTATTGCTAATCATTTAAACTGACCAAAATAAGATAAGTTAACAGAAAGTAATATATATATATATATATATATATATAGAGATTTTGTCTGTTTCTTTTGGTTTGTATTTTTATGTACATACTTTTGTTTTTAATATTATGAAAGTATTAGTGTAGCTTGTACATGATACTATGAAGAAGAAAGTAAAAGCAATACTCACTTGGACTTAACCGCTACCCATCCAATCAGATAAGCCATAAGAACACACGACAGAGATTGTACAAATATTGTTAAGTATGGTCTTGGTACTTTTAACTTGTAGGTCAACAGTATCATGACTGGCACATGAAATAGACCCCAAATAATACCACTGAAATGTAAATATACACATATAGTATTAAAATTTAACAAATATTACAAAGGAAATGAAATGATAATAAAAGATAGTGATCTGGCGGCGGCGGCGGCGGCGTTAGCTAACTTCTTAAAAGCTTTATATTTTTGAAGGTGGAAGACCTGGATGCTTCATACCTTGTATATAGATGCCTTAAGTTATGAAGTTTCCGTCTGTCATATGTCCATTGTCATTGACCTCATTTTCATGGTTCAGTGACTACTTGAAAAAAAGTTAAGTTTTTGTAATGTTAATTTCTTTCTTATTATGAGTAATAGGATAACTATATATAGAATTTGCGTACCTTGCAAGGTCCTCATGCGCGTCAGACAGTTTTCATCTGACCTCGACCTCATTTCATGAATCAGTGAACAAGGTTAAGTTTTCGTGGTCAAGTCCATATCTCAGATACTATAAGCAATAGGTCTTCTATATTTGGTGTATGGAATGATTGTAAGGTGTACATGTCTAACTGGCAGGTGTCATCTGACCTTGACCTCATTTTCATGGTTCAGTGGTCAAAGTTAAGTTTTTGTGTTTTGATCTCTTTTTCTAATACTATATGCAATACGTCAACTATATTTGTTGTATGGAAATATTTTATGATGCAAATGTCAGTCTCGCAGGTTTTATTTGACCTTGACGTCATTTTCACGGTTCATTGCTCAGTGTTAAGTTTTTGTGTTTGGTCTGTTTTTCTTAAGCTATAAGCAATAGGTCAACTATATTTGTTGTATGGAAGGATTGTAAAGTTACATGTCTGTCTGGCATGGTTCATCTGACCTTGACCTCATTTTCATGGTTCATTGGTCAATGTTTAGTTTTCCTGGTTAAGTCTGTTTCTTAGAAACTATAAGCAATAGGTCAACTATATTTGGTGTATTGAATGATTGTAAGGTGTACATGTATTTCCCATTTGGTTTATCTGACCTTGACCTCATTTTCTTGGATCATGTTAAGTTTATGTGATACTTGTAGTTAAGCTTTATATTTAGGACTATCAACATAAAATCAATGGTCAGTAAAGAAGGCGAGACATTTCAGCGTGTGCACTCTTGTTCTATTTGCTGTCAATATTTCAAAACCATTATTGTGGTCATCCCACTACAGAGCGTACCTAATTGTTTCAATGTTTTATTTAATGTTGGTCTTAAATATGTATGAGAAATTTGCCACTGGACGTCAATAAAAAAACAAACAACGGCCGGTCAATGATTTAGTAAAATTAAATTATAATAACTGTTAATGTTTATCAGCTACATGTATGTATACTTTTTGATTTTCATAATTATTTATATCTACCTGATTAATAATGCTGAAAGTGGTGAATAAATTGAAAGAAGACAGGGGAGCAGGTAACATCTCCATCCAATCTCCTCACCGGCAGCTCTTAGAAAACCTCTCATTATATCAGAATTATGTTCATGAATTGCATTGCTCTGATTAGTGGTATCTACTGCAACAAATGCAAATTGCATTATAGGAGGAAATCTATCTACATGTTTACGATAAAAATTTGAATATTTGGTTCTTAATCTTAAAGTATGCTACTAGATTTACTGTTACTGAAAGCTAGTTCAATGCCAATAACAACTACTAAGTAACATATAAATCATGTTCTCCCAGGCTAAAGTTAAATTTTGTAAAAATATAACGGAACTATAAACAACTGTCATACAAGTGTGAGGTTTAGCTAGCTATAAAACCAGGTGTAACACATCATTTTCTTCGGAAAATGCCTGTACCAAGTCAGGAATATGGCAGCTGTTTTCCACTCGTTCCGTTGGTTTATAACGTTTGATTTTGTCACTTTGCATGGACTTCCTTCCCCTTTTAAATTTACCTTAGAGTTCGGTATTTCTGTTATACTTTTTAAAATCATGCATGAAATTCATCATTATTTTTCCACAAGATTTGATCGTCTACAACTGAAATTTAGAACATTCACAGAGAAATTGGGTGTATATAGCTCTTCATTTGATTATCCTGATTTGGCTACCCAAACTTTATCCTGATTTGGCTACCCAAACTTTATCCTGATTTGGCTACCCAAACTTTATCCTGATTTGGCTACCCAAACTTTATCCTGATTTGGCTACCTAAACTTTATCCTGATTTGGCTACCTAAACTTTATCCTGATTTGGCTACCTATACTTTATCCTGATTTTGCTACCCAAACTTTATCCTGATTTGGCTACCCAAACTTATGCCTATTAGTGTTCGAGATAAAAGATGATAACCTTCCAAGAACCAAAGAAAATAGCAAAAATATGCGTTCTGTATTAATTCTGTATGATTTTGTTTATCTAAGTAATTTAATGCAATAGACAAACTAAGTGATAAACATAGTTCCTGATTGTTCAATGATTTACCTTTTGTTGCCCAAGACAGCGATATATTTAAAGCAACACACCCATATACCAATACATACACCGCTATTATAGCAACACAGGAATATAACAGTGACCTTTGTATCTAAAAAATAAAGGAATAATAAAATCTAATATGATTGAAGACCTTGTTTGTTTGTTTGATTGTTTTAATTTTTGTTAAGTAGAAACACAAAGTCTTCAAACCAAGAGTGATTCAGTATAAGTATGTTTTAATCATTGCAGGTTTTTATATGAAGTTAGGTTACCGACGAAGGGAATGCGATTTGTCAAGTTTTAAATGGTAGCTCATGCATGTGTGGCAGATATTTAGAAATGTATATTTTTAAAATTCAAATATATGTTCATTGTCAGAAAATATAAAAGAATTGGACAAGATTTGGAAACGGGACAGAAAGCGACGCTTGTCGAACTTTTTCCAGTTTCGTATCAGTACTAACCCGAATAATTCAGTCGTTATATTCCGCTGATCTACGATTACTTCATTACCTCGCAAGTAGGAGAAATCGATTACGGGAGGGACTGAATTATTCGGGTTAATCGAGTACAAATAAATTAATTTAATTTTTTTGACAATGTACATATATTGTTTTAATCAGCAAATTACATCGCCACTTAAACGTTTAGTGTTTTAGTTTCAAATAGTTCCAATCTGATCTTTCCAAAAAAATCTACATGGTCCTTTTGACTGACAAATAGTCTATATCCCTATTTAGTCAGGAACAAATAATGTAATGTTTCTTCCACTGGAACTAATATTTGTACCTAATTTTATAAAGGAACTTCCATTCAATGACAACATTGCCGTTCGCTCAATATGGAAGTAGGGTAACAGGAGTCTTTATTTGTACAAATATGAATAAAACAAGAATTTATTTAAATATAAAAATAAGGAGATGTGGTATGATTGCCCATGAGACAACTCTCCACCAGAGACCACATGACATAGAAGTTAACAACTATAGGTCACTGTACGGCCTTCAACAATGAGCAAAACACATACCGCATAGTCAGCTATAAAAGGCCACGAAATGATAAAAACGAGAAAACTAACGGCCTGACTTACGTATGTACAAAACAAAGAACAAAAACAAATATAATATACAGCAACAAACGACAACCACTGAACTACAGGCTCCTGACTTGGGACAGACACAGACAGAATGTGGCGGAGATAACTAGTGTGTTGGCGCCAAACCTTCACCCTAACCTGGGATAGTGGTGTAACAGTACAACATAAGAACAAACTATAGAAATCAGTTGAAAAGGCTTTACTCATCAGATCGATACAAAGCAGAAAGACATCTAACAAAAACACAGACCGAACGTGGCAGGATATTTATACATTCCCACAACAAAAAAAGTACAGATTTGAGAGTACTCGAAGTTAATGACAGCTAGTTCAAAGCCAATGACAACTACTCAGTACATATTAAGAAAATATGTATTTGTATAGCTGCTATTTATGAAATAGTTGGTTTATTTCGGGACAAATGTGTATTATTTGGTGCTTATTTTAAATCAATACACTGTGTGTACTAATTGCGTTTTTATACATGCTATTGTTTTTCTTAAATTGCATATTGTTTTTCTTAAATTGTTTAACATTTCATACCGATATAACATGTTACTTTTATTATTCTTCCTTAAGTTTATTTTTTGTATTTACATTGTATCATAGGTCAAATTTATTTGTTCAGTGTATGTTCACTGGTGTTAATATGTCCTTTGATTGAGTTAGGCTATTTCAGTTGATATTTTATAGTGTGTCTTTCTATGTTGTGATATTACACTATTGTTTCAGAAAAAGGGTGAAGGTTTGGTATCATTAAAACGTTTAAACCCGCTGCATTTGTTTGCACATTTCCTAAGTCAGGAATCTGATGTTCAGTAGTTGTCGTTTGTTGATGTGGTTCATAAGTGTTTCTCGTTTTTTATATAGATTAGACCGTTGGTTTTCCCGTTTGAATGGTTTTACACTAGTAATTTTTGGGGCCCTTTATAGCTTACTGTTCGGTGTGAGCCAAGGCTCCGTGTTGAAGACCGTACTTTGACCTATAATGGTTTACTTCTATAAATTTTGACTTGGATGGAGAGTTGTCTAATTGGCACTCATACCCCATCTTCTATATATATAGACTATATGGCAATGCTTATAACGTTTTTACCAATACTTTACTTTAGAAATTATACAGTGTTATGCATGCATGCAAACCAACCTATTAGCTTATTGTATATTGTTAGAAAATGAAAGGATATGGAGTAAATGTACATGGGACAAAATCGCACACAATACATAGAAAACATAGAAAATTATCAATGAACAGGGCTTTTATTCCTGTTCTTCATCTTGACAGTTGGCGTAGGGTCTTCAACAATGAACAAATCATTCATACCCTACAACAACGTCAAGACGGCCCCTAGCGTCGACGTGTTGTATTTTTCATAGTGTGTGTTGGTTATATTAAGCTCTACAGAGTTTGTTATTTTTGTTGTATATGTACCGAATTTTAATAAACTTTATGTATATGAGTAAATAATCACTAAATTACAACGAAAACAAATTTAGTTAACTCATTATGATCAACCAATTGTAAATGTCTTAAAAGTTTATTCTAACCAGTACGAAAAACCATTCCACGAATGCGTTCCCAATTTTGATGTATACCCTGATAATATATATATATATAGAATTTCTTTACCTCGTTTATTCCTGTAATGGTTATGATAAACTCGACGTAGTTGTCCACAAACAATGGCAGGAAAAGTGTTGGAAAAAACATAGCATTTGCAAGAAAGCTAAATGACCAGTCTTTTCCAATATATATCCAAAGTGCTGTCAAAATCAATACACATGCTGCAAATATTAGACACATTGCCATGGTTTTGTAAATAACACAAATGGTGTGTATATCGATAGGAAGTGAGATTATGTTTCAATATTATTATCAGGCACGTAAGGGTAGGGCATATGTTAAAATATGGAAAAGAAATAACCTGGAATTTTATTTAATACAATACAAAAAGCAATTTACCTTTTGTGTACATACTCTAAATTAAATACATTGTATACTAATATGACGAATATAATGCACTATATAATCGTGTTACATTGTAAAAAATGACAAACTATTCCGGAAAGTATAAAGTGTCGTTTCGAGGCTTCACAACCAAGTGACAAAACAAAAACAACCAAAATGATCACAGGTCAAGTTGGCTGGAGGTAGCTGCAAGGTTAATTTCTAGTACATTTAGTTTTATAAAGCTCCGAATATTGAAACAATTCAGTTACATTTCTGCAAAAATCTTTTGGGTGTCAAACAATGTACTACGAATGCACTGTTGTATTATGACCTTGGTAGATATCCTTTGATATATCTTTGATTTTATATTACAAAATACAGGTTTCAACATTAATCATTGAATAATTGTATTCTTAAAAATTATTATCAAGGACAGGGTCAGAATCAATATAGTAACAGAAATAGTTGGATTCATCAGTTCAAGTATTTAATGTTTAATTTGGCTCAGAATGTCTTCTGGTACATTGTATAACCAAGGTTTTTAAGAGATATGCAACCTTCGAAATAATTTTTCCAAGCATTTAAACGTAGAACAGACTTGTTAGTATTCCATACAATACAGATTATTATTCTTCTTTGATGTATTCATTTATCAATTATGTTTTATGTACTAATTTATCAGTTATTGTATATCCTTATATATTTTATATGGCATTGTGCTGATGAGAATTATTTGCTTAAAGTATTAAAGAATTGAATTGAAAATTGATTTTAAATTGAAAGTTCCTAGCTAACCAGTCTGTGCTTTAAACATGAAGCATACTAATCTGAATCTGCTACATCAATCTGACTCCTAGCAAACCAGCCTATACTTTAAGCATGTAGCATACTTAGGGGAAACTCTACATCAATCTGACTACTAGCTAACCAGTCTGTGCTTTAAACATGAAGCATACTAATCCGAATCTGCTACATCAATCTGACTCCTAGCAAACCAGCCTATACTTTAAGCATGTAGCATACTTAGGGGAAACTCTACATCAATCTGACTACTAGCTAACCAGTCTATGCTTTAAGCATGAAGTATACTTAGCCGAATCTGCTACATCAATCGGACTCCTAGCAAACAAGTCTATGATTTAAGCATGTAGCATACTTAGAGGAATCTGCTACATCAACCTGACTCCTAGCAAACCAGTCTATTCTCTAAGCATGTAGCATACTTAGCCGAATTTTTACACCAATCTGACTCCTAGCAAACCAGTCTATGCTTCAAGCAGATAGCATACACAGAGGAATCTGCTACATAAATCTACCTCACAGCTACCAAGTCTATGCTTTAAGCATGCAGCATACTTAGGGGAATCTGCTGCATCAATCCTACTCCTAGCAAACCAGTCTATGCTTTAAGCATGTAGCATACTTAGGGGAATCTGCTACATCAATCTGACTCCTAGCTAACCAGGTCTATGCCTTAAGAATTTAGCATACTTACGGGAATCTACTACATTCATCTGACTCCTAGCTAAGCAGGTTATGCTTTAAGCATGTAGCATACTTATGAGAGTCTGCTATATTAATCTCACTTCTAGCTAACCAGTCTATGCTTTAAGCACTTAGCTACATTAATATGACTGCTAGCTAATCAGTCTATGCTTTAATCACTAAGCTACATTAATATGACTGCTAGCTAATCAGTCTATGCTTTAAGCACTTAGCTACATTAATATGACTGCTAGCTAATCATTCTATGCTTTAAGCACTTAGCTACATTAATATGACTGCTAGCTAATCAGTCTATACTTTAAGCACTTTAATCGGTCTATGCTTTAAGCACTTAGCTACATTAATATGACTGCTAGCTATAAGCACTTAGCTACATTTATATGACTGCTAGCTAACCAGTCAATGTTTTAAGCACTTAGCTACATTAACATGACTGCTAGCTAATCAGTCTATGCTTAAGAGTGTTGCATACTTAGGAGAATCTGCTATATTAATCTGACTCCTAGCTAACCAGTCTATGCTTTTAGCATGTAGCATACTTAGAGGAAACGATTTTTAAGTCTTTTGTTTGACCCAGCTGAAGATCGAACCAACAATAGTCGCTATCCAGTACTTAACCACAATACCACTAAACTGGATAAAGCCTTTTTAAATTCAATGATCTAGTATGAACAAAGATGAAGGATTATATATTTGGCTGAATTGAAACTAACCAAAAGCCACTTTAATTAGTGTTATTCACTTGGTGTCAGATTTAATATATAAAGAAACAAAAGTTAATAACTAGTTCCAACTTTTATTAGTCAACATTGTGAATAATATAAAAAGTTAACAAGAATTAAAAGTAATAAAAATTGAAATATAAATTCAAACTGGTAATGCCATTCAAATGCAACATTATGGTTAAAACAGTTTATACATGCTTGGATAATATCAAGTTTAAAATATTCACCGGTACATGTATTTCATTTAATTTTATAATAATTGGAACATTTCTGTCAAACTCTCTCACAAAGTTGTGTTAAAAATACATTAACAAATATTAATGGTTTTATAAACGAGACTATGTGGACTTTTGTTCAATTTCTGTCACAAAACATTTTTTTCACAAACATGGTGAATCTTACATGAAAACACTAATGGTGATTTAGTATTTAGAGTCTGCACCTTTGATACTTTTGTAGATGGTACAGACACAATAAATCTTTGGTATTAAAAATATGATATGGTATGTAAAATTTAGGACTTAAAAATAGGAACATAAATAATAATAATATACATACAAACACAGCTTCCTTGTTTAATAATTGCCTTCAAATATGAATAAAAGTAAATCTGGGATATACATCAATGAGACAGCAACACAACAATACAAAACTTAAAGACAAACAGAGGTTAACAAACAGTCTTTAACTGGCTTAAAGTATTTTTTTTCAAAATTCTAAACTTGTGTGCAAGCTAAATAAACGAATGAAAACATAGGTTTGCTTTGTTCATCAGCCTGGCATACTGCAAAGATTATAAGGTAATGAGGATGTTACACAAAAAAACAAGCACCTTTTGACACAATTTGAAATATTGTGTAATTTTAATATCAAATGGTATCAATTCTGATCTGTCATTTGGCAGAGCTGAAAAGGGAATCATAGCACTATCTAATTGAGATTAAACTAAATTTCCAAATATTTAACAACTTTGTCACAAACAATAAAAGAAACAAAGCAATACACTGTCCACACTAAAGATTATATTTGTAGACAATAACTGTGGTACCAGGTCTCTTGGCATAAATAATCAATAATTTTATAGATTTTATTTATGAATAAATATATATATCTTTAATCTGAACTTTTTCATATTGATGAATTCAATTATGTCATTAGATGTAAATATGTTTTGAAAAAATGAAAAATGTAAAGCATCATACAAATTTTTTTATAGGTTAGTTCCTCATTTTGATATTGTCGTATCATCTACATGTATATTAGATATTCGTGATTGATCACAATGAGTACTGTAACAAAAAGTCTTTAACTGAAATATTTGGAAAATTTACATTTCAATGTAAACTGTTTTATTATCATGAGCTAAAATTCATCATTAAAATCATTATAGCTGTAGGTATGGATTTATCATGGCATCTCAGAAATGGAAAAATGATGACATGTATTGAATACAGGGCAGTGACTTTGATTGGCAAAGATTTTTCTTTTGGCAGCATCAGTCACATGATGGAATTCTCTTATAAGTGAGAGGCTTCTATCAGATGTGAGGTCATGTAAAATTAGATTTAGGCTAATATATCATCCTATTGTTGAAAAGAGTGACATCTGTTTTTAGACTCATGTAAATTTCTGAAGTTCTCATGCAATGTCTTTAATATTATCTACCTGCTCATATAAAATTATCAAGGGTAATCAACATGAAACAGGATTTAAATCTCAGTGTAATAGATTATTACAGATCCCTTTCCACATCTGTACTGACAAGATTCCTTTAGTTGCAAAAGGGTCTGATATGAAGTCAAAGGGTGGTATTTGAACTTATATAGTGAAAAAAAAGAGATGTGTTATAATTACTTTATCATACATTTCCAGAGCACAATAAACCTTCAATGGGCAGTCCACATTGGTAAATCACACAAGCTAAATATGCTCATAAAGTGTAAATTTGTTGGATATTTTCTTTAAAAGAACTGTATTAAAATGGAAGACAAAACTATACCAATGTTTAATATCAAATGACATGTAACAAAATCAAAAAATAAATCCAAATGATCTCAAGGAATACATATAGAATACTTCTGGATATTTGAATGGAGGTATGATTCACTAAAATGGGTTGGCTAAATGGATTATGCTTCTTGTGTAATCTTTATTTCATGCAGCAATTGAATTTTTTTATGTGCCTATCCTGTATGATGTTAGTGACTTAGGAAAGAAATTCTGCAGGTCTTTTCATAAAAAAACTTACAAGAAAAATACTTGTAAGAATATAAACATTTCAGTGTAACTAAATTCAAAAATACTACCCTTTTATTAATATCAATAAAAATTTTAAATAACGGGTAAAACAAAGAACTACTGAAAATATTAAAAGACAAGAAATATTGAGTCATGCTAACTAATATTTAGCAGATATGTAAGCATTATTGATGGCACTAAATCAAAAAATAGGTATAGACTTGAGCATAGTATATGGCACGATGCTGCAGGGTTAACAGACAAGTCATGAAATACAAACACAGGAAGCCCATTAGATATTACATTAAAATTAAACATGTTTTACCACCAATACTATCTTGATTCATCATTGATAAAGAATGCAATGCATAATGCTGTATGCAAATATTGATTCTAATAAAGTTATACATGTCATTTGTATCAGTAAACATCTACTGAATTTAGAAATTAAAACAAAATAAATTATATGTACTATTTAAGGCTGACAGTATTTATACATCTTACACCAAAAAGAAGGAGATATATTTTTTCTCCTATTTTAAGAAGTTTGAATATAAAAAAAAATGAAGAAAGATGTACATTATCTGGAATATACTGAAATTCAATTTATAAATTGATGATTTAACACTGAAGAACTTCATGTCACTGAAAACTGGAGTAATAAGAAACTATGACGAATATAAATGACATATATTTTTCAATACTATGAATGTCTTTTCAGTCTTTTCAAAATGCCATAAATGTCAAACTCTTGTGCTCTTAGTTAAAAAAACAAGTGTTAATGCCTTTGGATTAAACAAATATTTGATATTTTTAAAGACAGACATGATCAGAGTGTATGTATGTCAACATAATCTATCTGTATCTTGGTTTTCTGTAAACATTCTTCCTCATCCTCGTCTTTTCTTTGGCATCTTCTTCCTCTTCCTCTGGGATTATTTCATCACTTAGACTCATTGGGATTTCAACTTTTGTCATCTTCATTATCTCCCTTTTCTGAAATTTATAATTATAATTATCTCCTTTTTCTGAAATGTATAATTATAATTATCTTCCTTTTCTGAAATGTATAATTATTATTATCTCCCTTCTCTAAAATGTATAATCCTAATGATCTCCTTTGTAAAATCATAGTTGATATACAGTAGTAATCTTTTTCCTACAACAAAACCTAATATCCTTGCAATAAATATCCATGTCACAATAGATTTGCTTCGCAGATAAACATAATTAATACACCATGCTAGCATGAAATACATTTAGAAAATCCTGTGTCATCATGTCATTTTCAAAAAAAATAATTTTATAGAATTTTTTGTTTTTATTTATTTATATTTTGGTGTGTGTGTGTTTGTTATGTTTTCAAAATTATGCATCAAACAGAATTCACATTTAAGAAATTTCATCCAAATTTTGTGAAACTACAGTCAACTCTTTTTATCTTGAAAACCAGAGAAATATTTCGAGATACCCTGGTATGACTCAAACAATTACCGGTAGTTTGACAGACCAAGGGACACAACTCTTGCTTAGCTTAGTAAGGCTGAATTAAATCGAGATGAATATGGGTAAGGGATCAATATTCTGGTCTGAGATTGATGTATCTGTATGTAATGTTCTTTAATTATTATAATAAAATTATATGATTTTTCGTCTCTTATTTATTTCTTTCAACAGTTACAATTTTTCCTGTGGTTTTTAACCGGGAGAGTAATTTCTAATCAATCTTAGGGTGATTTACAGTTGAAAAATTTGTTCATTTTTGTATACAAGAGATTTAAAAAAAAAAATTTCTTTTCATTTTCTTTTATTTCAATCTTTTTCTGCAAGAGAAAATACAAAATGTATAAAGACGCTGATTGAGTAGTTTTAAGTTGATCACTAATTCTTATTCCTTACTTTATGAACAACCAAGCTCATTAATGTATGATTAATGTGGGCACAGGACGTTTGCGCTTTTTTACCTATACACACACGATAGGACATTTGCGCTCCAAACACTATGGACATTTGCACTTTGAAATTTGATACACCTGTATCAAATTGACCGGATGTTTGTGTGTTTTTACCTACAGTCGTCTACCTATTACGGTAATTTAATGTTGTAATCATTACGTAAATAAATTCAACTTATATCTTTCGTTAGTTAATTCTCATTGACACAGTCTTAACATAGAGTTGAAAGCTATATATAACTATCAATGTGCTATGAAATGACTTTTAAACACAAATGTGCTGTGAAATGACTATTGAACTTTTAACGATAAAGAAAAGTATGACTTTGACCAGTAAAACCCTCCCGTCCTAAGCCCGGATAAAAGACGAGGGAAGTCATAAGAAGCAATAATAATAAAAGAGCAACTGTCCTATATAAAAAGCGCAAATGTCCATTAAAAAAAGCACAAATGTCCTATGAAAAAACGCAAACGTCCCGTGCCGATTAATGTATGATTACAGTTAATTGTTTTTAAAACATTTTAAATTAGTTTTTATAAACTCTAACAATGTATCACTAATTATTTGTCATAGTCATCAAAGATAATCTTAGGTAAACACTCCGGTAAAAAAAATGTCATAAATCAATACAGTGGTCAGTGACAGGAAAGTTAACTACACATGTATTGTAAGATTAACTCTTCGAGGTCATGTTTTGACATATGTGTATAAGTTCAAAATAACAATTTGAATGCTTTTGTTAAACTTGGGACTGTAAATTTGGTTATATTTATATGGAACAAAGTTCAGGACCACAGAAAAACTTTGACTCATCCAAAATTTCGAGTCAACCAAGTTCGAGACAACAAGAGTTAACTGAATAAGTATGTGAAGATTTTTATTGGTGTTAAATCTTAAAATATGTTAACATGATACATATGCAAACCAAATATTGATATAGAATATTTTTGGTGGGAATTTCATGCAGGACACAATCACCTGTATATATAGTGTTTAAATTTGTTAAAGTTTCTTAACATTCCAGTTAATTTCTTTACATGCACCTTCATCCATTTTGAAATTCATATACTCACTTCTGTTTAAAAAAAAATGCTCCAGGGCGCAGCTTGATACGACCGCAGAGGTCGAACCCTGAATAGTTGGGGCAAGTATGGACACAACATTCAAGCTTGATACAGCTCTGAATTTGGATTGTGATTAAATATTTGACACAGCATAGGTTTCTGACACAGAATGAATGTGGTCTAAGAACTTAAAAATTTTAAATTGGACATTCACCTATTATGGTCCAATATCCAAAATCTAAATACATGGCTAGATTCAGCATATCAAAGAACCCCAAGAGTTCAATTTTGATGAAATCAAACAAAGTTTAATTTTGGACCCTTTGACCTCAATGTGGACAAAGTTGATAACGGGCCCAAAAATCAAAAATCTAAATATATGGTTAGATTCAGCATATCAAAGAACCCCATATATTCAATTTTGTTGAAATCAAACAAAGTTTCATTTTGGACCCGATTTGGACCAACTTGAAAACTGGGCCCATAATCAAAATCTAAATACATGTTAAGATTCAGCATATCAAAGAACCCTAAGAATTCAATTTTTGTTAAAATCAAACTAAGTTTAATTTTGGACCCTTTGGACCTTAATGTAGACCAATTTGAAAACGGGACCAAAATTAGGAATCTAAATACACGGTTAGATTCGGCATATCAAAGAACCCCAATAATTCAATTTTGATGAAATCAAACAAAGTTTAATTTTGGACCCTTTGACCTCAATGTGGACAAAGTTGATAACGGGCCCAAAATCAAAAATCTAAATACATGGTTAGATTCAGCATATCAAAGAACCCCATATATTAAATTTTGTTGAAATCAAACAAAGTTTAATTTTGGACCCCGATTTGGACCAACTTGAAAACTGGGCCCATAATCAAAAATCTAAATACATGTGTAGATTCAGCATATCAAAGAACCCTAAGAATTTAATTTTGTTAAAATCAAACTAAGTTTAATTTTGGACCCTTTGGACCTTAATGTAGACCAATTTGAAAACGGGACCAAAATTAAGAATCTAAATACACGGTTAGGTTCGGCATATCAAAGAACCCCAATTGTTTAATTTTTATGAAATCAAACAAAGTTTAATTTTGGACCCTTTGACCTCAATGTGGACAAAGTTGATAACGGGCCCAAAATCAAAAATCTAAATACATGGTTAGATTCAGCATATCAAAGAACCCCATATATTTAATTTTGTTGAAATCAAACAAAGTTTCATTTTGGACCCGATTTAGATCAACTTGAAAACTGGGCCCATAATCAAAATCTAAATACATGTTTAGATTCAGCATGTCAAAGAACCCTAAGAATTCAATTTTGTTAAAATCAAACTAAGTTTAATTTTGGACCCTTTGGACCTTAATGTAGACCAATTTGAAAACGGACCAAAAATTAA
The DNA here is from genome assembly GCA_017311375.1 of Mytilus coruscus. Lineage (NCBI taxonomy): Eukaryota > Metazoa > Mollusca > Bivalvia > Mytilida > Mytilidae > Mytilus > Mytilus coruscus. The sequence goes on along the minus strand of CM029600.1, from coordinate 67,088,399 downwards.
GAATCTAAATACACGGTTAGATTCGGCATATCAAAGAACCCCAATAATTCAATTTTGATGAAATCAAACAAAGTTTAATTTTGGACCCTTTTGACCTCAATGTGGACAAAGTTGATAACGGGCCCAAAATCAAAAATCTAAATACATGGTTAGATTCAGCATATCAAAGAACCCCATATATTCAAACGGGACCAAAAATTAAGTTTAATTTTGGACCCTTTGGACCTCAATGTGGACCAATTTAAAACGGGCCCAAAATCCAAAAACTTAATACACGGTTAGATTCAGCATATTAAAGAACCCCAAGAGTTCAAGAATAAAACCCCACTGAAATTGGTCAAGAAATAAGCAATTTATACAAAGTATCTTCTTTTGCACAATACTGTGTAATTGAATATTTCTTGCAATTGCACAATACTGTGCAATTGAATATTTCTTGCTATTGCGCAATACTGTACAATTGACAATTTCTTGCTATTGAGCAATATTGTGCTATTGGATATTTCTTGCTATTGCGCAATACTGTGCAATTGAAGATTTCTTGCTATTGCGCAATACTGTGCAATTGAAAATTTCTTGCTATTGCACAATACTTATTATATAATAATTTACACATCCTGTTTGGTGTGTATCTCCTGCCATATCATTATTATTTGCTTTAAATATAAATCAGAAATAACCAACTTAAAATGGAAAATTTTAAGAAAAAAAAGGAAAAAGGAAAAAAAATCCCCCAAATTTTTGAACCCCTTATGATTCATCACCCCAAACTCAATCCCAGCCTTCCCTTTGAGGTATGGTACCTTGCAGTACAATTTCAGAGAGATCCATACACTTGAACACAAGTTTAAGTTATTGTCTGGAAACTAGAAAATGCTTATTTTGGCCCCTAATTCCTAAACGTTTCAGGCAATTACCCCAAACTCAATTCCAGCTTTCCCTTAGTGATATGGAACCTTGTAGTACAATTTCAGAAAGATCCATACACTTACACACTAGAAAAATGCTCGTTTTGCCCTTTTTGGCCCCTAATTCCTAAAATTTTGAGGCAATTACCCCAAAAATCAATCCCAGCATTCCCTTTGTGATATGGAACCTTGTGGTACAAAGTCAGAGATCCATACACTAACACACAAGTTATGTCTGGAAGTTACAAAATGCTTATTTTGGCCCCTTTTGGCCCCTAATTCCTTAACTGTTGGTACCATAACCCCAAAATCAATCCCAACCTTCCTTTTGTGATATTGAACCTTATGGCAAAATTTCATAGAGATCCATTCACTTAAACTAAAGTTAGAGTGCGAAAACCAATGTGTCTTCGGACGATGACGACGACGACGCCAACGTCATACCAATATACAACCACAAAATTTTTTTGGTCGTCGATAAAACTATTCATTAGAAATTTTTCATGTTTTGTTTCAATGAACAAAAAATTCCCTAAAACAGACCCAAATTATTCTTGAAAATGTAAGAGAAGAATTGTATGCTGAATGCAATTTTCAATTGGAATATAAATGAATATCAACATCAATTGGAAATTTGAAAGAATGTATATCATTAAATTTATTCGTTCTGCTTTAAACTTACTTTGATGAAACATATGATAATTATAGATTATTGATGGTTTTTCAAACGAGAGGGTGTTTCTCAGCTACAATCTCATCAAAGTCCTGAGGTGAGATGTGGTCGAGAAACATCCTCGAGTTTGAAAGACCATTGATAATCTGTTATGGCTATTTTGCCTATGACGTCATTAATTTATACATCGACAACGGCATGTGTGCTCTTAGTTTCTGACAATAATTTTCTATCTCAAGCAAGTAGCATGATATGAAAAATTATCACAAAAAACGATCAAAGGGAAAATATACAAAATAGCGATAATGAGAGCTAATAGTAATCCCAATTTTTCCTTCAACAAAAACTTAATATCAGAGTGCTGTTTTTAAAGTTTGTTTTTTCTTCACAAAATTAAACCTGAATTTTGTATATTAAAATTAGTTTTCATATATATAGTGTAGTAAATAAGGAGGGTGCATGTGCAAAACAGACATATTCTTTTTGTTAGTAAATAATAGCATGTAATATATAGTTATACAACATGAAAAATATTTCAACTATACTTTTGACATATAGGTTGCATTTCAGTAAATAAAGACAATGCAATTTCTGATAGGAACTCTGTTTACGGCTAAAACTGTGCCACTTTTACTATAAATATTTGTAAAAAATAATATCCTAGAATGGAAAGTTCATATGCACCACTATTTTTTCAAAGGTCAAAATAAGGTTGTGCAGCATATTTTTAGGAGGAATAAAAGGCATAAAACAGGGCTGATCAATGCATAAAACCACTTATGTTAAGTTATCCAATCGTAGGACATGTAGAAAAATCCATCCATTCGGAACAAATAGTAACTTAATAAGTACTGTAAAATTTGACTTCTGGGAACACAGGATTCATCTTCAGTTTATGACCAATCAGTTTATTAGATACGTCCTGCCTAGTTAAAGTACTAGGAATAAATTAGAGATTTTTCTTACTTTTGATCCCTTTCTTCTGAACAACAAATTTGTTTGGACCATCGATTGTTAACAAGAAAAGTCGAGACGTAAAACTTGAACTACAACAGGTGCGCCGCTATAACATGTATAACGATGTGAGGTACTCTCTTCAAAACAATTTTATCCAAATTGGAAAAACAATCCTTTAGGTGACATTTAACGTCATTTTACCTCACATTTTCATTAAACAATACAATTAACACCTTAAGTAATTAATCCATTGTTGCAGTTACAGACCTGCCAACTTTTGAAAATCTCCATGGTGCACGACCAAATTTTTAAGGGTTATAATTTTTGCAGCGTTTCTGTGTGCACTGTCTTTTACTCTTGAAATAGTCTCATATCTCTTCTTTTTTCTTTTGGTATACTGATGATGAGCTATAAATAAGCCTTGATTTCTTTTATTTGCATGATTCTTGTACTTATAATTGGCAAAATAACTTAATAGAGAAAAATGGCATAAAAAAAATAAAGGATACAAAGTGAAGACCTCATCCCCCCCAAAAGACCTTTGCACCATGACTCATAAGACCTAAACCTAAATGTCCTAAAGTTAGAAGGATGAAGACAGATTTTGAGTTAGTCTATCAGTATTAATGAGAAAATGGATAAAATTTGAGTTATCTTTCCTTGTGTTAAGAGGTGCCCTTTCCAGCGGAGGCTTATACACGGTAGAAGTGAATACAAAATGGTGTCGATTTTAAATCAGAACAGGACAGAAACACTTCTGATTTCAAAAATTTTAACGGATTTCAAGATAAACGCTGTTTTCTAATGAGTTCATTACAGTTTTCGTCTTTCACATGTTTCAATTAATTATGATTTTGTCATGGAACTACGGTAATTGTTGCAAATTGTGATCGTATGATAAATTGATTAAAATTGAAATGCCGACTGACCGATTGTTACGACCCATCAGATAAGCAGATTACAAGTAACAACAACTTATGACATTTGTTGTGACCGTTGATTATGGTAGGGTTGTAAACTTGTCATAAATATGTTGCCAGGTAAAATTATAGATTTATAGAAATTGATCAGAAAAACTTCAAAATCGGTAACCAATAATTTTTTCGGGTATATTTTGTGAAAATCGGATTTTGACTTCTTTTACGATCCCGATATTGGGATTCGGGTTGAGGCATGAAAATCGGGATGATACCGCCAAAATCAGAATAGTTGGCAGGTCTGCAGTTATATTTCTTTTCACCAAATTCTTTCGCCAATCTGGATTATTAATTGTCACTATTATCATTTTTTCGCAAAATGGGGACCCCAGTGGAAACCCCGGGATTAAAAAGCACAACAATTGGAATTAAGGCACAAAACATAGGAATAAAATGGACACAACACATAGGAACAAAAGGCACAACATACAGGAATAAAAGGTACAACACATAGGAATTAAAGGTATGACATATTATCTTGGGTAGGATATAAGCACATACATTTATAACCATACACCACATTCCTGTGCAATAAACTTACCACCATCAGCCACCCCATTCATTATAGCAAATTTGGATTTGCAATTATTCAACAGCTGCAGAATCAGAATAATAGTTACATTTTTGTACTTTAAAATACTCAACATTGATTTAAAACCTGGAGAACTAGCTAAATTTTATAAATAAAAATACAGATTAAGCCAGTAAGGCCAGGGTTTTTTAGTTTTTTGGTTTACTGATTTCTTATGTGAAAAATCGGCATGGGCGGTGGAAAAAAAAAAAAAAAATTACAACACAGAAATATGTATAAATTTGAAAGAATATTTCATCTTCCTTACAATAGTTTTGGTATGCTTTTTCTGAATTTTTTAGTTCCAAACATTATTGCGCAGCTGTTTTAAACATAGAATGCATACCATCATCACACAAGTTTGTAAAAAGGGAGTATGTCCACGGACAAACAGGAAAAGATGGTCATTTCATGAACAAAAAAAAAAAAAAACAGCTACTTGTTGCTTTTTATCAACTTTCAGGAAACATAGTGAATAATGTGCTTCAAGCACAAAAACACGTAAAATAAAAGTTGCAAACAATTCCTAAGAAATAACACTTTACCATCAGTGTTATAAACGAAGTAGAACCGTCCAATGGAAAAAAGAGGATATCATCCTTGGCAGGCAGGCAATCTTGCTTTTGATATTCAAATGGATGAACATTTTTTTTTTCAATCTATAAAAAGAAAATTCCAAATTGTTTGTGGATATCTGTTTCTTTTAAATTGACGGGTCCATCTCATCTTTGAGATGAAAGAGCTTACAGAATTACGAAAAAAAAAAGGAAAATGAACTTATTGTAATGGGCTTTTAACATAGGATTCTTTTTCGCAAAATTATTTGCTTTAAGAACATTTCAAGGTCAGTTTTGATTGTCTATTTTTAGGCACACAACCACTACAGGTCATTTTTAAATTTGTATTCTTTTAGAAACATTTTAACATGCTAAAATAATGGATTTAATTTCAGGAAAAAGTTGCTACGCAGATATTTTTATTTATATTTCAGGGACATTGTATTTGTTAGAGCCGGAGGGAATTAAAAAAAAGGCATGAAACGTCAGTTTTATTTTTTTTCTTCTGAAAATCAGAAAAATAGGGTCTTCAGATCCATAAACCAACAATTAAAAAACCCTGGCCTAAAGATAAAACTAGAACATTTGCACTAGGCATATAGTTTAATATTCCTATAATTCTCTAATAAGAAAATTTAGATTTTATTAAGATAACTAATAAAATAAAATGCTTCGCTGAGCGCAGCTTGATACGACCGCAGAGGTCGAACCCTGAACAGTTGGGGCAAATTTGGACACAATATTCAAGCTTGATACTGTCTGAATTTGGATTGTGATCAAATTTTTGACATAACAAAGGTTACTGACACAAAATAAATGTGGTCAAAGATCTTAAAAATCTATTGTGCAATACTATGCAATTGAAGATTTCTTCTTGAAACTTTTCAAAAAATTTTGAAAAATTTTGAAGAAAATAAAATTGCAACCCCCTTTTGGAGCAATTACCCCCGAACTCAATCCCAGCCTTCACTTTGTAGTATGTAACCTTGTAGTACAATTCCAGAGAGATCCATACACTTAAACACAAGTTATTGTCTGGAACCTAGAACCCCCTCCTTTGGAGCAATTACCCTCAAACTCAATCCCAGCCTTTCCTTTGTAGTATGTAACCTTGTAGTACAATTTTAGAGAGATCCATACACTTAAACACAAGTTATTGTCTGGAACCTAGAAAAATGCTTGTTTTTGGTCCCTTTTTTGCCCCTAATTTCTGCATGTTTGGGGCAATTACCCCCAAACTGAATCCCAGTCTTCCCTATGTGATATGGAACATTGGGGTACAATTTCAGAGAGATCCATACACTTACACACAAGTTATTGTCCGGAAACTACAAAAATGCTTGTTTTTGGCCCCTTTTAGGTCCCTAATTCCTAAACTGTTGGTACAGCAACCCCCAAAATCAATCCCAACCTTACTTTTGTGGTATTGAACCTTCTTGTAAAATTTCATAGAGGTCCATTCACTTAAACTCAAGTTATTGTCCGGAAACCAAATGTGTCTTTGGACGACGACACAGATGACGACTACATCATACCATTATACGAACCCAAAAAAATTTTTGCGGTCGTATAAAAATATTTTTTCAAAAATTATCTAACAACAAAATGAACAAAGATATATGTAATATGAATTTGAAAAAAAATAATTGGAAAGGCAGTAAAGTAAATTTTTAAATGATATTATTTAAATCCAATAACATACCTGGTCATCATACAAGAAGATACGGCCTTCAACTTTTGGACAAAGGTGACTTTTCTCACATTCTACATCATGAACACTCATCTGTCTTACAAGCTGATGGGGTATATGCCATTCTAAACTAGCTTGTTTCACCAAACTTTCTCGTCTGTATAACAGAAAGTGGACATATAATAAATAAATGATTTCAGTAATGCAATTTACTACTACATCTGTTTATGATATATATATTCTGAAATCTCAGAATATACAGGAAACTGAGTAAAAAAAATTTGTAAGTGGTCCGCGGAACCCTGTGTCTCGCCTGCAATTGCTGCTGTCAGAGTAAAAGTGTAATGTTGACTTAAAAAGTGAGTCCATTTTCTTGGTCTTGAAGATTAGCTTCTGTCCAAGTTTCATAACAATCCATGAAGGTTTACAAACTTATCATGTACCTTGACCAAAAACCTTTAACCAGAAGCAGGACAGACGGACGAACGGACGGATGAACGGATGGACAGACGAATGGACGCACAGACTGAAAAACATAATGCCCCTAAGTGGGGCATAAAAACTTTAACCTCAGACTGAATCTGAATGTTAACTGTAAAAAAAGTCCATTTACCAGTAAAAAATCGGAAAAATAAAAATAGAAATATTTTCAAAATCTTGCTCTTGATATTGTATTTTGGTCAAACAAGCTTCTGTCCAAATTTCATAAAATTCAAAGAAGGTTTGAGACTGACCCTAAATGTTGACACCGCCTACGCCACGACAGAATCTAGGATTGCTAATCCTATGTTTCGCTTTCGCGACATAAATGTTACAGGCTCAACAAAATGCATAAGGCCATTCAGATTTAAATTAATTCTCTCTATGGCAAAAAAAAAACCTTTGTTGACTTTTGACATCTAAACCTATACACATAGGATAAGTTTTTTTTGTGTTCTTAAATAATACTTTTACTGTTCATAAGATATACTTTTCTTGTGCTTTTGATTTGCCTTGTGGTGTTGATTACGAATTGCATCAATGTTTTTAAAGAGTACAACTAATATTAATAAACTGTTGACACAGAGATATATCCTGCCTTTATGAAATTTTGATAGTATAATGCATATGTCGAAATTAAAATTGGAATATTTAAGCATGTAAACTATGTTAAACGTTCAAACCAAGATTGTAGGTGCAGGGCCATATAACCTCAATGGAAATGAGAAATGCCATACTTATAAAACTGCGTACCAAATATCACTGACTAATCATAAGTGGTTCCCTGTAAACTAACCTAAACACAAACTTTAACATGTAAACTCTGCAAAAGTTGCCAAGTCAATGAACCATGATGAAGAGACAGTGTCCTATAATCTCCATGTAAATAAACTCATCATAGATACCAGGATTAGAATTTTGTATGCCAGACACGCGTTATGTCTACAAAAGACTCATGTGACCCAAAATTTAGAAATTTGTAGACTCATCAGAGACCCAAAATTTAGAAATTTGTAGACTCATCAGTGACCCAAAATTTTAATGGGTTTTCCTAAATACAGCTAAGGTAAATTAGACTTACATATGCTAATACAACTGCATACCATACATCATTGACTTAACATTAGTGCTTCCCCTTAAACAGACCTAATAAAACTAAAACATGTGAACTAAGCAAAAGTTTCAAAGTCAAAAGCCCATGGCTGGGAGGACTGGGCCAAATAATCTCTATAAAAATGAGATAAACCAATGATAATCCAACTGCATACCAAATATCACAGACCTACTCTAGTGTTTCCACATAAACTGACCTAATCACAAACTAATACACTGTTGACACCACCGCTGCAGGTAACAGCACGCCTAAATATCACTTTTAGGACTTTGTCGAGGTGAGACAAAACCCCTGATCTAATTGGAGAACAAAATATAAATTACCATTAACCTCAATATTTTAGAAGTCATGAAATTGTAAAATTCGTTAAGCTTAAGTCTAACCTTAGCATAATGGAAGTTAAAATCATGAAAGAAAGTTACCTTACAAGGCTGATCAAGCTCTGTCTATGGCCAGACTTGCATTTTTTAGCACCTTGCAAAATTTGTACTGACTCAAAATGGTTTCTTACTGCTGTACTCAAAGTCATTAGCTTTTCTGAGTCAATCTGTAAGTGAACAAGATAAATTAAAACAAAACAGACTATATTGTAAATTATGGAACACATGAAAATAAATATATTTAAAATTGTATAAATTCAATATAATCTGCTTTACCCCAACATTGATTTAAAAATTAATTAATTTCCATTTGTCATATTTGCTTTTACCCCTAAAACCAACAAAAACAAGAATGTGTCCATAGTACACGGATTCCCCACTCACACTATCATTTTCTATGTTCAGTGGAACATGAAATTGGGGTAAAAACTCTAATTTGGCATTAAAATTAGAAAGATCATATCATAGGGAACATGTGTACTAAGTTTCAAGTTGATTGGACTTCAACTTCATCAAAAACTACCTTGACCAAAAACTTTAACCTGAAGCGGGACAGATGGACAATGGACGGACGAACGAACAGACGCATAGACCGAAAAACATAATGCCCCTCTACTATCGTAGGTGGGACATAAAAATTATAAAGGTAACTTACAGCCACAGGACAGTTTTTGAACACCTCATATCCATCTTTTCCATCTGCTATGTATTCTTTTGTACACAGTAGGTATTTCTAAAAATATAACTTACATCAATGTATGAAATCAATTCTAGTGCACATTAGAGACACATTCCTGAATTACCTTCAACTTGTACACTTGAGACCAAAAGGCTAAGAAAGGAACACATTGAAAAATTGTGAACATTAAAAGCAAGAGGACCTAAACAGAAGCCATAACCTTCTGAGGTAAACTTTCTTTATGGGATTATAACCTTAGTTTTAGTATGATTACATTATTTATAAACTATAAATTTATCTCAAAATGGTATCATTTAACATGTTTAAAGCATACTTATATCAAGGTATTTATTGGCTCCTCAATTCTTTTTGTGAAAAAATATCGCTCAGATTTACATTTTAAGAATAAACATAAGAAGTCTCTTTTAGCATTAGTTCTTAAAATTTTACATTTTACGTAAATCTTTTACCTCTCATCTTTATATTTTAAATGCATAAAATTAAAATCTGAGGGAAATTTTACCATTCAACCAAACTCAACAAAATTCCTGTTTCAGCCTACAAGTATATAAAAAATATTTGGTATTCTTTAACATTTTTAGAAAAATAGCTCTGCTTAAAAGTTTACTGTCATCTGCTAATTTTTATCTTAGTTTTTATTACAAATTTGATCAAATGCGTATAAAACTGACAGTGAAAGTTAAATAATTTTTCTGCTTCCTTATATAAAAAAAATTATAAGCCACCATGGAAAAACAAAAATATTTTAAAGACTTCCCTTACCTTATTCAGGTGGATATATTGATCTTGGATTTGTACCAATTCTGGATCAACTCTCTCCCCTGGAGGCTTTGAAGGATCAAAACCGTAATTTATTCCTGCCACTTGTGGAAATCTACCTTCTAAGGATGGATATTTTGAAACACCATTTTCTAAAGCTTCAACTACCTCAGCACCTATAATCATATTTGATCTTTAGAACTATGCATTTTAATCAATTCTAACACAACATGTATATTTCATGATGTTCTAAATTAATATTAACAAGAAGCTCTAAAGAGCCTGTGTCGCTGAAATTGCATCTTCAACAATGGCCTCTTTTTAGTAAAAATCAGCACTAAAGAGGAACAACTCTATTAAGTATTAACTAAGAATTTCAGTAATGTTGACATATTTGTAGATCTTATCCAGCTGATATTTTTTACTTTTTAAAGTTTCTATTATCTATTATAGTTTTCAAGATAATAGACAAAAAAATGCAAAAAATGTAAAAAATTATCATTAAAGGGCAATAACTCTAAAACGAGTAGACTGAAGATTTCTGCCATTAGGACTTATTTGTAGATCTTGTCTTGCTGATCATTTGTGCTATTTAAATTTCTATCTATCTATTACAGTTTTCAAGATAGTAGGCAATAATGGGAAAAATCTTCATTAAAGGCAATAACTTCAATAAAGGAGTCGACTAACGATTTGGGTCAGGTTGACTTATTTGTAGATGTTTTTTTACTGATCATTTTTGCTTAGAATTGTTTCTATCTATATATCTACTACAGTTTTTAAAATATTAGGCAAAAACGCAAACAATTGGTAAAAATCGTCTTAAAGGGCAATAACTCTAATAATGAGTCGTCTAACCATTTTGGTCATGTTGACTTATTTGTAGAACTTATCTTACTGATCATTTTGCTTTTAAAAGTTTCTGTCTATCTATTATAATTTTCGAGATAATAGGAATTTTTTTTTGAAAAATGGTAAAATCTGTCATTTAAAGGCAATAACTCCTGTAAGAAGTCATCTGACAGTTTTGACTTAAATAGACAATTGGAAGAGCTCAACCTTCAGAACATTTTTGCTCCTGTCAGAATTTCTCTATTTATAGCATTTTCAAAATAATAGGCAAAACTTGCATTTTACTCCTATGTTCTATTTTCAGCCATTTCTGCCATCTTGGTTGGCAGGTGGGGTCATCGAACACATATTTAAAAATAGATACCCCAATGATGATTGTGGCCAAGTTTGGTTAAATTTGGCCCAGTAGTTTCAGAGGAGAAGATTTTTGTAAAAGTTAACAGACGACGACAGACACAAAGTGACGCGACACAGGGTATACATCACTGAGAAGGCAACCCAAAGACAAAAATAACCAAATTCATCTAGAAGAAAATGTTACTCAAAAGTAATAAATACTCATTGATTTGTAAAGCAAATCTGTTCTATTAAATCAAATATTGTTTAGATCGAATTTAGATTTCTGCCATTTTGTTTGCATCAATGCCTAATTACATAAATTCTGATCATCTTGCATCCACTATATTTCTATGAAACAAGAAATATCTAGTAATTTCTGCATACTTATATTAAATGATTTTAGTCATAAATTATTAAACAAATGAGATGATTACCATACCTGTACATTCAATAACAACTAAATTGTCAACAAGAGGAAGAATGGTTAATAAATCTCTCAGCTTAAATTCTCCTTTTGGATGAATTCTGTCAGATCTAAAGGTCCCAGAGTTCAACAAAGCACAGTCGGCTTTTGATATTTCTAACATAATATCTGTTACAAAATTCCCTGGAAAGAATGTAAGTAAAATGTTTGCAATTAAATCTGCATAAAACTATATTATCATTTACTACTACTGTAATAATATACTTTTCAAGAATTGGGAATTGATAATGATTTGTGTTTTTAATTTTATGTGATGCAGTGAAATATAACTTCGGTAGTTTTTCATTTTGGAATGACAATCTATTCTAGTTGAATGGATTTCAAACCAAATAATGATCAGATTGAAGGCCTACAAAATGGTTGATGAAATTCATGTCAATTTGAAACTTACTTATACCAAATTTAAAGTTTTCATATTTGACATCAACTGGAGGTTTAACACACTACCTGCCTTTCTCAAGGCTACCACAATTCCATATAAGATCATAAACAAAGTCAGCCCAACAATGAATTATAATAAGCTGTTTTGCTTTTGAATAAAGGCTAGCATTCGTGATGTAGGGGCATTAGAATTTTTTACAATATTATGTTGTCTTAGTAAATATTTCAATATATAAAGTAAAATCCATGGCTATTGATATTGTTTTCCTACCTAAATTTGTCTCCATTGTTCTGATAGTTTTAAATCTTCCATCCATGTCTACATGTGTTATACCCATATGTTCATCCATCTTCTCACTTATCTCTTCTATAAACAAAAACAGAAGTTTTCTTTGAAAGAGAATTTTTTTTAAAACTGCATTCGGTGGTCATTTCAGTATACAATGGATTAAATTGTGAATGGGTATGGGGAATGTGTCAAAGAGACAACAACTCGACCAAAGAACAGAAAACAGCCCAAGGCCACTAATGGGTCTGCAACATAGCGAGAAAATCCGGCACCCGGGAGGCGGGCCTCACCTGTCCCCTAAACAAAAATATATACTAATTCAGCAAAAATGGACGTAACAATAAACTCCGAAACATATAAATGAACCAAAATTAAAATAACATACAAGACTAACAAAGGCCAGATGTTCCTGACTTGGGACAGGCACTAACATAACTTTCATGATGTACTACAATACTAGAACAAAAATTGTAAAGGGTTCAGCGGATCTCTTTGTCTAGCATGCAATTGATGTCAATGAAAAAGTGAAATGTTGATTGCCAACTACTATTAGTACATTTATTTAAATTTTAAATTCATTTCATTAAATTTTTTGAAGGTTTGATAAAGTTAAAGATGTCGAAAAATATTTTAACTTAGACTGTATCTTAATGTTAACTGTAAAAAAAAAAGAAAAAAAGTCCATTTATCAGTAAAACAAGGAAAAATGAAAGAAAATATTTGATATGAAGGTTTGACAAATTTATTGATGTCTAAAAAGCTTTCACAAATCTTGGAACCTAAATGACAACAGAATGTAGGATCACTTTGTCTTAATTGCTTCCACGACTTTTGTCACAGGCTCGACAAGCAGAGATATTGTTTACCAAGCACGGAAATTTAGATAGGATCCCGGTAAACTTATTAATCCTTTAAATAACTTATTCTGAATGGTTTACTAATTCAACACTGTAATTAGATCTTTGAATATTGTTTTTACTGATATAATTATTGATTTTGTTATCAGTAAACTAAAACCAAACTAAATATTATTGTTATATACATATGCACATTCACTGATCTACAATCTGCCAATATCTATATCTTGGCATTGCACAAGGTCATGTTTTTCTCTGACTGTTAATGACATCTTTACACTAAATCCATTGGATGTTGGATGTGTCCTGATTGATATTTTAGTCTTAGATACATGATTTTTTTCATTAGTTGTTTTTTGCTTTGAACTAGCTGTCAGTAACTGTGAGTACTATCAGATCTGTACTTAGTGTCTTTTTTGTTGTGGGGATGTATAAATACCCTGCCACATCCAGTCTTGTTTTTTTGTTGGATATTTTTCAGCTTTGTATCGATCTGATGAGTTAAGCCCTTTTCTACTGATTTTTACAGTTTGTTCTTATATTTTTTCTGTTACACCAGTCCCAGGTTAGGGGGAGGGTTTGGTGCCAGGAAACTAGTTCAACCCGCCTCATTCTGTATGTGCCTGTCCCAAATCAGGAGCCTGTATTTCAGTTGTTGTCGTTGTTGATGTATATCATAAATGTCTTTCGTTCATTGTTTTGTACATAAACCAGCCCGTTAGTTTACTCTTTTGAATTATTTTTCATTTGTCATTTTGGGCTCTTTATAGCTGATTATGCGGTACAGGTTTTGCTCATTGTTGAAGGCCGCAGGTTGACCTGTAGTTGGAAACTTCTATGTCATTTTGTCTCTGGTGGAGAGTTTCATTGGCAATCATACCACATCTTCTTATTTTAATAATTAAGTTACTGAAGACAGGAAAGTGTTTACCAACCATTTAAATGTGCGACAATCTTCTGGATCTGTGGATCCTCTGGTATGCTTGAATCCAAATCTACTCTTTCTATATCTACTTTCAAACCACTGGAAGTAAAGGTTAATGTTATTTTACTGAGATTCCGAAAATCTGTTCCACTTTTGACAATATTCTTACCATTTACCTATAAATAAAGAGACAAAACTATTATACATATACCCTAGCAGTGTCATGATTACTATGTAAAGTTACTATTTAATACTGTTTGTTTACAGATCCATGTGTTTACTATGTCAATAACCTAAGAATACACAAAATAGAACATTACAATATTTGATATTATCGCTATTTTGTGCATTTTCCTTTAATCTTTTTGTGATAATTTTCATATCATGCTACTCGCTTGAGATGGAAAATTATCGCTAGAAACTAAGGAGGCACGTGGCGTTGCTAATGAAATTGACATGAAATTGACAACGTCGTCATATGTAAAATAGCGATAAACAGATTACCATTGGTCATCTCAACTGATTGCTTTTCGCGCTTTCGCCGTCCGGCTCAAGCGAGAAAATCAATCTTGTTGAGATGATCAACAATAATCTATAAATACATGTGTGCATATCTTCTGTAAATATGTATAATTTATCTATTTTGCTTAGAACTATTCTATTAAAATCAAATGAGTGAAGTTAGGAGGGGAAGTATTGTTTTGGGAATTGGGTTGTGTGCCCTTTTGATGTTTCAAGTTTACCTCCATTTTTTTTGGTTAAAAGAAAATGCTAAATGCAATTTTTTACTCATTGTAGTACTAATGAGCATTAAGGAGGTTCGCTACTCAGTTTCAAAATAAAAAGCTTTTCATAACACTAGTATACATTGATAGGGGATTCATAAAGGAACCAAAAGAACAAAAAATATATATAGGTCAATGTGCTTGTTTTTGAGATATTAGCCATTGAAATTTTGGCGGGAAAATGTTCTCTCTTGATTTTTCATAGCTTTATCATTGAAAAGTTTAAGTTCTAAAAAACTATTAAAAATAACAAAGATTTTATAAGACTTTTACAGATGGCTTATAGTTATACATGTAAAAGATTTATAAAAAGAAAAACAGGGGTCAATGGGCAAATTTTTTTAAGGCATTCAAATGGATAAAACCAGAGGATTCCGTAAATCTGACAAAAATTCCAAAACATGACAAGTGAACATCCTTAACAAGAAAATGAGGTTTATTCATAATTTACACATATAATTAACATAAAAAATTAAACGTGTCAAAACTTTCAAGTGCATGTAAATAATAAACATGTGACATCTGTAGTAAACACCTGTTAACTACTGACTAAATAGACACCAAATAAAAATATGGTTACTTGGGCAATTCTAGAAATATCTATTTTGAACACATTAACAAAAGCTAAAACTTGAGAGTAGACAAAGATAACATGTGCTTGTGGCATTAATAGGCATTTAATTTGTGTTATGTTTGGATTGCAATTTTGTATGATTTTGACTGACTTTGCTCGAACAGAGGTATTTGAAAGATGTGAAGTGTGTGGCCTTGGCTAGTGTTGAAAATTGTAAATTTCACTGGTGTTGGGGGTTGTATTAATGATTTAAGTATTTAAGGGACCATTTATGTGATTCATATTGAGTTGAATAAGTCTCGTTTTGTTAACAGATAGTAGGTTTAACATTTAATTTGTAATAACTGGAGAGAAAGAAACTTGGGAATAGACAAACAATATTTGCATGCAGCTTTAACACTGTTAATTTTGTGTTATGCTTGGTCTGCATTCAACTGTATATCTTTCTACTTTACTGTACATAGATGTCTGCAATTTTCACATTTATAACTATTACTTTCATATATGAGAATTTTTAGCATAACATTTTCTATTATTTATATCAATTTGTATTTCACAGTCAATTATACTTCATCTGAATTTTACATATTAAGATGAAAAACTTATCTTTTAAACATGTTAAAAGTTATTTACAATTTTTCTGATCTAATAATTTTAGATTATTTCAACAAATTTTGTTGCCCAGTAAATTAACACAAATCTTAAATACATATACCACTTCTAGACTATAATCATGATCATGTCCTCCAAGAATCAAATCTATGTCGTCTACATTCTCTGCTAATCTTCTGTCATTTGGTGTTCTCATGTGTGTTAAAGCTATTATTACATCTACTCCCTACAACAAATTAAAGTTTTGTATCATAAAGTCATGAATGTTATCACAAAATTTATTCCCTACAAGTTACAACTTCTGTCATTGGACCATCTGCCTTCATACAATTTAGAGTTAGAGTTACATTTAAGGTTAGGACTAGGTTAGTATTCATAATAAGTTAGGATAATGATTTGGGGATGGGGCTATTGTTTCGGTTGCAATTTTTAACAATACAGAAACATATATTTATATAAGTTTATAACAAACAATGACAAGTATTCTGCATATTTTTGTACTTCTGATAAATGATAGTTTTTTTTTTTTACATAAAACAGTAATATATAATACATTATCTGAACTCTTAATAAAACTTAATAAAACAAATCTACCTGTTCTTTTAATGATCTAGTTAGTTCATTCCCTCTTTCTATATAATCTTCAAATGTGACATCTTCAGGATCTAAAGTTGCTAATGTATCAATCCATTCATGTTCAACTAAACCAATCAATCCAATCTATAACAAAATCAACTAATTCTTAAAGGTTATTATTGTTCATATTGATTGTTTTATTTGACAATTAATTGCTAGTTAATAATAATAATAATAATAATAATAATGCTTTATTTAAAGAGGGTTACACAGTTCGCTATAAAACTAATCTTCCCTGATACTTTCTGAAATTATGTTTAAATATATGCTTTTCGAAAGTTATTGACAATTTAAGATACTTTTCTTTACTAAGCTTAAAAGATTTTCATAACAGTACACACATTAGTTTGAGTAAAAAATGACTGATAGTGGTAAATTCTAGCAATGAAATGTGGTAATTGACTGTAACATCTTTTGAAGTATCTTTATGTATATTCTGTAGATAGTTACTGACAAGGTTGTTAGTCGCTAGCAGTCACACAACTTCCAGGCTCCAGCAATTAACTTAACACCAACAAGAATAATTTTCAACTGATTTACATCATAGATTTGATTATATTAGCCTGTACAGTTTCAAATGTTATAAAAAACAATTTAAAGAATGTGTCTGAGGACACGATTGCCCTCGCTCAAGGTTGCTTATAATACGTGAAAATACTTTTTGAGAGCATTTGATGTCATTGCTAGTTTTTAAAGAGTTCTACTGTTCTAGTCTTAGGTATTTTTGTGGTGTGTGTTATTTTCATATTTTCACTGTTTTGTTTTTATTTCTTATGTAATAAGTTTTCTGATAAGTTCTGTTGTGTACAGTGAATTTCTCAGTTCTTGAATGATGTTTTGGTTCTGTTACTTCTAATCTCTGTGTTAGCTTAACTTTTCATTTGGTAAACTAAGCATTTGTGACCTTAATAGCAGTTAAGTGAAGATCACACTTTGCAATTTTCCAAGTTATAAAGAGGCATGACTCTAGAACAATAAATGACTTACTGCCCAAATTTGAACTCTGTCTACAAGTTTTGGTTCTTAGCAGTGTATGAGTTTCATAAAATTTGCAGAGGCAAACATAAGTTAGAGTGCGGAAATGAAAAACTTGCAATTTTCCAAGTTAAAAAGGGCATACCTTTAGAACGGTAAGTAACTTACTGCCCAAATTCGAACCCTCTCTATAAGTTTTGGTTCTTAGCATTGTGTATAAGTTTCATAATATTTGTACAGCAGCAAACTTAAGTTAGAGTGTGGAAATGAAATGGGAAAGACAGATAGATGGTCAAGGGTAACACTTAATGTCCCCTTTGCCTAGCTGCGGGGTCATAAAAACAAAAAATCAAATTTTGACATTAAAACATGTAAAAATAAAATATATGCGTTTAACCTTTATTCCATGTGTTTTTATAATATGCTGTGTTTTTCCATTTGCTAGTGACTTTTCAGATAAATTGTCTATCACATTACTTAATAACCAGGTACAACCCTTTGTCTTCATCATAAATTCCTGTAGATGGTCTACTCCAAAATCTGTTTTAAAATAAATCAGATATATAATACATGTAATATAATGTTAGCAATTAATTCTAGTTGAAAATTTCGAATATTATCTGATTTAAAATTGTTTGCCAAGAAACTTATTGCACTACAAAGTATAAAAAAACTTTAGAATAACTCCGATCTTGATTACCATTCTCTTTCAAGAGATATTTTGTGGTTTCATTTTTAACATTTTTACTGATATTGGCGACTGCAAACTTATGCTATAAACATGCACATGTTACCAAATATATAAAGTGCTATTTTCATTTTCTAGCACTGGGTTGATACCCCTGTTGGTGACTGCTAGCCCCAAGGGTATCATTAACTCAGTAGTAAATCTTCACATATTCAAATACTTATACTGTCATTCTTGGATTTTAAATGTTTGGGTTTGTGTATTCCTGATGAAGGTAAATCCAGAAAAGCATTTGGACACACCCAATTTTTAAAGTGTAATATTCATATTTCAGACCTGCCAACTTTTGAAAATCCCCATTGCGCCACCAGATTTTTAAGGGCTAACATTTTGTATGCGTTTCTGTGCACTGTTTTATATGGTTGAAATAGTCTTATATCTCCTTTTTTCTTTTGGTATACTGACGATGAGCAAATAAGCCTTGATTTCTTTTTTTTGCATGATTCTTGTACTTCTTGATTGGCAAAATAACTTAAGAATAGAATAAAATGGCCTAAAAATAAAGGATACAAAACGAAGACCCTTTTCCCCTTCAAAGACCTTTTATCTTTGCACCATAACTCAAAAGACCTTAACCTAAATGGCCTAAAGTTAGAAGGATGGAGACAGATCTTGAGTTAGTTTAGCAGTAATAAGAAAATTTGAGTTATCTTTCTTGGTATTAAAAGGTGCTCCTACCAGTGGAGGCTTATACACAGAAGAAGTGAATACAATATGGCATCGATTTTAAATCAGAACTGAACAGAAACATGTCGGATTTCAAAAATGTTCACAGATTTCAAGATAAACAATGTTTCCAGGGTTAAAAATCCATTAGCCCGACGCCCGGGACTAGAGCATTTACACCTCGGGCAATCAAAATTTTAACCCAATATGCCCGACGGACTAGTAACAAAAAATTCTTGGCATTTCCAAAATACTTTAAATAGAAAACGAAAAATCCCTTCATCACTATTCTATCTTAGCCAATCAGATTCAATTACGTCATCCGGGATTCCAAGAATTTGAACTGGTTTGTACAGGTCCTGTTGTACATATTTTAAAAATAGAACTAATAACTCTGGGTGGCCCGGTATCGTGTATTGATCGCAATTCTCGTACTTTAAATATCTATTTCTCGAGGGGGGTATTGCACATTTCTGATGCCGAGATTTTCAATTAACGGTACTTGGGTATGATGTATTGCCAGTCGCTATTGACCTGTTTTGTCGGACAGCTGTTGAGCACGAAACTATTCCATGCCACCAAATATTTCTAAATATATTTTACTGTAGTACGGGCACCCCAGGAACTTCGTCAGTTTTAAACGAAAACTGTAGATGAAGTGGGTAATGAGACTGACAATTCATCACCACCTCCTCCCTCCCAAATGCCAAATACAGCCGGGAAAAGCAGAAAGAAAAATTTATAGCGTCCCAGAAAGACAATATTGCCGTTATTTTCCCAAGCACGACAATAAAAAGTCTGCTTTGTATGTGGGAACAACTAAGTTAGGATAAGCACCACTGTTTGTTTACCAATAGAATAAAAAACAGGTCAACAAAAATTAGTAAATACAGTGTATAATACCGCTTTCAAAACAAGCGACACCCACTTTGTAATTATGCAGCAAACTCTGATTTGTGTGGCATACTCATGCTAGCAGGTCAGTTTTGATGTGCTAGCAGTTCTTCCAATAGGGCTAGTAAAATACCGCTGATAATAAGTCCTGGGCTAGTTACCTGTAACAAAATTTTTAACCCTGGTTTCATAATGAGTTCATTACAGTTTTCATCTTTCAGTTAATTATGTTTTGTCATGATACTACGGCAAACGTCGCAGATTGTGATGTGATCGTATGATAAATTGATTAAAATCAAAATGCTGACTGACTGATTCTATTTACAAAGTAATTTAAAATTTTGAGGATCATTATGATCCATCGGATAAGCAGATTACTGTAAATTCAGAAATTATTGCGTGCACTTATTATTGCGATTGTTGAAGAATGGACAAAAAATGCGAGTTTAATTATTGCGAGTTCAGGAAAATCTGCAAACAGATTTATGTATCAGATATCAGAATGCGTGTTTTTATTATTGCGATTCTCACCCAGTCGCATTATTCGCATTAATAAAAACATTGGAATAATTTCTGTTTTACAGTATTTATTACCTGTAACAACAAATTTTGAAACCTGTTGTGACCGTTAATTGGCTTGGGGTCGTAAACTTGTCATAAATATGTCGCCAGGTAAAATTTAAGATATATAGAAATTGATCAGAAAAACTTCAAAATCGGCAACCAACAATTTTTTCGGTAGATTTTGTGAAAATCAGGATTTTGACTTGTTTTACGATCCCGATATCGGGATTCGGGTTGAGGCATTAAAATCAGGATGATACTGCCAAAATCAGGATGGTTGGCAGGTCTGATATTTAACTGCATATTTCATAAAATGTAGCTGCATATTTCATAAAATGTATTCATATTTAACTGAATATTTGATAAAATGTACACTGCATATGAACTAAGATATCGGATAACTGTGTTGTTTCTTACCAAAGTCATGATTTCCAAATACAGCACACTGGACATTTAAACTGTTAATAATTGGTATCATCTGGTCCCCTTTCATAAAAATACTCACTGAAACCAAAACTGATATATGTCATGTACATTTACAAAATGGAATGTTTTCATATCCTTGTAAGCAGCATGGACACAGGCTCTGTGTTTTATTTAGATTAAATGTTATAATATTATTGAAAATGTTATTTTCCTTTAATAATCAATGGGCAAAATGCATTCACTAAGGTTAGTTAACCAAGTTTGTTAAACAGTGATGCTGATGCATGGTTGTCCACTCTACCTGTAGATGATTCCGTCAGACTAATCATGTGCTAATTGTCAATTCACAAGTACTGTACATGTCTACTGTATATAATGTATCTTGTTTTTACCAAAAAAAGAAATCTAGAACATTGTAGAAAGACATGTACAAGTTGTTCATCCTTTAAAGAATTTGGTCTTGGTGGCACATATTTTGTCTTCTAATTTCATTCACAATTAACTTGTCTAGATTCATGGCAATTTACATGTAAGGCTTGAAATATAGTCTAGATGAGAGTCTGGATAGAATATACAGAACAGAGAACAATGGGGAAAAAGAGAAAAGATTGATTGATTAATTGTTGATGTTTTAACGCCACTTTTAAGCGCCACATTTGGGCTATTTCATGGCAGCCAGGTTTTACTGGAGGAAGAAGCCGGAGTGCCCGTGAAAACCATCAACCTTCGATAGGAAAACTGACAATCCTAGTCAATTAAGATTGAGTCAAGTGCACCCACACAAGCGGGTTCGAACTCACAACCTCAGTGTTGACTGGCTAGTGATTACAGTAGTAGAACTACTTAGACAACTTGGCCACCGAGGCCCCTAAGAGAAAAAGTAGAAGGACATGGGCCTCAAAAAGAATAAAAAATTATTGGGTGCTGAAATATAAACAATGGATAAATGGGCCAAAAAAAAGGATTTAAGAATACAGAAATGGAGACCCTTATCCAAACGGCATACCCTCATTGACAATTTTTGAAGACCATATTTACCCTTAGATTTCCTGTCTGGTCTTTTGAATTTGTTTGATTCTCTGTCTTATTGACATATACTTCAAATCTCCTCTTAATCATATATAAATTTGACCATCATGTTTAGCTAATTATAAAACCATTTCTTACTGAGTGATGGATTGAGTATATCACCACTAAAGAGTACTACAGGATTTAATTCTTGACAAGACTTAATATACGATGCCATCCTTGCTGCCCCTCCTTTTGGCTCGTCTTTCTGAGGTTCAATGTTGTACACATCATTAAAGTGGATAATGGTTATTGCTTGTCCACTCATTTTACTGCAGCAAGTCTGTTGTTATTATACAGTGTCTTTTACTTCTTTCTTGTTCCCCGGTACTTCCACAGTTGCTTGTCACTTCTGAAAATATATAATATATGTGTATGTGTATAAGATGACTTTTTTCATTGCAGATTACCATTATTAGGAACCTTTTTAATTAATTGTGGCCATTTTCTACCACAACCATATCAGCAATAGACTATTTTCATATAACCGAAACTCCGATTATAAAATTTTTTGGCAGGTTACCTTCTCTGTGGTAGGACATCATAGAACTCTGTCAGGTAAGACCAACCCAAAAAAAGTAAAATCAGACATACAATTGGTGCAATTAAGGTCAAGTTACAGTAAATGGGCTATGCCACAGATTTTAGTAGAATTTTGCATACAACTCTGGCTCGATGAACTACAACTGAAAATTGAAAAAAATACAAAAAATGTAATGCATTTATCTCTTTTATCATTTGAAATCTTTCAAAATGGGTGAACATTTGTATAGAAAGCACATAAAATCGGCGAAAAACCTTCTTAAATTTGTATTAAAATCATCAAATCTCTAATTTCTAATACATAGATTTTTCTTAAAAAACTATATGTTGTTGATATTAACAGTTAAGAAATGTATGTACCTGTTTTATGCTACCATTATGAACATGATCAATAAATCATTGTTTATTATGCAAGCGATAAAATATGAAACCATTTATTACATTGTGGGTCAACAGATTGTGTACTGATTATTGTACTCAAAATGAAATAAAAACTTTAAGGACACCAACAGACTCACAATACATAACAATTTATCTACATGTTAAATACTTTGATTTTAACATTAATTTGTATCATGCACTAGCATTATGACTTGTAATTTATGTTATTCTAAATATGAACTACAAAAGTACAACATATTCCAATGATTTGATGTCAGCAAAAAGCTTTGGAGTCATATTTTGAAATTCAATTGTCAGTATGTACGTATATTACATACATGTCAACCAAATTGTCAATGATTATAGGAATATTTTACAGACATTTTACTTATAATACTTTTGAAAACAAGTAGATTTGGCGTAAACAACAATAAAACTGCAACCAAGCAAAACAGAGAACCTTAAATGCAACACAGATTAACAAATTGGCAATAAGATAAACATTACTGACAACACAAATAATATAACTGGTAAAACAGACAACATATATATATATATTAATTGTTTGTGCTGTATTTAGACCCTTCTACCAAGAAATTTGTTTTGCATGCACACGTATAAAAATTGCTTTTATCCAACACAATCATAGGTTTGAACATTGTTTTCAATTTAGACTTGTATATATATATATCTTTTCTGTAAGTTTATTGTTTTCTGTTTGGTATTAAATTAATAATTAAGATCCATTTTGTTACATCTGGTGATCCATTTATTTGGCAATCGGTTGCTCGACCTGCTAGTCAAATGCGTTTTGTTAAAATATACTTTTTCACTTTTTTGGTCTTTTGGAAAATGTTGTTTGTACTGTATTTAGACCTCTCTACCAAGAAATTTGTTTTGCATGCACAGGTATAAAAATTGCGGTTTTTATCCAACCATAGGTTTGAATGTTGTTTTCAATTTAGACTTGTTTATATTTTTTCGTTTGGGCTCGTATTATATTTGCCTTTGGGTTTATATAATCTGTTCATCCTATTTCGATTCTTCAAAATTCAAGAGTCTATCCTAAACTGAGGTAAATTATATGGCCTTCCAAATACCATTTCGATTCCTAACATCACTGAAGAGAAATTAATTGTCGAAATCCGGATATGGTGTACAAATTTTTGCACCTCATGCTTGCGGTATACCATCTTTTCTGCAAGTTTATTGTTTTCTGTTTGGTATAAAATTAATAATTAGGATCCATTTTGTTTCATCTGGTGATCTGTTCATTTGGCAATCGCCGTGGCAGTCAGCAGGGTTTAACAAATGTTTAAGAACATCCGTTGTTCAACCTGCTAGTCAAATGCATTTTGTTAAAATATACTCTTTCACTTTTTTGGTCTTTTGGAAAATGTTGTTTGTGCTGTATTTAGACCCCTCTACCAAGAAATTTGTTTTGCATGCTCAGGTTTAAAAATTGCGTTTTTTATCCAACACAATCATAGGTTTGAACGTTGTTTTCAATTTAGACTTGTTTATATTTTTTCGTTTGGGCTTGTATTATTTGCCTTCGGGTTTATATAATCCGTTTATCCTATTTCGACTCTTCAAAATTCAAGAGTCTATCCTAAACTGAGGTAAATTATATGGCCTTCCAAATACCGTTTCGATTCCTAACATCACTGAAGAGACATTAAGTGTCGAAATCCGGATATGGTGTACAAATTTTTGCACCTCATGTTTGCGGTACATGTATACCATCTTTTCTGCAAGTTTATTGTTTTCTGTTTGGTATTAAATTAATAATTAAGATCCATTTTGTTACATCTGGTGATCCGTTTATTTGGCAATCACCATGGCAGTCAGCAGGGTTTAAGAACATCTGTTGTTCGACCTGCTAGTCAAATGCGTTTTGTTAAAATATACTTTTTCACTTTTTTGGTCTTTTGGAAAATGTTGTTTGTGCTGTATTTAAACCCCTCTACCAAGAAATTTGTTTTGCATGTACACGTATAAAAATTGCGGTTTTTATCCAATGCAATGATAGGTTTGAAAGTTGTTTTCAATTTAGACTTGTTTATATATACATAGGAATCTGATGTACAGTAGTTGTCGTTTGTTTATGTAATTTATACGTGTTTCTCGTTTCTCGTTTTTATATAGACTAGACCGTTGGTTTTACCGTTTGAATGGTTTTACACTAGTACTTTTGGGGCCCTTTATAGCTTGTTGTTCGTGTGAGCCAAGGCTCCGTGTTGAAGGCCGTACATTGACCTATAATGGTTTACTTTTATAAATTGTTATTTGGATGGAGAGTTGTCTCATTGGCACTCACACCACATCTTCCTATATCTATGTATATGGCAGCCAAGATAACATCAATGGCAACACAGATAACTTTACTGGCAACAGAGATAGCCTCACTGACAACACTAATAACTGTACTGGCAACACAGATAACCTAACTAACCACACTGATAACTGTACTGGCAACAAAAATAAACTGACCACATAGATAACTGTACTGGCAACACAGATAACTGAACTGACCATGCAGATAACTGTACTGGCAACACAGATAACTTAACTGACCACACTGTCACAGATAACTGTACTGGCAAAACTTATAACCTAACTGACCACACTGATAACTGCACTGGCAACAGAGATACCCATAACCTCACTGACAACACAGATAACATGTACATGTACTGGCAGCACAGATAACCTTACTGACCACACTGATAACTGTACTGGCAACACAGATAAATGTACTGGCAACACAGATAATATAACTGGCAGTGTTACAGCTAGGCTAGTTACACAGGGTGTGGCACCCACACTTTTTTGAATGGCACCCTGTGCTCTTTTTAAAGTTTCCAGGCGCCTTTGCCTTCTTCAGTGTGTCCTGCCTTTTTGGAGATCGATTATATTTCATTTTCATTCATATGAAAATACTATAATTTTACCTGGCTATTTGTAACAAGTTTATGACCCCAAGCTAATTAACTACAAGTAATCCACTAATCATATCAGTCACTAATCTCGATCAGTCGTAATTTTCAATTTCAATGTTTCTCAAACCACCAGTCATTTATCGTACATTTGTAATTTTGTCATTTAAATGAAATTGACATAAAGAAGAAATCTATTCGTAATCAATATAACTTTCAGGAAAAAGTTTCGACATTCAAAATATTAAAACATATTAAAAAAAAAAATAAAATGAAAATATCAGCATAAACATGATAAAAACGTTAAATAACGAAAATATAATGCAAAGGCATATATTGTAGGACTAGGATTTAAATTAGCATTCATCCTTACTGTTACTAAACCTGTCAGTTTTGCTTTGATAAATGTTGATGCAGTCATACTGTCAATACATTTTATGATTAAAAATACTTACATTTAACTGCTATGCACCTCATCTGTTCAATTCTATCAAGGATACATTATAGATATATAATATCTACTTTATCGGTTATTTTCTGTTTTGTACATTTTGATGGTTTTTAGTTATATCATTAAAACTATTGCATGATCAGTGACACATGTGACATGTGAGGGAAGTAAAACACCTGTCTCCTTGTCACACAATCTTAAGATAGCTATCAAAATGTGAGTACATTTAAATTATTTGGAAAGAGTTTAAAGGGACCCACATACTACAAAATGTAAACCTTTCAGTACAGTTTATATTCTGTTGATGAAACTTTTCCCGGTCGTCTGCAAGCCAGCTCGGTCAGATTTTGGCACGTTGAAAACTTATTTTGACTATTATGATTTAGCTCTTACCACCGCAATTTAGTCATTTTATTTCTTTTAAGATCATTTCATGCACTCTTGTATATATATATCTACACATGTCCATCAATTATTTCCTTTTCAACTGTTCAACGTTCACAAACTTTCCAAAACACAAATATTCTCCGGAACAGTAGCCGGAAATAATACGTTCATTTCCGTACGGATATGTAATTTAAAATAGTAGTCATATTCTATTCTTCAGAGCAATAATTTGTAGACTTTATAAAGTAAAGGCTATACTAATCATTGACTACAAATAATCAAAAATAGGTCATTTACCATAATAATGTATTAAAATAAATGAAAACAACACGTTATTAATTTCATGCGTCCTCATTAAAAGATCCTCATATATATTGCAACTAATTTCTTAATCGACCCATTAAATCCAGTCGATAGAAAACAATTACCGTGGCTAAGCATTTAGATGTTTAGGCCACAGCAAAGATTTATCAATAATAAGTTACTGCTATTCCAACTAGCTTTTTATACTTTATGTCAACTGATTCTGCATCATTATATACAAGAAATCAAGATTAGGGACTTATCATTTTTTATCTGGGAGGGGGGCTGGTCAAAATGCAGGGGGGGAGTCAAGTTTTTTTCTGTATATGGACAAAGGGGTTCAAATTTTTTCATAAATTCAAAGTGGGGGGATCAATATTTTTTGCACTTGGAAATAAGTAATTCACATACTTCAAGAGACAAAATTAAATGTCAAGAAGAACATTACAACAGTCAAATCGAAATATATTTAACACCATTCATATACAATTAAATAAGACATCACAAGACTGTTGTGATGTAGGAAGCTGCCATTTTGTGTCATTTTGTCCTATATAAAATGCATAGGTGCTTCATAATCTGAATAATTCAGTTGTTATATTTCACTCACGTCAATCAATAAATTAACAAGCATTATTGACAATGTATCTTTTTGTTTTCATTACAAGAGCCCTTTGGGTCCATTTATACCTCTCACTCCCTCAAAATTTGTACTTTTTAGGCTAATAAATCAAAAATTTGAGGTTACTATCACACGTTTATGAATGAAATATGACAATAAATGAGTAATTGAATTGTTCAAGCTGAAAGCATGAACTATCCATATAAAAGTTTACCGACTCAATGGAGGTTTCAATAAAGCCATGCGTAAAACTTGAGTTTAAGCAGCGTTCAAGAGAGGGACATATAAATAATGTGTTGTTACTGTTTCAAAAAGTTTACTTTTTAATTTATATTTTTTACAGAATTACTTAGGATTAAGTTTTCTTTAATAGCCCAATATAGGAAATTAGAAAAAACTGTCAGAAAAAGCTACTCAAAGCTCTGGCTTGCTCTACCTACTAATATTCACATACACAAGAATGAAGGACATTTTATCCAAACGGCCTTATCAGTACACATGCTGTTTCATTTTCAATATTTCCTTGTCATCGATAAATCTTACAAATTGTTACCATTGATGTAAATGGGGAGTCGGAAATGTCGGGTGTCGACTTATACACTTTGTCATTATTTTAAACATATTTTTTAACCTAAACTGTGATAAAATTTTTCCATATTCTTATTTAATTGAAATACAAGTGAACTTCTAGAAGGATTTCCAAATATGATTCTTTAAAAAATTCCACATCTTTAAGTCAATGTTTACTGTTGTCAATGGCCTTTTAATTCTTTATTTAAAAATAAAATATCTTAGTCTTTTCTATTCCAGTAATTAAATTATATTGAGATATAACATTATAGTAAATGTATTTCATGACGTCATTCACTTCATGTCAAATAAAGAGAATGAACGTAGTTAAATTAAATGCAGGTTCTTCATGTGTATTGCATTGATACATATTGACATCATAGTTATTTGGCATACCGTTCATAAGTTGTTTTAAAGAATATTTGAAGCAGAAATTCACATGTGTTATTATCAGCTGATAATGTACTATGGTATCCAAGAGACACATATATAAACATGTGTATATATGTCTCTGATTATCCTTTGAACTATATATAATTTATGTACTGCATGTGATATTTCATGACTGAAAAGAAAGGAATAATTAAAAGTTCTCGCATTTTACCAGGAAATTGAGTTGTTTTATTTATTTCCTTTAAAAAGGTCGTAAGGCAAGGTTCCAAACTTACACTACCCAAGTAGCATCCAAAGGTATGCATCGTCTACAGTGTTAATATCAATGTGCAGTCCATAAATGATCGAATGTTGCGATAGAGGATATACTAAGTCCCGTTACAACACAAACATGACAAAGACTTTTAAATATCACTGACTCACGTATTTCTGTAATACAAACATCATAAAGATGTCAATATTTTTTCATTGACAACATATGTGTTGCTGTTAGTGGACGTGTTATTCAACAGTTAGTTGGCTTTCCTTGGGAACAATTTTGCTCCTTTTCACGCCAACTTGTTCATTTGTTCGATCGATGCAGGCTTCATATAGAAGCTTTTATAACAAGAATGAAAACGGAGCTAGTATATAATTTAACTTCGGGTTCCTCTTTAAATATTTACCGTTTTTTTACTGAATTTCTAAAGTTTGGTGACCATGCTAATATGCATCTATTCCTTTTAACTTGAAGTAAAGAATTACACAAATAGTTAGGTCTGCTTCATCTAGAAATTTACAGAAATATGTAATACTAAACTTTATGATACATGCGATGATTTCAAATTACCCATATCAATCTTTCCATTTTCATATTGAAACATTTTCATTCGTTAGGCTACTTATATAATTAATACTCATTCTCTGTAACCACTTAAACTTTTTCGGCACACATAGTCACCGATCTTTCTGAAAATTGGCTAATATGTAGAGCCTAGTCAGAAAAATAATGTCAAGCGATAAATATATTGGTTGGTTACCATGGTAACAGCGGCGAAAGTTTGGAATTTATGAGAAAAATACAATATTTGGTGTAGTGTTGTGAAATTATGCGGCTACGTCTATTAAAAAGAAACACAAAACAATTAATTTCAGTCTTGTTTTTATCAAAAATCAAAAAATGTTATGGGGAATCTACCTAGAAACATGTGAAATTAATTTCTAAAAAATGATCATTGTGCAATATTCCTCATAAAACGAATTATCTCCCTTTGGTGGGTTACACTTATAACTGGACCAAAACGAAAATGCTAATAACTTTTTTTATTTCTCAAAGGATTTATGTCAAATTTGAAATGTTATAAATTTAGACCATTTAATACATAAATATAAGAAAAAATATAGAAAACTTTTTTTAAATCTTCATAAAACGTGACCCAACGAACGCTGACAATGACAGGACCAAATGAAAATGCTAATAACTTTTTTTCTTTTTTTATTTCATAAAGGATTTATGTTAAATTGGAAATATAATAAAATTTGATCATTTAATATATAAATATATGAAAAAATATAGAAAAAAAATTAAAAAAAATTCCGAAAACGTGACCTTTCTAACGTTGACAATGACCTGACCAACAACAGCAATGACCTAATCGATGAAAATTTCTGTGTTATTTTATATTATTAAAAAAAAGGAAAAAATATATGTTTTTGGGTAAAAAACTTGACCTGACCAACGTTGACTGTGTCCTGATCGTTGTACAACCTAATACTTAATTATATCTTATAGGATTTGCTTAAAATTCATAAAAAAAAATATTAAGTTTGAATGGTAAAGTCTTTATCAAATAATAAAAAAAACCCTGGGAAAAACAGTTTGCTCCATCATACGGTGTGTATATATCCCAACTCGTACGTTATGCCCGTGTGTGTAGTGATGTCATAGATTTTAACGAACGTAATCAATGCATCACTAGTAAATTATTAAGTCAGGGATTTCGTTACCATAAATTACGTAAAACTTTTGCTAAGTTCTTTCATAGATACAAAGATTTGATTAGTAAATTTGGCTGTACCTGTAGAAAACTGATTAAAACGGTATTTCACATCCTAAATTTTACGGTAATATTGTACTTAAAGCGCGGAAATCACTATATGATCCGTGTAAACTCATCGAACCTTTAAATAAACTTATTAGTTCAGGTTATCTTACCAATGTTGTAATTAGATCTTTGAATATAGTTTACATTGGCACTAATATCGATTTTGTCATCAGCAAATTAAAACATAACTAAATTTGTATTCTTTTCAAACGGGATGTTTAAAGACACACCCACGTTCATTTTGATCTATAAAGAGGTTAAACTCTAACTATCCTACTGTCTGTCGATACATTTATTTTTGGCATTGCACTAGTCATGTCTTCTTTGACTGTCCATGACGTTAAAATACTAAATCCCTGGGATGTGTTTTAGTTGATTTTAGTCTCTGATGCATGATTTTTATTATTAATTGTTTTGGCTTTTAACTAGCTGTCAGTAACTGCGAGTACTCTCAAATCGTACTTTCTTGTTTATTTGACCTGTTGATACTAATTGTAATGCTTTTTTGTTATTTAATGTTATTCAGGGTTATATCTGGTCTATATACCAGCTTTGATAAGTGTTTGGTACTAATATAAATTTCCACTTCGTACTATGAACATCAAAATTATTTATTTTGTTAAAATATTTCCTTTCTCTATTGTAACTGTATACGTATACCTAACAACAAAATTATTTTATTTACCTGTGTTTAAAGTTATTGCAAATGGCTGATATTTTTGCTCGAGCATATTGTTTTTCTTAAATTGTTTAACATTTCATACCGATATAACATGTCACTTTTATTATTCTTCCTTAGTTTATTTATTTTGAATTTGCATTGTATCATAGGTCAAATTTATTTGTTCAGTGTATGTTCAGTGGTGTTACTATGTCCTTTGATTGAGTTAAGCTATTTCAGTTGATATTTTATAGTGTGTCTTTCTATGTTGTGATGTTACACTATTGTTTCAGAAAAGGGTGAAGGTTTGGTACCATTAAAACGTTTAAACCCGCTGCATTTGTTTGCACCTGTCCTAAGTCAGGAATCTGATGTTCAGTAGTTGTCGTTTGTTGATGTGGTTCATAAGTGTTTCTCGTTTCTCGTTTTATATAGATTAGACCGTTGGTTTTCCCGTTTGAATGGTTTTACACTAGTAATTTTGGGGCCCTTTATAGCTTACTGTTCGGTGTGAGCCTAGGCTCCGTGTTAAAGACCGTACTTTGACCTATAATGGTTTACATTTATAAATTTTGACTTTGATGGAGAGTTGTCTCATTGGCACTCATACCACATCTTCTTATATCTATATGGGATACTATGACAAGTACCGAATTATTTAAACTTTTTATGGTATTGAGTAGTATATTGTATTTAACTGTGTTGTAAATTATGTTGTATATTACCGGTTATAATTTGACACGTTTGATCACAAATATAAAGTAACACACAAAAGGTGTGAAGTAGGCCATAAATATATGCAAGTTGATAAATCCAATATAGTTTGTTTTTTCATATTTTCATAACAGTAAATAATTATGTCCACGTACTACTTAAGGCATGCCCGAGCCTTGTGCAGGATGTCTTGGTAGTTATATTTTCATAAAAACAAATAAACATTTCGCGGACTACTTGAGGTATGCCCGAGCCCCTGCATGCACGATATCTTGGTAGTTTAAAATATTTTCAAAGTAAAATCTATTTTTTTTTCTTAAAAGAATGACCATATACTAATTTTGAGAAACATCTTTCTGTAATGGGCTCTCAGTGAAAATCAAATTATATGTGCATGTATATAATTCTTTTAAAGTTACCCTGTGTAAAGAGTTACCACATTGTCAATATTTTTTTAATTTGCTGCTAAAAATCCATAAAGATAATTGTTATTTTCTCAAATTTCAATAATCCAATGCCTATTACTAATGTTCAGATAGTGCTACCACTGGAATCACTGAAGCATGAATGTAGAGGGCCATCTCTTAAGACCCCTTATGAAAATTGTCTAGATGGTATATTTTCCACCCGCTGCCCGTTGTAAGACCCGCAGCCACCTACTGACAGATTTCCGCTAGTTCTCGTAGGGAAACGGAACTTTTTGGAAAATCTCGAAAAATTCCTCCCCGGCCAGAACGGCAAACAAGAAATGTGTCAGATGGATAGCAGGGACTATCGGGTCGACGACCGACCGTACCCGCCCTTGCTGGTTACGCCCTTAAATTTGTTTGCTAAAGAACCCTTGTGTTAATTCTTTTAGGGGCTCCCTAGTTGACCTATTGAAATTTCTGTCCTTGTCCAATTGATCCCGATTTCCAGTGATATTTCAAATTGTCCGCCTAAATCCCAGCCTACCCCAATTGCAGGACCTTTTTGAAATTGTCTTTTTTTCATCTTCACCGCAAAAATGATCTTCATGTAGATACTGATCATCCAATAATACAATATTATTCAAAACGTATATAAGCTATACATGCTTTGCAATTTCAACATTGAGTTTAAGAATGAATGAGAAAAATAAACAGCTCATAATAAAGGTATTTTTTCCATTATAGAAAGAAAGTTAGATGGTCAATTATCATTTATTTAGAGGATCAAGTCTGACTCTTTTTTCTTCTATTTTTTTATTGTGTTTAGTTGTATCAAATTATTACCTTTAATTATTTTGGTCAGTACTACAGGACCTACAATGTTCCTATGAAAATAATCGATTTTTTTCTCTTCTGAAATATGCATGAGATGTTTGACACTGGACATAAAGCAAAACACAACTTCTCGATCATTTCTTTTTTACAAAATATTACCCCAAAAAAACGATATTGATTATTTTCATTTGTGATAAGTATTTATTTTTGTGCCTCGCACAAACAATTTTAAGCTTGGCCTTTCTTGAACTGTCAATTTTCTGATTGTATCTTCTTAATATGATGCTAGTAGTTATAATTCCAAACTGTCAACACCAAGTGGCACTTTGATCTTTAATCTTCACTACAGCATTTGAAAATAGTTGTTGGACTGACGTGTAAAAACCATCATTCTTTGACACTGCATTAAATTGAAAACTTACAGAAGAGAGTTTTTGTATGAGAGATTTAGTCTGTTTTAAAGCGTTTTCCAAGTTTATGCATATAATTTGTTGTTTCTATGGCAACACTATCACTAATAATGCCTCTAATATTATTAATATTTCTCAAATACAAGAAAACCTGCATAATGTAAGCAAAATTGTATACATTCATTGCTAAATGTATCGAAGTTCATTAAAACAAATTTGTAAAAATTAGCACTTATCAGTATTTTGGCAAATGGACTGCTTGTTACCATGGCAACACATTCAATGGCAAATATTGCACAATCGAATTTATAATTTTTTAAATGATTTTATTTGTTTTTTTCTAGATTAAGTAATTGTTTTTCTTGTATATTTTTCATGATCATGAAAACAGACTAAAATGTCTTCATAATCAGCACTTTTTATCCAAATTACAGAAATTGCGTTTGTTTCCTTCAAGTGGTAACACCATTATCGATATACTATACTAGCAAAATTATTCATATATATACATGTGTGTATACAGTGAAACTTAATAAGTGTTTTAGTTTTCCTACTTTTGTGCACATTTAAGAAACTAACTGAAACTTTTTCATAATTGTTTTAAACTTGTGTATCATCATGCAATTGTTTCCATAGCAACACAGTTAAAACTATAATACCGTTATATATGTATATGTTTGAAATTTGGATGATTACAATAATTTCTACATATTGTCTATTTATTCATTTATTTTTGAATGCAGAATTAGGTTTTAAAACATTTTTTTTTCAAAATTTTTCAAATTTTTTTCTGAAAAAATGAAAACTTAGCATTTTGTATCCATCGTAACAAAATAATGAGACATAATTCCCCATTACTTTTTCACATCATTGATAAGATAAGACTATGGTATTTATGAATTCATGGTTGACTTTAACTCATGTGTCCGCAAAAAATTATGGTGAGCATTCAAAAATGATCTCATAAAACCACATAAAAAGGGGGGTATATGTGGTTATGATTGAAAATGAATATGTAAATATCAGTTATTAAATTACATTAATAAAATACATATATTTAATAAAATCATAATAAAATATTCTTTCTCTTAATTATTTATTATGAAAAATTATGTTGGAAATAGCCTTTTTCAGCTTAAAATTATAGATAAACAGAAGAGGTAAAACTTGTCATCGGTTGCATAGCAACCGATATGCTTAGCAACCAAAATTTTGCCAATTTTTGTTTGTTACATCAAGACTAGTAATTGTGTGAAGTTTGAAGAAAATCTATGACCATGCGTGCCACACTCCCTATATAAAAGTTTAAATAGTTATAGACAACCACGTTAAAATACTAAATCCCTGGGATGTGTTTTAGTTGATTTTAGTCTCTGATGCATGATTTTTTATCATTAATTGTTTTTGGCTTTTAACTAGCTGTCAGTAACTGCGAGTACTCTCAAATCGTACTTTCTTTTAATTCGACCTGTTGATACTATTTTTAATACTTTTTTGTTATTTTATATTAATATGGATCTTGTCTGTATACCAGCTTTGATTATTTGGAATATCTACTAATTTTCACTTCTTCATACTACATTTGTATGAACATCAAGATTATTCTCCTTTAATCTGTACAGGAAGTTTTATTGTTGATATTTACCCTTATGTATCTAGTGTTAAATTAGGTATTTATATGACAGACCTTTCTTGGTATTCCTAATTATTGGAAGATTTTATATAGACAGAAAAAGTATACCTAAAACGGCAAAGTTATTTTTCATTTACCTGTATATATTATGAAAACCGGTTTTTCAAAAGTGATTATTTTCTAAGGGTTAAATATTTCGCGGTGGTGTATTGCCATGGCTTTATTTGGACTTGTTTGTTTGCTTTTTGGCCTTGAATGTTTGTCCCTAATATTTTATTAACTATGTATTTACTTTCAGGTATCACAGATCGAATTTATTCGTTCATAGTGTGTTAATTTACGTTTTGATTGAGTTAAGCCTTCCAATTGATGTTTTATCGTGTGTTTTCTATGTTGTGATGTTATACTATTGTTTCAGAAAAGGGAGAAGGTTTGGTACCATTAAAACGTTTAATCCCGCTGCAAATGTTTGCACCTGTCCTAAGTCAGGAATCTGATGTACAGTAGTTGTCGTTTGTTTATGTAATTTATACGTGTTTCTCGTTTCTCGTTTTTTATATAGACTAGACCGTTGGTTTTACCGTTTGAATGGTTTTACACTAGTACTTTTGGGGCCCTTTATAGCTTGTTGTTCGGTGTGAGCCAAGGCTCCGTGTTGAAGGCCGTACATTGACCTATAATGGTTTACTTTTATAAATTGTTATTTGGATGGAGAGTTGTCTCATTGGCACTCACACCACATCTTCCTATATCTAACCAGTATTAATATGGAGTATATATATCTCCCAGTTGATACGATATTCCAAATCTTGTTTTCTTGGAATGATTTTTATGACAGAGAATTGTTGCTTCCTATGAAATTGTGTACCAAGGGTTCTTAATGGTAAAGTTGAAGTCAACACATATTTTTTTACTAACGCCAATATGATCTGAAATATTATAAACAACTGCAAACAATTAAATCTTTTATAATTATAAAATAGCTAGTTAACAAAATTTGTATCCGGCATAAAAATGTCAGCCGCCAGTGTTCAAGTAGGGTATATGTACGGTGTATGATAACCTTCAATTTCCCCGTACGTCAGTGAATCCATGCTGGGGCTGGCACCTGCTTCGCACGATGCGGGATCACTTGTGTGATAGATGTCTTCATGCATAAATGTTGGAACTTTTCAGACCCTACCCAAAATATCATCTCATTTCAGTTGCATTACACATTTTCCGTCTTTCACCTCTCTCGGCAGTCATCCATTTTTTGTTAAACCTACATCCTGGATTTATTTTTGATTTGTTCTTATCCTGAGTATGAACGAAATATTTTCCACTGGACGTTAAGCAAACATATAATAGCCTTTTGACATAGATTCTGAAAACTCTTTTGATATGCTGATTCCGCCCTTGAACCATCCCTTACCGAGAAGCATTGCGATCTTTTGTCCTTGCTGAGGCTTTGTATTGCTTTGCATAACTAGAAAAAGGGCCAAGCTATACCACTGAGCCATTTACAGTTTGGTCATATGTTCAGAAATACACCATAATGTTGCTAAAACTCAAACGGAAAAAGATGTTCAGAAAATTAAAAAAAAGAATAATAAAAAGAATAACAAAACAATACAAATCAAGACGAACCAATGTTGCTGTGTTTGAAATGCATTTCAGGATTAATCCTTATCCTCAAGGACTTAACGCGGAAATTTCAGTCAGTTCAATATGTATCAATGCATGTGAGCAATAAAACCAAAGACAGGCCTAGTCTATAATAGAAATATGAAATTCTTCCGTATATTTTCAAACCATTAGGAAATATATTAACCTTATTCCCTGTATAATATTCAGGTTTGCTTGACAACTGCGGTACCGGTGTCGTTATTACAAGTCATACCAATTATGTATCTTTTTCAGATGTCTGGAAACAGAGCGCCATCGGTGATTACATATTTTGACCATTCTGGCGAAGGGGATATCTTAATACAAAATGTATGTGTACCTAAAGATCTTTGCCCAAAATATACTTATTATTGTTGTCTAAATTGGAATATGGGTGGAGTTGGAGGTGGATACTGTGGAATACAGTGTCACGAGGACGGGAACTGCTTCATTTGTTCGTTATGGGATCCTCCAGTAGGAACACAAAGGTCGATAGAATCAGTTTTCAAGTCTGAAGGAAATTCTTTTACAGAACGCTTTGGCGGGGAAGGAGAAGGGTTAAAGTACATGAACTTTGAACACAGATGGGAACCAGATCAATGGTATACTTTGGTTGTTCGAAGATGGAACCAGAATGGTAACACGCAATTTGGTCTCTGGGTATATGATACACAAAAATCAAAATGGATAC
Source organism: Mytilus coruscus (assembly GCA_017311375.1). Taxonomy (NCBI): domain Eukaryota; kingdom Metazoa; phylum Mollusca; class Bivalvia; order Mytilida; family Mytilidae; genus Mytilus; species Mytilus coruscus. The sequence goes on along the minus strand of CM029600.1, from coordinate 67,050,885 downwards.
GAATGGTAACTATGGATTTTCCATTACCAGACATATATTTTTCAAGTCCTGTAGCTTGCTTTGTTGAAGATTGGCATGGCAACGGTGAAAATCCACGCGGAGCCAAGTACAAGGGTACGTTCAAAAGAAGCAAAGATGGATGCTGGGAATGTTTGAAAAGTGGTCAGTACTTGGTAAACCAAGAAGATGCTTGTAAAAAGTGGAATAACAATTTCAGAATTGAATTAGTTGACTGTGACGAGTTAATGATGCAAACGGGAGGTAAAACGAAACCAGGATGTGATGATACTAGAGGTCAAATTTCTATGAATACGAACATGTGCAAGCCAAAAATACCTCCAGTAAGTTTTGAAGTAGTAAAAGTTACGGAATCAGTAATCGAATGGAACGTTAACGAATCAAGCACACCACAATTTTCTTATTGCATTTCAATCAATGGTTCTGAAATCGAATCAGCAATAAATCCAAGTTGTAGGCAAGTTAAAATTCCACGTTTACAAGGAAATACAATTGAAGTAAAACTTCAGGATATCATAGGGCAGGAGGTTTCACAAATTGTTACCGGATAGAATCTTGAATTAACAATGACAAAAGTTTTAGTTTTAATATATGCATAGCGGGGGCAGAATCTGATTATTATTTAAATTCTAGGATAAACTTGGCTTATATTCAAGCATCATTCATATCTTATATCAATAACTTAGTCTTGCTTATATGTAATTGTATTGTTTAAGAAATAATGACTTCCAGAAATATTTTCTTTTCCATTGCTATTAAATGGGTTCCATGCGGAGTTTGATACTAGTCTGTACTTGGAGGTTATTGGCAAATCGTCGTTGCACACTCTTGAGATTTTTATAACTGAATAGATATATACACCATAAGACTTGGTAGCTGATGAAAGATAAAGATGTGTAGTGACCTTTTAGTCTTAAATGCATGATTTTTTTTTATTAGTTGTTATTTATTGGCTTTGAACTAGCTGTCAGTAACTTTGAATACTCTCAGATCGGTACTTAGTGTCTTTTGTTGTGGGGATGTATAAGTACCCTGCCACGTCCACTCTGTGTGTTTGTTAGATGTATTTCTGCTTTGTATCCATCTGATGAGTTAAGCCCTTTCCAACTGATTTTTATAGTTTGTTCTTATGTTGTACTTTTACACCACTGTCCCAGGTTAGGGGGAGGGTTGGACGCCTGCAAAGATGTTTTTGAACCCTGCCGCATTCTATATGTACCTGTCCCAAGTTAGGAGCCTGTAATTCAGTGGTTGTCGTTTGTTGCTGTTCATCATATTTTTTTTTTTCATGCCGTTAGTTTTCTCGTTTGTATTGTTTTACATTTGTCTTTTCAGGGCTTTTTATAGCTGACTATGTGGTATGGGTTTTACTTATTGTTGAAGGCCGTACGATGACTTATAGTTGTTAATTTCTGTGTCATTTAGTCTACAAAAACATGATATCTTTCTGACATGGTCCAATTGTTGTATACTAGTTTATCAAAAGCGACATAGCTACCGACTTTTTTATGTGTGTCATGATCAATACGATCAAGACGACAGATACCACTAGCGTAGCGGTAATATCTTACATGATCAATACCATCAAGACGACAGATACCACCAGTGTAGCGGTAATAGCTTACAATTTTGGAACACCAGAGCTCAACCCAAGTTTTGATGGATTCGAGTTACTCAATCTTTTTAGATTTCTGTGTGGTAATTTGAGTTTGCCATGCTGATTTTTGTTTTTCTTTGACTCTTGGTTTTGATTGGGTGGGTCCTTTGACTTTTTTTACAGTGGATTAGCACTTATATATCATAGTAAAATACACGAAACAATATGTGACCCGCCATGACATTTTGAGGCTTATGGAGGTAGAACGTCATTGTGAGGAAAACGTTGTTAACTATAATATATAAACGTTATGTAAAATTTCGTATGGGGACATACACGTTTCCTAGGCCTAATTTTTAGACATATACCCCGAATTTGACTATAGCGGTCATGTCAATACCAGAGTTTATGACAAACATGATGATTTCAATTTTGAAATTATAAATTTTCCTCACCTTAGCAGCAATTTACCAACTTCATCCGCGTATGGAGTATACATTTCTAAACTCATGCAATATTCAGGAACTTGCAGCTGCTACTCAGAATTTGTAAAACGTCATCAGTGTCTGAGCAAAAAATTAATGAGCCAGGGTTTTGTGAAAGAACGTCCAAAAGTTCGTTGGAAAGTGCCAAGACATAATAGATAAATATTCAGGGTCTACTTCACAAGTGATACAGGATGGTCTTGAGTTATAGATTCTAGGTACTGACATTGTGTAGAATTTTATCTACTTTACAGTTTACCTTTATCTATCTTTGTACTATTATGTTCCATTTAGTCGGATGACGCTGGACGTGGTTCGGTATAATATATGTGCATCCAGTTTTCCGGTTTTTGACTTTTGGCGTTCCTTGTGCGGATGGGACCAGAGATGCATTTCGGACACATGAAGTTTTTAAAGTGTTGTTTTCATTTTGTATACTGTTGTATTTATATTTTACTTACTTCGTATGTTATCGGGAAAGTGTGTATGTCATTAAGTTTTACTATACTGATGTATTATCAACTACAAACACCTTTTGTTGGCGCCTTTGTTTGATTTAATTGTAAGTATGTTTGAATGTTTAATTCAGTTGTTTTGTATATGTATGCTATGTATGTTTACACAGTTTTGGCTGCTGGATCCCAGTTATGGCCACGTTAACCAATTATGTCTGCTTAAGTTGCTCAACCAGTTTGGCAATATTACGGAACATTAAACAACTGTCATACAAGTGGGCGTTTTAGCTACCTGGAAAACCAGATTTAACCATCATTTTCTTAGGAAAATACATGTGCCAAGTCAGGAATATAACAGTTGTTTTCCTGCGTTTTTTTTTAACAATGTTTTTTTTTCCCAATTTTTCCAAAAATCAACAAGGATCTTCGTTTTATAGATATGACTGCATAAAAATTAATGGAAATCAGACGAGACCATCTTAACTTTTCATACGACATAAAACTTATGCAGGACGGACAGACAGACTTATATTGTTATATGGCAACAAGTCGGTGTGTTATTATCAAATAATAAGATCCAATGGCATTACACTATCATAGCCCTTTTTCGCGGGCACATTACATTTGCGCGCATTTGGGGATTATTCTTTTTTTACGTTTGCACGCAGCTTTTGTTTTCATTTGCGCGCATTCATTTTACAGGTAACACAGGTAAAAATAAAGATAATTCATAATAAGTATGACCATAGTTATTATGAATTTTGAACATACTGGTAAATTTACTGAATTCTTACTGTGACTAGACTGTAAGTGTTGCTCTCCACCTATTGTTTTATTCTAAATTCTGGCCAAATTGCAATTTGTGTTATAAATCCAAACTGTTCAACTGGTCAGAAATTTGAACAAACTGCTGCAGAAAACCAGTCAGATCGTGAAAGTGCAAGGTGATAATAAAAGGCATACTTTTTTTATCTTTAGTTACGATCTTGCAAGACTTATATTATGAAAAATCAGTCTAACAATTTCTATAAAACATTTATTGTAATTGTCATGCTAAAGGTGATAGGTAGTAATTTTGAATTGCTATAAAAATGTCCAAACTAAGCTTTCATACAATTTTTCTTTCGAAAAGTCTTCCATATTCATAAGAATCAGACATCATTTGAATTAAAACATCTTATATGTAGTAAAATATATGTGAAAGTACAATACATTGTTAATAAGTTTTCATGGGAGATAATGTAAAATCATTATTCTTTTGAATATAGAAGACTTTTCGAAAGAAAAATTGATAATCTCCCATGGAAACTCCTAACAACGTATTGTAATTTCACATATATTTTACTGACTATAAGATGTTTTAATTAAAATGATGTCTGATTCTTATGAATATAGAAGACTTTTCGAAAGAAAAATTGTATGAATTAAAGCTTAGTTTGGACATTTTTATAGCAAATCAATATTATTACCTATCACCTTTAGCATGACAATTACAATTAAAAACCAATTGTTCAGAGAACAATTGAAGGTCTTTCCACTCATAAAGATCTATTTTGATATGAAAATATTAAAATTTGGTTTCAAATGTCATTTCCAGCGTCAAATGATAGCTTATTGTACGCTGATTCCAGAAATATTTGGTTTCTATACATTTTTTAAATGAGGGAGATAATTTGTCACTTCCGGTTTGAAAAATGTTACTTCCGGTATAATTTGAATGTTTACTTGACACTGATTCCAAAAATATATGGTTCTATATGCTTTTATATTAAATAAGTACAAAAAATAGCTACTTCCGGTTTACACAAGGTCACTTCCGGTTGGATTTTCCAAGGTCAAATGGCTTGCAACCTAATGCAAAAAGTCCCATGGCTTTACCATGTATACATATGAGGTAAAGCAAAGGTCAAAATCTAGAACGTCAAATTTACCTATGACCTCAAATTAAAAGACCCTAGGTCTTAATTATATATGGTTAATGAGTTATATCACCATACGCATATTTTTAAATACAAGAGGGGAGAAAACTCTAATTTAATGTTAGCGCACCCTTTAAACCAAAATGTATGTGTTACGACATGTCGCAACTAACAATTTAGTAATAATATGTTGTCGATATCTTATACGGTTTTTGAAAAGAAGTGAAAAGAAGCTAAAATCAAAATTTAGAATATGACCTTGACCTTTGACCTTGACCAAATTTTCATTTTTTTGGACCAAGGACCACAAATCAAAAGACTCTAGGCCTATATCACTTATGGTTTACCAGTTAGAAATACATATCACTTATATCAAATGCATAAGGGGAAATAACTCTCATATGGAGTCTCCGGATAGCTCCGGTCCAAATGGTCACCCTAATCCTGAAGACGTAACGAGCAATTTGGTAGAATAAATTTGTCGTAATCTTTTACGGTTGCGAAGGAGTAGTGGACACAAGGAAAACAGTGTTTGGGGAGATAACTCTTACAACATAAAGTATTTGGTTCAATGGTGTCAGTTTTAAAAGCGTATAAACTGTTCGATATCATATGCGTAATATCTAAGCGACATCTTGTGAAATAACAATACCCCACAAGAACAAAATTTAGGCGGAAGAAAAAAAAAAATATAAATCAATTGCTTTCAAAAAGCAATTGTAAACGGTCTTTCCCCCTTTGAAACATGATTGATTGATATGTGTGTTTGTGTGTTTGTTTGTTTGTTTGTTTGTTTGTTTGTTTGTTTCTTTAAAGGGTCCATATTAGTGTGTTGGTTAAGTTTCTATATTTAGTTAGTTGGAAAGTTTTTATTCTATTTCAGGTCCCGCGCGCGTATTTGTCTCGCGCCAGATTGTGGCGTCACGTGACGAAGCTTTATAATAGCCTTTTTAGGTGGAGACGTTGGACAGAGAACATGTATAGCGACGGAGTACACACAATGTATTTCTTTTGTCATTGTAGGTAATTGACGTTTCGATCACAGTTCACGAGCAGTGCATGCTTTGGATTTAAATGATCCTGTGTAACTTTAAAACACGTTTATCGATTATTTTCATACAATGTACATTTTTCAGCAGCAGTTTGTAACACAGATTGTATTTCAATCTAGGAGCGGACATTTTATTGTAGGATTTCAATGAGATTTACGGAACTAGCAAGCGATTTTTACCGCATTGCAATTTCTTTTCTCTAGGAAAATTCTTGAGAAATATCTGCACCACGTTGTTTTATGAAGATGTAATACATGTATGCCCTGCTGACTGCAAAATTTGGGGTCAATTGGACATGTAGTTTCCGAGAACATCTGATAACAAGCATGTGGATTTTTTTTTTCAGGAGAGATGTAAATACAATATTAAACACGTGAGACGGAAACATGCATACAATGAATGAATGATTGATTGATTGGTTGGTTGGTTGGTTGGTTGATTGATTGATTGATTGATTAATTAATTAATTGGTTGGTTGGTTGATTAAACACGTGGGATAGGGTCTCTTGAAACAAGCGAAAAAAGGAAATCTTGGACCCCGTATTAAACACATGAGACGGAAAAATGCATGTAACGATTGATTGATTGATTGATTGGTTGGTTGGTTGGTTGGTTGGTGTATTAATTAAACACGTTGGATAGGGTCTCTTGAAACAAGCGAAAAAGAAACAGGAGATCTTGGACCCCGTATTAAACACATGAGACGGAAACATGCATGTAACGATTGATTGATTGATTGATTAGTTGGTTGGTTGGTTGATCAAACACATGGAACCGAGCCACTAGGATCATGCAAAAACGGAATTGAAAGCCTATATACTATATCTAAACACATAGGATTTAACCTTTTAGAGATCCCTTAACAAGTAATAAGGTCAAAGGTCAATGTCAACCTACAAAAGCATTAAAACACACTTAAAACTCTTTAAATAGTACCAAAAACACATAATTTGCCTTTTTGTATATGACCTTGACCTTTGACCTTGTGACCTTGATCAAGGTCATTGGTCCACAGTGTCATTGCAAATGACCCTATGGGCCTAGGACCTTTTGTTTAAGAGTTTTGCTTAATAATGTCTTTTTATAAACCTTCAATGGGGGTTATGTCCCTTACACAATTGTAAAACCACTATAGTCATAATGTAACATAGTTGCACCTTGAAATACCAAGCATTTTTCACTATCTAAATTTTCTGTATCTATCATCATTCGAGAAATATAGGGAAATCAAAGACAAATAAAAATCTAAAATATGACCTTGACCTTTGACCTTGACCTACATTTTCAAGTTATGGTCCAATGATCTCAAATCAAAAGACCCTAGGTCTTTACAACTTACGGTTCATGAGATTCATATGCATATTGAAAAGTAAAATATTCAAGGGGAAATAACTCTTATAAGAAGTCACTGGATCGCTTCGGTTAAATAATTTGAAGTTGTGAAATCTGGCAAGGAACATTTAAAAAAAAAACATTTGCCGCTATCTTTTATAGTTTATGAAGAGTAGCGATAACAATGGTTTTTGTAAATGGGGAGATAACTCCTATAAGGTAAATAGTACACTTTGGTGCCCCTAATACAAGATAGCTTTTATTAACCCGATACTTGGTACCAAAGATCATTTTGATATGTTGCGTACTTTTCTTGACTTTTGACTTTGAAAACGGCGGAAGAAAAAGAATAATAATTAACCAATTGTTCAGAGAACAATTAAATGTCTTTCCATCAGTAAGGATCTATTTTGATATGAAAATATTAAAATTTGGTTTTAAATGTCAAATCCAGCGTCAAATGACAGCTTATTGTACGCTGATTCCAAAATATATGGTTTCTATACAAAAAAAAAAATACAAATAAGGGAGATCATTTTTTACTTCCGGTTTGAAAGATGTTACTTCCGGTATTGTTTGATAGTTTATTTGACACTGATTCCAAAAATATATGGTTCTATATACTTTTACATTCATTTAGAACAAAAAATAGCTACTTCCGGTTTACAAAAGGTCACTTCCGGTTGGTTTTTCAAGGTCAAATGGCTTGCAACCTAATGCAAAAAGTCCCATGGCTTTATCATGTATAAATATGAGGTAACAGCAAAGGTCAAAATCTAGAACGTTAAATTTACCTATGACCTTGAGCTCAATTTCAAGGTCATAAACCAAGGACCTCAAATCAAAAGATCCTAGGTCTTAATTATATATGATAAATGAGTTTTATCACCATACCTGTAATTTTAAATATAATAGGGGAGAAAACTCGCATTAAATGTCTCCGTACCCTTTCAACTAAGATTTACATGTTACGACATGTTGTAACTAACATTTCTGTAAAAATACTTTGTCGATATCTTTTACAATATCTGAAAATAAGTGATAACTAGCCAAAATCAAAATTTAAAATATGACCTTGACCTTTGACCTTGACCTTATTTTTTTTTTTTGGACCAAGGACCTCAAATTAAAAGACCCTATGTCTCTATCACTTATGGTTTACCAGTTATAAATGCATATCACTTATATCAAATGCATAAGGGGAAATAACTCTCATATGGAGTCTCCGGATAGCTTCGGTTCAAATGATACCCTTAATCCTGAAGATATAACGAGCAATTTGGTAAAATAAATTTGTCGTAATCTTTTACGGTTGCGAAGAAGTAGCAAACACAAGAAAAACAGTGTTCGGGGAGATAACTCTTACAAAGAAAAGTATTCGGTTAAGCAGGGTCAGTTTTGAAAGCGTATAAACTGTTCGATATCATATATCAAATATCAAATCGACATCTTGCGAAACAACCAAACAGCGAAAGAAAAAAAATTAGGCGGAAGAAAAAAAAAATAATCAGAACATAATCAATAGGTCTTTCCACGGAAAAGTGGAAAGACCTAATAATCAGAACAAAAACAATAGGTGTTTCCACGGAAAAGTGGAAAGACCTTTTAGCTGAAAAGTGACAATCTAAGCCTCCGTAGATATCGAAGATGACATTATTCTGGAAAATCCTCTTGATACAATCTTTATTTATACAGAGTCCATGAATTCGTCGAATTTTATGAACATTGAAAGAACAGGGGGTCTCTTCGTCATTTAAGCGGTCTCAGGTAGGTTTTCACTATGTATTTCTTTTTTTGGGGCTTTCCATATATATTTCTATTTATATTTCTAAATTTTTTCTAGAGTGATCGGTTTTTGTTTTTGTTTTAAGAAATATTAGATATAAAATTACAGTTTTGATGTCGTTTTATTGATAAAAATCTATATTACATAAAGACAAATATGCAAATTACATAAGCATTGATAAGGGTTTATATTTGAGGACAACGAGAGTTTAAGACAACTTGAAGGGGTCATAAAACGATTTCCTACGTATCTTTTCACTCCTTTCAACTATAAAAATCATGTTTTAATGTTATCAAATATTGTATTTTTATGATTTTCAACTAAATTTGAATATCGAACCGACTGCTAGCAGCCGGTTGGATATTGAATATCGAATATCGAATAACGAACCGGCTGCTAACTTCACATCCATTAAAACATCTTATATTTAGTAAAATATATGGAAATTACAATACATTGTTAATAAGTTTTCATGGAGATAATCTAAAATCATTATTCTTTTGAATATAGAAGACTTTTCGAAAGAAAATTGATTATCTCCCATGGAAACTTTCTAACAACGTATTGTAATTTCACATACATTACTGACTATAAGATGTTTTAATTCAAATGATGTCTGATTCTTATGAATATAGAAGACTTTTCGAAAGAAAAATTGTATGAATTAAAGCTTAGTTTTGACATTTTATAGCAAATCAATATTACTACCTATCACCTTTAGCATGACAATTGCAATGAATTTTTATAGAAATTGTTAGACTAGTACTGACTTTTCATAATATCAATGATGTGGAATTAAAGTCTTATAAGGTTGTAAGTAACTGTTTGCTTTTTTTTATCACCTTGCACTTTCACGACCTGACTGTGGTTTCTACAGCAGTTTGTTCAAATTTCTGACCAGTTGAACAGTTTGGTTTTATAAAACAAATTGCAATTTGGTCAGTATTTTGAATAAATTGCAATAGGTGGAGAGCAACACTTACAGTCAAGTCACAGTAAAAAATATAAAGTGATCATGACATACATTTACTGTAATTGCGAATATTTCAGAGTAAATAGTATTCGGTTTCCTTATTTTACCGAATAGTGATCTCTTTAGTATTATTTAAGTCATTTTGTAAAGTTGCGTCAAGGCACGCACATGGAATTTCGTTTGTCAGAAACAAGTCGGAGGAAAAATCATAATTGTACGATGGATTTACTTTCCGTATCGAAAGTACGCTTAAGTCAGGTGATATTTCATGGCGATACACTGTAAATAATTGTAAAGGTATTTCAGCAGATTCCCTATTTCCTCCAAGTCTTTGGGAAACTCTACCGTTAGCAGAATCAGGCGTACTGCAAACGGGCCGGAATCATTCCTTGCTCACTAAAATGAGTAATTTTATTCAGCACATATATGTACTAATAGTATTTTTGTGTTATAATTGTGTTTTCCTAAAGCAGTGGGCCTCAAATTTTCAGAACGTTACGACATGTAAAATCAGTACTTTTAATCTTTAGATTTGCTATGTTTTTACATTTTTATCTGCATATATTTCCAGGAATAAGTGCTTGTGCATAATAAAAAGGACTTAACATGCTCGATAGGAATAGGTAAATAAATAAATAAATAAGTATAATCTACCTATGTTAACCTGAGTTCGCCTGTAAAAGAATGCGTCCAAATGTAATCGAAAGCTGCGCGCAAACGTAATGATTTTTGCCCGCAAATGTAATGGTAATGCGCGCAAACGTAATGGTAATGTGCGTAAATGTAATGCATTGCTATTCGCAAACAAAAGTGAAGCGGAATTAGTCATGCATATCCAATCTCTTGATATAACAATTACGAATATATTATCATGTGTTTACAAAAAATGATTTTATCGTTTTCAAGGATTTTCGCAATAACGAATAAGCGGTAACAGCTCTTTCACGATCCTTTTCACGATCTTCAAAAGCCGTACCCGATCTTTCATGATCCGAAATATCAAATTTTTACAAATATTCCCATTTTTGCAAAGTTTCTGATTAAACTAAAACTAAATAACTTTAAGAACTATTTCAAACAGTAATATGGAACGATATTTTTAAGAGAAAAGTAGTGTATGCATTCAAAATATGAAAAAAAAAAATCATGTTCGTTTACATTTTTATTTCTCTGAAGTTTTGAGGAGCAATCTACCTTTTGTAGTTTTGTAAAAACGGTATACTTGACCACCGTTACTTATTCTTTCACGATCATTTTTCTCGATATACCGAATGACAGCCGTCAATACGACATAGTTTTTCATTTGATTTGATATCCGACTTTTTGATCCGATGAGTTAAGTTTTTTTTAACTGGTTTTTATAGTTTGTTCTTTTGTTGTACTGTTACACCAATATCCAATGTTAGGGGGAGGGTTTATCACAAGGGCTGTTTTCTGCTCTTTGGTCGGGTTGTTATCTCTTTGACACATTCCCCGTTTCCATTCTCAATTTTATGTTTAACCCCGCCACATTTTGTTATGCCTTTCCAAAGCCATGAGCCTGCAATTCAGTGGTTGTCGTTTGTTGCTGTTAATCATATTTGATTTTCATTTATTGTTTTTAACATAAATCAGGCCGTTAGTTTTCTCGTTTTAATTGTTTAACATTTGTCATTTCCGGGTCTTTTTTTTAGCTTACTATGCGGTATGGATTTTGCTCATTGTTTTAGGCCGTACGGTGACCTATAGCTGTTAACTTCTACGTCATTTGGTCTCTGGTAGAGAGTTGTCTCATTGGCTAAAGGGCCAAGTGAGCTTTTCTCATCACTTGGCGTCCGTCGTCCGTCGTCGTAACTTTTACAAAAATCTTCTCCGCTAAAACTACTAGACTAAATTTAACCAAACTTAGCTACAATCATCAATAATGTATCTAGTTCAAAAAATATGTCCGATGACCCCGCTTGCCAACCAAGATGGCCGACATGGCTAAAAATAGAACATCGGTGTAAAATGCAAGTTTTGTCTATTATTTTGAAAACCGTTATAAATAGAGAAAATCTGACTGGAGCAGAAATGTTCGAAATGTTGAGCTCTACCAATAGTCCATATACGTCAAAACTGTCAGACGACTTCTTATAGGAGTAATTGCCCTTAAATGGCAAATTTTACCATTTTTTTCATGTTTGCCTATTATCTTGAAAACTATAATAAATAGAGAGAAACTTTAAATCGCAAAAATGATCAGCAAGACAAATTCTACAAATAAGTGTGCATTGTCGAAATCGTCTGTCGACTCCGTATTAGAGTTATTGCCCTTTGATGAAAATTTTACCATTTTTTTCATGTTTGCCTATTATCTTGAAAATTATAATAGATAAATTGACACTTTAAATCACAAAAATTATCAGCAAGGCAAGATCTACAAACAAGTCAAATTTTGCCGATATAGTTAGTAGACTGTCACTCTTTATAGGAGTGATTGCCCTGAAATGAGGTTTTTTTTTACCCTTTTTTGTGTTTTGAGCAAAATCTAAAGAAGATAGAGAGAAACTAAACAGACTAAATGATCAGTAATACAAGATCAACAAAACAGAGATTTTTGTCATTAATTCTATTCTCGTGTACAATGTTGGAGAGTGTCCTTTGTTGAATATGCAAATAGACAAGGGTGAGCGACACAGACTCTCTAGAGCCTCTAGTTTTTATAAAGTCATAGCCACTTCAATGTAACCTTCTAAATGGATTTAAAGTGGCTAGGTTGTCTTGACTGGCTCCACCTTGGATTTTGAAGAAGCAGATAACAATTGGTCTATATCTTTAATGAAGTGTGCAAATTTTTAGAGTAGTATGTAATTCATGTGTAAGACTTTTGATGTAAATATAGAAAATTATGTGTTTTATCATATTTACGGCTGTTATTTCTAAAAAAAAAAAAAAAACACCATATTTGTGTTTGATTCATTTATCCAACTTTGCTAATTAAGGGGAGATAACTCAAATAGTAGGGGAGATAACTCAGATATAGTAATTTTATAATAGAAAGTGTTGTGAATTTACCAATTTTAATATGTAGCAAGAAAACAAGTTCGGTGACCCCATTTTTTCTTTTTCTTATCTGAAAGCATGTTATAAGAGCTATCTTCTCACATTTTATCTTAAAATTCTATCAGGTAGTTTTCTTTTTATCACACAAAATTGAATTTTCCATGCATAATCTATACAAACACTGACAATTTTGCACAACCTGTAGCGGGAAAAAAAGTCCGGTGACCCATACTTTTTCTTATATTTTTGAAAAAAGCATGTAAAAAACTTCATTTTGACAAATTATTAAAAAATTCTATGGATTTTGATTAAGACGCCCCAGCCACCTTAAAGAAAGAAGATGCATTTATGTATACTAGGGATAGTCGGTTGATATAAAACGATTGACATGAATTTATGTGATGTACAGTTACTCCATAAATAAGTAAACAGAAAAGACCAGACACAGTATTTATCATAAAAGTCCAAAGATGTCGTAAGATAGATAGCTTTTCATCGTAGGTATAAAATATATTAGTAATTAACTTCCAGTTGCAGTTCAAGGATTTTGAAAGGGTGGGGTACCATGACAACGTTGAACGTTGATAGTTGCATTTAAAAATAAGTTAATGCATTTACCAGATATATATATATATATATATGTAGCTGCGGCCCAGCACCCCAAAACTAAAAGACAAAAAAGAAAAGAAATAGAAATAAAAATCCGCCTCTGCATGACATCATTAGTTGAATTACGGTAAAAATGATATATAAATTGAAAGTTAATCAATCATTTACAAATTTATAACTGTTTTCATATGGTTCCTTCAATTTCCTATAGATTCAATTGAATAATGTACAATTGTCATTTCGAAGTATTTGTGAAGAAGAGATTAACACTTTAGCTTGGCTTCTTTTTCCCCCTGGCACTGAACAATATATCCAATATAAATTCTGAAGAAGATTTTCGCTATCGTTTGAAGTGAAAAATATTTGAATCTACATATAAAATCGGTTAAAAATATCAAAATTCTCTGCTCTATATATTTTCAAAAATCTAAAATAGATCACAATAAATGCACCCTATCAAATGCATTTATGAGAACAACTACTTATAAACTGTTACGCTTCGTATGTTATATGGTGTAGATACATGCATCATAAATCTAACTTAAAAGACAAACTAAAAACTGATTGTAAAAGATTTCTTTGACACATTTTATACTAACTTCATTACAACAAGTTTAAATCACAAATTTCTAAAAGAAAGCTAAAATCTGTTTGTATTGTAGTAAATTTAACTCATTTGAAATTTGTATTGAAATACGCTGTTGGAGATTACTAAGCACCAATACAATACAATAATTTTGTATTTAATAAATTAGTACCTTCGATAATAAAAAGTCGTCATCGAATAGTCTCATAATACCGATATTCAAAAAGACCCGTTTCATTGATATTATAACAAATAGGTCATAATAACATGACAGATTGTTTTGATTCAGTATGTACTAGATAAATATACTAAAAGCCAATTTTAGACAAGGTTCCCCCGTAAGACTGGAAATATCGTGGCTATAGTTGCATATAATCAAGCAGCGTTCTTACATGTATCTAGATACATATGTATTCAATGCAGATAATCACGACACAGTTTTCCTAACCAGACAAATAACAAAGGCGACCTCTTTTTCTTTTCCTTCTGCCAATCTTCCTTCCTTCGTTGTCGTATGTATATACTCCCTCTCAAGGACTTAACGTTTATTGCTTTATATTGTATACATTTTTCCTGAGATTTTAATGTCGAAAGATGGTTTGAATATGATTTTTCATTAAAATTAAAAACATGCATAATTTTTTCATATCTCCGCGTGTTAGAAATATCAAGCGCATGCAAAAGGGGCGTAAATATTTACCGGATAGGTGGCGCTTCTGTACTGAATCTGCCACGAAACTACATTGACCTATATGAGAATGAAGGCAGACATGGTTTCATAATCAAGAGATAAGGTAATTCGTAACATTTGCTTTACCACTGTGTCAATTTTGGGAAATCATTTACAATTTTAAGCTAATGCCCGCCATGAGTTTGATGACCAGTTAAATTTCAGTTCTCTCGATTCAAACGCTGCGACTCTTGAAAACGTATTTAATATCAGAAGAAGAAAAAATGGACATATAAAGAAGAAAAAAAAAAAAAATAAAAACGAAACATAATGTCACCTTTCCTCTATAATATTCTTTATAATAAAACTGCAATATATTCGATTCCTAATTGAAAAACAAATCGATTTTTTAAATTTAAAATCATCTTTTAATACATAATTCCTCAGATCTTAAAGCATCGATTTCATGTAAAAGAACACCTTTCCAATTATATTAGTCTACCAGCAGTGCTGTTGACCAATTGGTGTACATGTTATTTTGTATGAAAAGTTTTATCTATATCTAACCTTTGTTTTAAACAACCATACAATCCTTTTTTATATATTATTTATTATTGAAGTATCTTAATTACAATCAAAACCCAATATCTAACGCTATTTAAAACAAAGACTATGTTATATATAAATTGTAACTGCCACAAAGTTGACTTGAAATTTGATAAAATGTCAATTTATCAGTAATAGATACATAAACATATCGGATGTTTGCATCGCAATGTTTCAACACTTCATTGATATTAGTGTTATTAGTACTAGCGTGGGGGCATTAAATGTTTGGAGTTTTATATACTGTCTTATACCTGCAGGTAAGTAGTAGCCTTATAGAATGTAAATTATAATACTAAACTAAGGAATGCTTAAAAAAAACTTTTGCTTTCGTCCTTGCAAATTATTTTCATGTATTATTTTGTGAAGTTTTTGCCGAAAAATGTTTGTGTATGCATATGCAATAAAAATTGAGGAGTAAAATAAACATTCCATGATTACTGTGCGCACAACAAGTTTTAAATTATATCTTTATAATAGAAACCGTATCGACCGTGCGAGACCTTCATGGGTAGTCAAGGTCGTTTAAAAAAAAAAACCTCGTCGTCGCCGAAACACTTTAAAGACAAATACATAAATAGTCGGAAAGAAAAAAAAACAGAGCGACCTTAATAGGACGGCCTGAATCGTCTACGGTCAATTTTGTTTTAGTTATAGATGTATAATTTCTATACCGAAAATCTTAACTGAATTGTATCATTAAAATCACAATTGTACCGAACATTGACTACTGAGCGGACTTTAAAGAATAGTTATTTTTGCCGTTTTCATTTTCTGGTTTTGACACTTGATGCTGTGACATTAGTACCGACTTTATCATTCCCTGGCCTTGACACTTGACGCGGATGTGATACTAGTACCAACTTTGTCATTACCTGATTTTGACACTTGATGATGTGGTATTAGTCCGACTTTGTCATTTCTATGCTTGATACTTAATTCTGTGATATTAGTCTCGACTTTATCATTCCCTGGCCTTGACACTAGATGCTATGATATTAGTATCGGCTTTGTCAATCCATGACTCCGACACTTGATGCTGTGATATTAGTACAAGCTTTGACACTTGGTGCTGTGATATTAGTACAAGCTTTGACACTTGATGCTGTGATATTAGTACCGACTTTGAAACTCATAGGCTTTGACAAATTGAAAATTTGATATTAGTACTGACTTTGAAACTCCCAGGCTTTGACACATTGATGATTTAATATCAGGCATATTCGTACCTTTCAGACTATGAAAATTTACCCCAATTCTTTACCCTGAGTTCACTCGGGTCTATCGGTAATATTATAAGGTATGGCTGCAAAGCTTGATAATTATGCTTGCCCAGTTGATACACATGGTCTTACTGTGTTTTAAGTTTATATGTTTTCGCTCCAATGCGCTTGTATGATACTACATGGACGTACGTTACTTTAAAGTAATTTAGAAAAAGTTGAATATTAAGTTTTCATATTTAAATGGCTAAATTTTACGATAAAACACGTGTATATGGACTTTGTTTTAAAAGAAAATCCGTATTCTTATCAAAATCGTCAGAAAAATACTGCTATTGAATTATTGTCTTCCCGTACTCTAATTTCGGGACAGCTTTAACTCTCGTTAGAATTTCGGCAACCGTACAGCGCAAGTGCAAATGGAAACCCGTGATGAACGAAAAGGTTAACTAACGTGGGAGGTAAACATTGTTAATTGATAAAAAATAAATACACTAAGTCACTTAATAACTGTTATGGCCACTCAACAAAAGGAAAGGCATGGAAAATATAGAAGAAAAAACAACAAATAAATATCGATCTATCATTTCACTTTTATTGAGAGTGTTCAATGGTTCTGTGTTGATTGTAACTTTATCAAAGTTACGATGGGTAAACCTCCACAACAAAACCCCAAAAAATTAATAAGCAGCCAAGTTTTTCGAACAAAAAATCTCCACATGAAATATTTTTTTATTAATTAAACGTTATGGGTTTGAAATAAAAAAAAAAAAAAAAAACGTGCACAGAGGATTTAGTTAAGTATATATGCATACATGGTTCAATAATTCCCCTAACATTATAAAAGTTATACAAGAAACTCGTTTCATATAACTGTTCAAAGGACATCCGAATACCAGTAATTACCTCTTATTTGTAATTATAGATTTTTTATTATTTATATTGAATTTAAATATATATTTCTTTTTATTAAAAACACGTAACTTTAAATGTTGAACAAATTAGGATTTCTATAGACCTGGCTATACGATTACCAATGTATATGATTTTGCGAAAACAGATAACACACACTTGAAATATCTTTGGAGTTTTAAATTCCATGTATTGTGCATTGCATGCCAATGACTCAACTTGTAAAATAATCATAAATAATTTGTATTTATCTCATCATAAAAGTACCATGTAATTACATAATGACTTTGTTTACGATCTATGTTGACAAAACTTCTTTTTCTTTCTTCAGTCTTTTTGATCAAACTGACAATGTCACAGTTCGACCAGGACAGTATATTATTTTTGAGATGTCCGGAGAAAGATTCCTGTATTCCTATTTCAAATGTTTTCTCAATCTTTGAAAATTTTAATCTCGTTCCAACTGAACACATTCTCGACAAGGTCAGTTTTAAAGACCTGTTGCTTATAACAAATCGTTCAGATCATGTTGTTTTGATGTACTGTGACCATTTGAAGTCAAAGTTGGAAACGATTCTACAGTGCCTGAAAAATAGCAAAACAGTTATTGCTGGAAATTTCAAAGAGACATCGATTGAAAATACCGACGAATTCAAAAATTTTCCGGTTACTGATGTTGACAGTCTTGCAAGTTATGTCCACGCCAATTTTAATTATGAAGGAGTGTCACACAGACGTCAGAAGAAGCAAAAATCAACAGAAAATAATGAAAGCAATGAAATTGAACAACACACAGAAAAATCTATTGTTGATGTCTGTAAACCTCCAAATACGAACGAGTTAACAGAACCTGACGTAGTCAGTGTTGATGATGACCAAGATAAGAACGATTGTTTGCTTTATATTCCAGAAGAATGCTCTTTGAATTCCGACATAATTACAGGTTTGTACTGACACACAAAGACACTCGATAATTTTGAAAATTTTCACATTATATCAATACTATATTTCTATACTTATCGTTGGAATATTGCAAAATTAATTAATTATAATTAACACGTATTATTGCCGGTTAAAATACCTGTTTGATTTTATTAACACAATTCTCATATGGCACCAACAACTTACATATGCATTACAATATTGACAAAAATGAATATTTTAAGTGAAATAAAAGCATGACATCCTTCTAATTCGTTCAGCTACAAGCATGTGCATGGCATAAGGATCTTACATCAGCGTTACACATGGGTGGTCGACACTAGACTCAAGCTAGCAGCCACTCGCTAGCAGCCACTCCGCTAGCAGCCAGTTTTCAGATATGTCTATAAACCCAAAAGTTGAATAAGATTCAAACGTACTGAAACGTTTTAATTTTTTATTACCACTACAATATCTGTTTTAATTCGAATTTAGCAGTCAAAAACACTATTCAATGAATTTTGAAATTTCATTTCGTGTTCAATATTTTAAAACAATGATATGTGCTTTCAACATCGTGCTGCACGCTTTAAGACTTCGCTTCAACTGTCAACACTGAAAAATGACATTGTTTGAATGTTGGCCTAATTTTCTTGTATTAAGATGGTATTGACTTGTTTATCAAAACAATTCTGTGCGATATTGTGTGAAATAGCTTTCCATATTCTCGGCATCCTGTAAAATAGTTCCTAAAATGTAACAATTTGTATACGCTACAAGAATACAAAGTAGCGTTCGTACTTTAATACTTTCATCTCAAACAAATCTGTTTAAGCGAATCATTATCGTTCTGTAACAGTGGATTTTGTTTTGTTTTGATGACACCCGGGTTTTTTTTTTTAGTTATCAAAATATGGTGTGCAAGGACATAACTAACAAGGTATGGTGTGCAAGGACATTATTAATTAGCTATATTATCAATTTAAAAAAAAATCCGTGCTATACCCCACCTGGATTTTTCAGTCAAGCATGCCTAAGGGTCCCAACTTTCATTTGCACCTAGTGGGGAAAAAGTATTGCCGTAGGAAATTTTTATTAACTTTGAAAGTTAGGGTGGGGTAGGGTGTCGGACCCTAACTTTGGACCAATTTTAAAAAATCCGTGCTATACCCCACCTGGATTTTTCAGTCAAGCATGCCTAAGGGTCCCAACTTTCATTTGCACCTAGTGGGGAAAAAGTATTGCCGTAGGAAATTTTTATTATCTTTGAAAGTTAGGGTGGGGTAGGGTGTCGGACCCCAACTTTGGACCAGTTTTAAAAAAATCCGTGCTATACCCCACCTGGATTTTTCAGTCAAGCATGCCTAAGGGTCCCAACTTTCATTTGCACCTAGTGGGGAAAAAGTATTGCCGTAGGAAATTTTTATTAACTTTGAAAGTTAGGTGGGGTAGGGTGTCGGACCTAACTTTGGACCAATTTTAAAAAATCCGTGCTATACCCCACCTGGATTTTTCAGTCAAGCATGCCTAAGGGTCCCAACTTTCATTTGCACCTAGTGGGGAAAAAGTATTGCCGTAGGAAATTTTTATTATCTTTGAAAGTTAGGGTGGGGTAGGGTGTCGGACCCTAACTTTGGACCAAGTTTTAAAAAATCCGTGCTATACCCCACCTGGATTTTCAGTCAAGCATGCCTAAGGGTCCCAACTTTCATTTGCACCTAGTGGGGAAAAAGTATTGCCGTAGGAAATTTTTATTATCTTTGAAAGTTAGGGTGGGGTAGGGTGTTGGACCCCAACTTTGGACCAATTTTTAAAAATCCGTGCTATACCCCACCTGGATTTTTCAGTCAAGCATGCCTAAGGGTCCCAACTTTCATTTGCACCTAGTGGGGAAAAAGTATTGCCGTAGGAAATTTTTATTAACTTTGAAAGTTAGAGTGGGGTAGGGTGTCGGACCCTAACTTTGGACCAATTTTAAAAAATCCGTGCTATACCCCACCTGGATTTTTCAGTCAAGCATGCCTAAGGGTCCCAACTTTCATTTGCACCTAGTGGGAAAAAAGTATTGCCGTAGGAAATTTTTATTATCTTTGAAAGTTAGGGTGGGGTAGGGTGTCGGACCCCAACTTTGGACCAATTTTAAAAAATCCGTGTTATACCCCACCTGGATTTTTCAGTCAAGCATGCCTAAGGGTCCCAACTTTCATTTGCACCTAGTGGGGAAAAAAGTATTGCCGTAGGAAATATTTTATTAACTTTGAAAGTTAGGGTGGGGTAGGGTGTCGGACCCTAACTTTGGACCAATTTTTAAAAAAATCCGTGCTATACCCCACCTGGATTTTTCAGTCAAGCATGCCTAAGGGTCCCAACTTTCATTTGCACCTAGTGGGAAAAAAGTATTGCCGTAGGAAATTTTTATTAACTTTGAAAGTTAGGGTTGGGTTGCGTGTCGGACCCTAACTTTGGACCAATTTTAAAAAAATCCGTGCTATACCCCACCTGGAATTTTCAGTCAAGCATGCCTAAGGGTCCCAACTTTCATTTGCACCTAGTGGGGAAAAAGTATTGCCGTAGGAAATTTTTATTATCTTTGAAAGTTAGGGTGGGGTAGGGTGTCGGACCCCAACTTTGGACCAATTTTTAAAAAATCCGTGCTATACCCCACCTGGAATTTTCAGTCAAGCATGCCTAAGGGTCCCAACTTTCATTTGCACCTAGTGGGGAAAAAGTATTGCCGTAGGAAATTTTTATTAACTTTGAAAGTTAGGGTGGGGTAGGGTGTCGGACCCTAACTTTGGACCAATTTTAAAAAATCCGTGCTATACCCCACCTGGATTTTTCAGTCAAGCATGCCTAAGGGTCCCAACTTTCATTTGCACCTAGTGGGAAAAAGTATTGCCGTAGGAAATTTTTATTATCTTTTAAAGTTAGGGTGGGGTAGGGTGTCGGACCCCAACTTTGGACCAATTTTAAAAAAATCCGTGCTATACCCCACCTGGATTTTTCAGTCAAGCATGCCTAAGGGTCCCAACTTTCATTTGCACCTAGTGGGGAAAAAGTGTTGCCGTAGGAAATTTTTATTAACTTTGAAAGTTAGGGTGGGGTAGGGTGTCGGACCCTAACTTTGGACCAATTTTAAAAAATCCGTGCTATACCCCACCTGGATTTTTCAGTCAAGCATGCCTAAGGGTCCCAACTTTCATTTGCACCTAGTGGGGAAAAAGTATT
Source organism: Mytilus coruscus (assembly GCA_017311375.1). Taxonomy (NCBI): domain Eukaryota; kingdom Metazoa; phylum Mollusca; class Bivalvia; order Mytilida; family Mytilidae; genus Mytilus; species Mytilus coruscus. The sequence goes on along the minus strand of CM029600.1, from coordinate 67,029,489 downwards.
GCCGTAGGAAATTTTTATTAACTTTGAAAGTTAGGGTGGGGTAGGGTGTCGGACCCTAACTTTGGACCAATTTTTAAAAAAATCCGTGCTATACCCCACCTGGATTTTTCAGTCAAGCATGCCTAAGGGTCCCAACTTTCATTTGCACCTAGTGGGGAAAAAGTATTGCCGTAGGAAATATTTTATTATCTTTGAAAGTTAGGGTGGGGTAGGGTGTCGGACCCTAACTTTGGACCAATTTTTAAAAAAATCCGTGCTATACCCCACCTGGATTTTTCAGTCAAGCATGCCTAAGGGTCCCAACTTTCATTTGCACCTAGTGGGGAAAAAGTATTGCCGTAGGAAATTTTTTATTAACTTTGAAAGTTAGGGTGGGGTAGGGTGTCGGACCCTAACTTTGGACCAATTTTTAAAAAAATCCGTGCTATACCCCACGCGGATTTTTCAGTCAAGCATGCCTAAGGGTCCCAACTTTCATTTGCACCTAGTGGGGAAAAAGTATTGCCGTAGAAAATTTTTATTATCTTTGAAAGTTAGGGTGGGGTAGGGTGTCGGACCCCAACTTTGGACCAATTTTTAAAAAAAATCAAGAGAGCTAAATTGAACTCTGACTATTCCTTTTAAACGAAAAAGAAACCGGAATTTTACAACAATGATGTTAAGCCATTGAAAGTATAACATGAAACTTCATTTGATCGAAAATGAGTAACAGTTTGAACGGCGGAACCGAACAGTGACAGAAAATATGTTCAAGTATTTCTCATTGATTCCCGTGGCAGCAAGTAAAAAGGAACATAAAAAGGTGTTCTTGAAACTCTGTTGAAATAATCCCACAATGTCAAACCCCAAATTTAGTGTGCGAATCAGCAAAAAGGGTACATTTGAAAAGGGATACAACCTTGGTGGACTGGAGAAGTGTTTACTATTTCCAAAGTGTTGAGTAATCAGCCATCAACCTACCATATCAAAGATTTTTAAATAACATAAGGATCCATTTACGAGACCGAGCTTCAGAAGACTGTTTCTTCAGAAGAATGATAAAGGTCTGTATCGCATTGAAATTGTCCCTGGTCAGCCCGTAATGATGTAAAAGAGCTCTAGGTTAAATTGATAAATTATTTCGCGACGTTCAACTCAAGGATCGTGAAGGCTGATATTGCAAAACTCTCTTCAAGATATAAAGTAAAAAAATAAATTTTAAGATTTGCATTTTATTTTTTTTATCTTGAATGTAACAAAGAGATTGATGCCGTCAACCACTATCTTTTCATCTACTTTTGTTAGTGATCGCTTAGATGTACTTGTATGTTTGAATCAAACAATAACCCTGCCGAGATCTTCTTATTGTTTCTTCGCACATCGATAACATGTTTTCCACAAGCTAATTAGTTTTCTTTTACATGTTTGCGATTAATTCGGGCCAATTCTGTGCATACCAGCCTTTTCTCATCAATTCATTGACTGGCTTTTCGCAGGTGGATTACTAATTGGATGGTTTGCATATTTAGGTATGTATTTATTTTACCATCGTTGGTTGAAACACATCAGGACTTGTCCATTTTGATCTGTGTTGTTTTTTGTAACATGTTCAAGTTCCTTGATGTTTTGGTCGTATTCTGTCTCAAAGTTTTTTAGCTGTTGCATATCCCACCGTTTTCGAAACTTCCTGCGTTTGGGTATACCCGGGTTTAGGATACGATCATCATTCATGTCGAGGTCTTCGAAAAATATAACCCCTTTCGCTTCTCTTTGCCAATACAAATTTTCTACCGTCTTTCTTGTTTATTATGTGAATGAAAACGTCACTTAATCAAAAGGGTGAACTTATGATAGCATTTTAATAACATACAAACAAAGATGTCCTCACATCATTGTTCCGCGTTTTTGTAGTCAATTTCGGGTTTAAATACTCATTTTTTCTTTTGGGGTTGAAATACATAATAATCAAAATATATCTTTGTCAATTCGTTTTTAAACCACCATGCAGAGTGTATTACAAGTGCCATGAAAGAATCATGGATTGAAATACCAAACTATATTTTCTGTGGTTCATATTGTAATTTTTCCCGCAAAAAGACCCTTCTTACGTGTTAAATGTTTAAGTCGTTCGCCTACTTTTCGAATCCAACATTAGATATTGATTTTTGGGGATTGCTATATCAAAAATGTGTATTACACTCATTTATTAAATATTCCTGATCTTCATACAACTTTTCACACTCTTCTTCATCCGACACTTCGTAGTCCTCTTCCTTCAAGCTCCGCGGTCATATACGGCACAAACTCATCTTCAGTATATTCAAGTCTCCATTCTAGTACAGAAACAATTTCCTGAAGACTTGAGGTAAATAGTAGTTGTTTGAACATGTGGTTGCGAAAATCTACTGCCGTCAGGCTATATACAATAGCTTCTTCAAGGGTCAAAGAGATACTTATATCCATATGCATATCCGTATGGTTGTAAAACTTCGCACCGCCATAAATCTAGGTGATTCGAACATAAATAACCAGGTTCGTTTGATGAAAATGAAAATAACACTTTATAAATGATATGCGTCAAAACTGACGCTTGAATAATATGTCTGATCTGTTTGCGACACATGTGGAAGATCGTCGGTTAGAAGCTCATCTTTAAGTATCCTCATCTCACATAATTTCTATAAGTTTATCGTCATGATCTACAATACATGGGATGAAGTTGTGCTGCTTGTCATCTGCTGAAAGAGATTTTTCACTATATATCTGGTCTCACTTGCTCCAAATTAAGTTCGTTGTGTGGTAGGAATCACAGCCAAATTTTAGTTTAGCTCTCTTGCTTTCAGACCTTTTGTTTTGATGGCATACCGTTTCAGTCTTAGACCGACAAATTCAACTATTGGTATTCCAGGACACTCGTTCTTAAACATTCCAAGAACATTCTTGTTGACCTTAGTCTTGAATTTGCATTCATGGTCAGTCGAGTAGTTGGACATCTCGAACCGCTAATGCACATTGTTATCTTTGTCTTTGTAAATGTTTGTGGTCTGAATATCTTAAACGAGCCTGTAAGTGTCTGTGTAACAGATCGTGGCTTGCGGTTTTTGTTGGGGTTTAATTTTTGTTAACGTTACGGCCAGAAATCACTTTTAAATTGTAGCCAACAAAGACACAAATCAATAATAAAATTTAACAAGATTTATTATACACAAGTTTACAAGAAGTATTACACAAGTAGAAATGTCAACTTAGCTGTCAAAATATAAGTCCGATCCTTTGTCTTTTCTTTTATCCGTAATCCTTCTCGTAACTGTACGGAAATCCAAACAGAATATTACGTCTAATAAGTCACAATCTAGTATGATGTTGTTCATAAATAAAAGTGTCAATTCAACAACTCCAGATAACCTCTGAGAATCCAATGTCTATGTCTTAAAGTTTAACTTAAGTGTCTATATATATATATATATAGTTGTCACGGAAATCTCTAGAACATTGTAGAAGTGAAACTTCTAGAAAACTGTAGAACGAAACTTCTAGAATACGATAAAAGTTTTAATTACACATCGTAGATTATGATCATTCCAGAATTATTATGTAAGTCAAATTGAAAGTTCCAATCATTCCATCAGTATCTATGATTGTTCCAGTGATTTCTAAACTGCACAATATAAGTTTACCTTGTAAACAACTATAAGGCAACAAAACAAATAAGGCCAAGATAAATAAACATAATAACTACAATACCATAACAAGAAGTCATATACAAAGTCATCCAACAAAGTTTTAGACAGGTCTGAAATCGCAAAACCTAGGTAGATTGGTTTATCTATTACCAACTTGGTTCGTGTTATGTGGATTGCAGCCCATAATTCGTCTAATATAGTCCGTTTCTTGAAAATGGATATGGAATCTAGTCTTAATGCTTTCGTCTTATTATTGACCAGTCGGATATCAACACGGTGTATGATATTTTTCATGCTTTTCCCAACCATCCTCCTATAGAATTCTTTTTTCAAATGTTAGAGTCGGCTCGGAGTTTCCTTTCCTTATCAATGTAAGGTTTCAACTATGGGCCTTGGTTGTGCTTGATAATTTACTGTATCTTCCTAAGAATCAAACCCCGGGCCAGATAACTCTTAAGGTTCGCACAATGTACCACATATATTGTCTTCTGAAGATTAGCTACCGGTTTCTTGATCGTTAATCTTGCAAAGATTATGGAGCCACTAGAAAATCATTGTAGTAATCGCGCAGATCTCTTTCCATCTCCTGTGATGTCACAAGCAATCACTTTTTACTTTCTTGAAACATCCTTGATGAATCCGGGCAGTCTATCGCGTGCTATACATTCTTTACGAATCATTAATCTATCGAACACCAACGATGATACATCAATATTTTCCTCAGCCAAGGTATGATGTTTTCGCAACAGATCAGACAGTAAGGTTGGACGAGAATTCTTCGTGTCAATCTCATACATATAGTCGACGCAAATTTAAGTTTGTGTCTAAGTTTTCTGGCGTATATTTTGAAATCCGAGTTGAACCGCAGTCAAATTTCTTCCAAAAGCATTCCACTGAGAGTAATGCATTAGACTTTAACGTTTGACATTGATGCTGCCTAGGTAGTCGAGCATTCATTTTATTGTTAGGTATTCTTGTCTACATTAACTCCTATGCTGTAGCGAGCCCTAAGTTGGAAATCATTAATGTGCTATTACTTCCGCCTGTCCATATCTCTCTTATGGTTATGCTCCTACTATTCTCCGAATTGCGTTGTTTCACTTTGTACAATTGCCGGTCATATGATATTTTTCCAAACTTTTTCTTTGTGTTTGGAAATTCGACAGGTGGGTTATTCTCTACACGTTCCTATAAATTTGTGCATACATGTAAGGTTGTCCTTCAGTTACTCCCAAGTTCTTAATGAAGACATGACTGTCGTACCCGGTCAGGTTGTGGAAGATTGCCGGAAATAATTTAAGTACCGTGTATTTCAAGTTGCACTTGTGGTCTGCACCTCTGTAATCCCCGGTAAAGTGACAGTTGTCTCTCACTTTGTCATCTTCTAGTTTTTCCCTCAGATCTGTTACGTCGTTACCTGCTCGAATACTTGCAACATCTCCAAGGACATTCGATAATAATATATCTGGTACAGAACTAAAATATCTTCTTCAAGTTTACCCACAACAATATGAACCACATCTTCCCTTTCTTCCTGCATTGTACATATTGTATAACAAACTTGTTCTCTAGTAAACACCCTGTTGTCATAGCACATTATACAATAGAAAATTCTGGATGGTTTGTGTTTCTGGTAGGGTTTGAAGTCTGGTTTGCAGTCATCAGTTCGAAAGAAGTGACCCATAATATCTTTGTCCGCGATCTCATTCCGTTCCTTAATGTTTTTGTCTTGAATTTTTTTTCTCTACAGTCCTTAACAATTTATCCGGCTTGACGCCCTCAGTAAAACACTCAGATTTTGCGTACACTACGAATTGAACCTTCATTGATATCGTATGGTTCTTAAATTCTTGGTAAGCCTCTTTATCTGGCATCGAAACTTACACAGTTATCTTGTTATTACAGTACTCTTTTTGCTGGAATAGGGTCTACTCACTGTGGAAGTTATTAAAAGAGAGGGGAAAGATACCAAAGGGATATTTAAACTCATAGATCGTCAACAAACTGACAATGCCATGGCCAAAAAGAGAATGTGACGAAAAGACAAACAATAGTACACAAAACACAACATAGAAAACTAAAAACTGACCAACACAAACCTTACCAAAAACTGGAAATTACCTCATGTGCTCTGTAGGGGTAGACAGAACCTGCTCCAGATATGACACCCGTCGTGTTACTGCTATAAAACATGTTGATACTTTATATCAAGTTATTATACATTACGCGATAGCAATTAAGGTACTTTTTACAACAGTAATGTGTCAATCCTTCCATCTCAATCACCAACAAGTCCACATTCAGTTCTCTTTTCTCGAAGTCTTAACTCATTAGTAGTTAGATCTCTTTCGTTTTAAACCATGCACGTTGATTGATATATTCGGATTGTTTTTTCTAAAACTTGGTAATGTTCTTGAGATTTACAATGAATCCAATCCTTCAATCCTTCACTCTCGTCTACCCATCACTTTACTAACTTGATCACTCGGGCAGCACTTTATGGTCTATCTCCTCGTGATGTATTGACGCTAAGATCGTTCACTTAAAACATTGCTCTTCCTGGTTATTCACAATAATTATGACTTTCTTGTCTGCCAGCCACTTAAACCCAGGTTTAATCCACCATTTTCTACATAAGGAATTACCTGTACTAATTCAGGAATATGACAGTTGTTTTCCATTCGTTTGATGTGTTTGAGATCTTGTTTTGCCATTTGATAAGGGATTTTCCTTTCGAATTTTCTTGGAGTTCGGTATTTTGTAATTTTACTTTTGAGGTAAGCCCTAGTATTGAGATCAGGCAATTGGTCTATTTTGTGGATTTGAAATTTAAACTAACCAAAGTAAGTGCGTCATCAGTTTTATCCCCTGCCCAACCTGGAATTTCTCCTTAAAACTATTTTTCAGCATCTTTAACATATCTTCGAAGTTCGTCGCCTCTCTGGTTACTTTGTCCCGCAATGACCATGATGACTTATCTTCTTTTCCTTCTTATCACAAACAATTTTTCAAACATACAATTTAAAATCACATTAACTTTTGCCCCTTTTCGTTGTACCCCATTTATAAGTCCAGACTTTTGAAACGGGTGGTATTTTAAAAATGTCTCTAGATTCAGCTGGACTATGGATTTGTTTGTCCTTTGGTAAGTTACAATTTAAGGCTTTTTCTCGGTTTGACTACTTCAATTTCTCTTTCGATTGTTTCTTGTTTCTACTGGTTTTCTCACAATACCTTTTAACAAGGCATTATTGTTCAATCTACTGACCTTTTCATTCCCTTTCCTGGGTCCACCTTTGAAATTCCTGTATGTTTATTCCTTTTCCGTCAGCTTTATTTCAGTTTTGGATTGAATCCGTTCACTTATCTTAGCTTTTCCTATCTTATAATTTGTTTAAGCAATTGATTCCTAGCAATACCTTTCAACTGTTTTACTGTTTTTAACAACCAATATCATTTTATTCGTTCATTTCGTGTTTTATTTTATATCTTTTATATACTTTTATCATCCTTCTAAAACTTTTTTTCCATTTTAAACTTTATTTGAGTTGTTATACCTACCCGATTCTAGTTTGTTAATAAACGTGTAGAATTTTTATTTTTATTTTTGGCGTATTTGTAAACCGTAACTTTTAACATAAGTTTCCATCAATGTACCCTTCTTCTATTTGTAAGAGTTAAAACTTTACCCTTTCAAACTTTTCCATCCACTTCTGTAATTTCTTTGATTTTAAGTATCACATTTTTTGGTATTTTTCCATTTCATAGTTTCCTGATTCTTTTTATCATCCTCTTGTAGGACCAATTGTTCTTTCAAACAGGACTAATATTTGTAAGGGTAAACAAAACAGGGAGGGGGCGGGAGGCAACCCACAAAAGATCTTCACCACAGATCCAATATCGAAGTATGATATCAGTGAACTCCTTTCTACGGCCTAAATTTAATTCGAAAGAAATCCCAACGACAATACTTTTCTCCGGACTCCCTGCATATGAAAGGTAGACTATAAGGTTTTATGGACCAAACAGCCAAGTTGGAATAACTTACAGAAGATCTAGACCATAATGTCCAAATCATAGTCTGCAATTACTGACCCCGTACCATCACTCAATTAAAAGTTACGACAACATTTTAGCCATGGGTGATGCAAATTTAAGGCAGTGATCTTAGGTTTCCTGCAACAAAAGGCCCATGTTATACGACTCATGGAAAGTCTACATTGTTGGTCCAATATAGGGGTCTGATATAAGTGACTCCTTAGCCACTCTAAACGTAACTCCATACATCAATGCTTTTAAAGACTCTAGGAAAAAAATAAAACCAATGCCTTACGGTTTCTTGAGTCAAATGGCCCAACAACTCTTGGAAAGTCTACACCACATTTCCAAAATCGGGGTCTCAACTTACTGCCCCCTTCCCACGGCCTGAATTGAATTCTGAAAGATTTCCTACGTCGATAATTTCATCCACACTAGGTGCATATAAAAGTCAGAGACCAAAGGTTTACTGGACACAAAGGACCTGGTGGGACAACTCAAGGCAGACCTACATCATTGGTTCTTAATCGTGGATTGACCTAACTGACCACATACTTACTCTTAATTTAACACTTAAAACATCCGTACTGCAATGATTTGATCCAAAATAGATACAAATAAAAGATCGTGACCTATAGTTTTTTTTGGACCAAACGGCTAAGGTGGGATAACTCATGGAAGGTAAACACAAAAGGTTCAATATAGGGGTCTGGCATTCCTGAACCCCTTCCCACCCTAAACATAATTTCTAAAACAATTCCCTCCCCAAGGGTGACTGGGGAATAGAAATATGGTCACCATTTGTCTTCCTCCGACCGGCGGTAAAAAACCCTCGCTAAAGTGGGGCGTCCGTTTGGCTGTGCGGGATGTACAAGTTCGTTGTCACGTCCGGTCAGAATGGGGACGTTAAATCGGATGCCTCGTGTAAAGAGAGTGCCACGTTCTTTGCACGTTAAGAACCCTTGCAACAACTCTTTGAGGGGTCCGTAGGTGGCCTGTTGCAAGGCTAAATTTCTGTCCTTATCCAATATACCCTCATTTTCCTGTGGCAGTCTAAATTTCCCGACCTTCATCCCGGACGGCCTCTATTACAGGACCTACCTATTGTATTTATTGTTAACTTGTTCTCGTCCTGAACATGCATGAAATAGTTGCCACTGGACGTTAAGCAACCAACAATCAATCAATCAATAAAACAATTCCCTACGTCAATATTTTAATCTGCACCAGATGGTAATGAAAGGCAGTGGCCTGTGGTTTTTTAATCAACAGGCGCAAATAGGACAATTCACGGAAGGCTTAAATTATAGATCCAATATCAGAATAAGACATAACTGACCCCTATCAACCCTATTTTGACTCGTAATAGGAGAATCGATACGGCAATGCTTTTATCTGCACTATGTACAAAAACAAGCCAGAAGCCCAATGTTTTCTGAACCAAAAGGCCAAAGTAAGACAATTTACGGAAAATCTCTACCATGGGTCCAATATCGGGGTCTGACTTATCCTATCTAAATATTACTCATATACAAATCCTTATGGTACGCTCTTATATGACCTGCACAAGATTGAAATGTTAACTGTAAAATGTAAAGGTTTCCCGGACAAAAGGCCAAGGTGAGAAAACTCACGAAAGTCTTCACCTCAGGTCTTACATTACTGACCTCGTCACTCGCCCTAAATTTAATTTAAAAGAAAATTCTCTTAAACATTATTTCATCCCCACTAGATGCAATAAAAGGCAGTAACCTATGATTTCCAGGACCAAAATGTCCAAGTAGGACAACTCACGGAAAGTCTACACCAAATATCGGCATTTGACATAACTGACTTCCAACCACCCTTCAACTTGTATTAACAGCTTTACGACAATGCTTTTATCCGAACTAGGTACAAATAAAAGCCAGGGCATAAGGTTTCTTGGACCCCAAAACCTACTTGGGACAACTCATGCAGGTCAAATATCGGGTTCTTGTATAACTGTTTCGCATAGCAATTCTTTTATTCGCACTAGGTACAAATAAATGTCAGTGGCCTACGGTATCCTAAGCCAAAAGGCCCGGTGGGACAACTCTTGTAGAGTCTACAACACAGGTCCAATATCGAGGTCAGATATTACTGTGTCTTTCATTCATATACAATTCTCTACGGCAATACTTTTATCTCCACGTGGTGCATATGAATGGCAAAGACCAAAATCTTCCTATATTAAAAAGCCCAGCTTAGGGTGAAAAGGGGTCGGGTGAGCTGATGGGGGGAGGAGGTACCGGGTAGGTCACATAGTCCTGCTTTTATTACTGCCTGCTGGCAAAACTAAGAGATTTTCCACTTTTGCTATTGCATGATACCAGAGGATGCTATAGACATTACCTCTAAAATGGCCCATAGCACTTATGGTCCTAGGCCCGTACAGGTTTGTCAGCATAGGGTGGGCAGGGAGAAGGGTTACCTGGTATGTATTAGTCTAGTATAGTCTAACTTAACTATTGCTGGCTGGCAAAACTGTGATAATCTATTCTTCACGTTGGCCATTGTACCAGAGGTATAAGTAAACATTGCCTCTAAAATGGCCTATATTACTAATGCCCTAGACCTGTAATAGTTTGTTATGATTGGGGAGGAGGGGGGTTGTACTGTCGATTTGATAATTTAGGGACAGTTAAATTACTTCAAACGTTAACGTCACTTTGAGCGCAGTTTTCCATTTTACCATTGGTATCGTCACTATATCCTTTGTTAACTTTGTTCTAGTACAGATTTTAGCATCTATCACAAGCTACCAAAATTGAATCGTCCATATTTTAATGGTAATTTGTTAAAATGGCAACCTTTCTGGTATGCGTATCTATCAACAATACATGCTAATCAAATATTAACATAGGTACAAAAGTTTAACGTATTTACATAAACAAATTTTGGGCATAGCCGCACAATGTCTCGCCGGATTAGCACTCACAAGTGCAAATTACTATCAAGTCGTATACGTAGCAATACTATGATAGAGGTTTTATTGATTTACCTGCGCCGAGGTCAAAAGCAGGCAACTTTCCATACAGAACTGAGTGTAGCATACACTGTATAGAATCTCTAGGAACAAGCAAGAGAACATTACTCTTATTATATACAATAAGTTGCCGTCTGATGTACGAAAAACATAACCTGAGACCGCAGAAACGACGATTGGGACTGAAATCTTTGAGGGCAGCAATAATAAGGGAAGTGTGCGTTCAGGTCGCAGGACAAAACGCAAATCGTGAAAATGATACATTTTACTGGCCGCTTCGTTTTTACCGGAACGAGAAAGGGAATGAACGGAAAACACTTTCAGTCGATGACACGTAAGAAATTCTTGTTTTGTGAGGATTCGCATCATCCGAATACGTGTAAATAACGCATAGAAATTTTAAGCGGAAAAGGTATGTTTTAACTGTTGAAAATAACAGTAGTTGAATTTTAATCTGAATTTAATTTTCGACAGTGCTGAAAGAAACAGCACACTTGTAAACATGTACATACACATAATCAAAGACCTTGACAGCAAACGAGAATAGCGCACACAAGATCGTAGCACATACTGCGGTAGATAAAACACTATTAGAGCAGACATCATTGTTGCATTCTACTGCTACCGCACATAGAGATGTTTTTCTTGAACCTGCCGTGACACCAGTTTGGTCCGAATATCTTACTTGAAGAGGAGCGCAGAACTCATTTTAACTGAAACCTTAGCGCGCAAATTTGAAACTGAGTCCACCGAAAAGATTACACTTAAAATATCTGGATTATGGGACAACGAAGGATACATTCGTCACCTTACCAAAGCAAAAATAGCGATTGAAACAGTTCGTTGAGAAATTGAAGTAATCATCGTACCTAAAATAGCCGCTCCTATTCGGACGAAATCACGAAAGAAAATCAAAGCACTGTCATTCTTACATGGATTACGACTTGCACATTCGATAAGCGCAGAGGGCAAATTCAACATACTTTAGTATGCTTGTAGGTTGGCGCGATTATTACTAGTCAATAGTTGAAGATGAACTTGGTAGAGGAGATGGATCGACCGCAGTAAAATCAGGATGGGTTATCTCTTGTCGGGACCCGTAATAAGTAAGAACGGAAGTAGTTCAAATCAATCTGCCATGAGGAACATTTTGACTAATCACAGATCAGTTGCTTGCGACTTGAAAATGTTTTGAAGCTTAGAATCGTAGTGATTTTAAGGAAGCGATCACATAAAAGCAAGTAGAAAGTTGTAAGGAGTTCGGAGAGAAGTGTATAATGGAAAATATAAAGCTAAGTTACAATGGAAATCAGACGTTCGTCCGCTGCTGCATAATATGGAATTGGTTAAACAAAGGATAGAAAACATTATTAGGAGTTAAGCAAACAAGCCCGATTTACTAAAAATTTATGGAGATATTGTAAGCGAGCAGGAGAGTAGACACTTTATTAAAAGGTTGAGGAAACAAAACTTCCTATTGATCGACCAGTACACTATATTCCGCATCATTCGGTCACCAATAAATCATCTACTACGCCGAAACGCATTGTTTATGATTGTAGCTGCAAAGATGGAAGAGGTTATCATAGTTTAAATGAATGTTTAGAATCACACCCTCCTGTTATGAATGATATTACAGGAATTCTTATAAGATTTCGTGCTAAGAAATATGCTACGTCCGCAGATTAAGAAAATGCATTTCTACAGCTCGGCGAAAAAGACCGAGATGCAACGAGGTTCCTGTTGCTTAGCGACCCTGCAAAATACATCAAGTCCACTAATAACACATTGCTTCAAGTTTGTACTCTTCGAGCTACATGTTCGCTCTTCATTTTGAGCGCCACATTCCGGAAGCACTTCAAGGAAAATCTGGGAAAACTTTCAAATACTCTAGGAAATGGATTATATGTGGACAACATTTTAACTAGATAACGAAAACAGCGTAAAAGATTATTGCAGACGATACATGGAAAAACTCACCGAAGGCAGATTCAAACTTCACTTTTGGAATTCAAACATTCCAAAATTACAAGAAATCGATTGCAAAGAAAAAACCTTAGGCAAAAATTCTTGGTATGCAACGGAACGCTCAAACGGACAAATTGTTTTATCAAAGTAACAACTTCGAGAAAGACGAATAAGAAAATTGACCAAACGTTATATTTAACGACAATCATCCAAAATTTTCGATCCGTTAGTATTATTAAGCTCAGTAACTGTAAAAGCAAAAATCTTTATGCAATCACTTTGGAAGCTAAATTGGACGAAATATTACCGGAAGATATTCAATAAAATGGATATCAATTTCACGAGATCTTGCATTTAGCTTAGAGATCATTCAAGTACTACAACACAAAAGGGAGTAACACAAAATTTACCGATGCATCAACACATGATAACGGCACATGCGCACACATCATGTACCACAGAAAACCAACAATAGTGATGGCAAAGAATCGAGTTGTGCGTATCAAGAATATTACTTTATCAAAACTAAAGCTCCAGGGTGATGTAGTTGGATCAAGACTTGCTGATCACACCTGCAAAAACTTTCCGGGAACTTTCATGATATTTTGAGTGACAGTCACATCATACTTGGATCGTTAAACTACAGAGACAATATCAATTTATCAGAGTTCGACATTGCATCTAGAATAGCTCATGACACTTATGCCCTAGACAAGTATGAGTTAATCAGCATAGGGTGAAAATGGGGGTTAGTGGTACCTGGTATGCCATAGAGTTCAAACTATCTATTGGCTCCTGGCCAAATCAAGAGATTCTCCACGTTGGCCATGGTACAAGAGGTAGAGGTAGATATTGCTTCTAAAATTGCCAATATCACTTATACCCCAGACACATACCAGTTTGTCAGCATAGGGTGGTGGGGTATCTGGTGTGACAAAATATACCAACTTAACTATTGCCGGCTAGCAAAACTAAAAGATTTTCCACGTTTCCCTTGTTACCAGAGGAAAAGATAGACATTGCCTCTTAAATAGTCTAAAGCACTTACGCCCTATATCCGTATGAATAAGTCAGCATATGGTGGGGAATATCTGGTATGTCAGATAGTCCAAACTTACTATTGCTGGCTGGTAAAGCTAAGATATTCTCCACGTTGGCCATGGTACCAGAGATCGAGGTAGACATTGCCTCTAAAATGGCCTGTAACACTAATGTCTTAGACCCGTACTAGTTTATCAGCATAGGATGTGTGAGTGTGTGGGTGGGGTACCTAATATGACAAATAGTCCAGTTTCACTAAGAGAGTGAGCCCATATGCACTATACCTGTACGAGTTTGGCAGCATAGAGTTGGTGCTACCTGGTAAGTCACACAGTCTAAGTTAACTATCACCTGATGGCCATACAAAGAAATTCGTCACGTTGGCCATGGTACCAGAGGTAGAGGTAAACATTGTCTCTATGTCTGATATTTTTTATGAGATTCTAGACGTAGGCATTGGAAACAAAGGAAGAGATAGACATTGCTTTTAAAAATGCTCATGTCACTTAATTATTGCCGGCTGGCCAAACTAAGAGTTTTTGCACGTTTGTCATGGTACCAGAGGAGAGATAGACATTGCCTCTAAAATGGCCCATAGCAATTGTATGTACCTAGACCCTAACGATATATTCAGCATATAGGGTAGGGAGTACCTGCTTTCACATAGTCCAACTTAACTATTGCCGGCTGGCGGAACTTAATGATTCTCAATGTTGGTCTTAGTACCAGAGGTAGAGGTAGACATTGCCTCTGAAATGGCATATAGCACTTCTGCCCTAGATTCGTTCGAGTTTGGCAGCATAGAGTGGGTGCTACCTGATATATCAAATAGTGAAATTTAACTACTGCCGGCTGGCCAAACTAAGAGATGCTCAATGTTGGCCATGGCTCTAGAGGTAGACAGTGACTCTTAAATGGCCCATAGCACTTATGCCCTAGACCCGTTCGAGTTTGTCAGAATATGGTGAGGGTACTTGGTATGTCACAAAGCCAAACTTAACTAATGCCGCCTGGCCAAACTAAGAAATTATCCACCTTGACGATGGTACCAGAGGTAGGAGTAGATATTGCCTCTAAAATAGCCTATAGTACTTATGCCGTAGACACGTGCGAAGTTTTCTGCATTAGGAAAAGGGTTGCGTACCTAGTATGTCACAGAGTCCAGCTTAACTATTGTAGGCTGGCAAAACTAAGAAATTCTCCATGTTGTCCATGATACCAGAGGTAGAGGTAGACATTGCGTCTAAAATTGGCTATAGCACTTATGCTCTAAACACACCCTAGTTTTTCCACATATATTGAGGGTACCTGGTATGTCACATAGTACAAATGAACTATTGCCGGCTACCAAACTTGGCCCCGGTACCAGAGGTAGAGGTAGACATTGGCTCTAAAATGACAAATAGCACTTATGGCCCTAGACCTGAACGAGTTTATCAGCATAGAGTGGGCGCAGTAGCGGTGTTATCTGGTATGACTTATAGTCCAACTTAACTATTGCCGGCTGGCCAAATTAAGAGATATCGACGTTGGCATTGATAACAAAGGAAGAGATAGACATTGCTTTTAAAATTGCCCATGTCACTTATGCCCTAGACTCGTACGAGTTTGCCATCATAGGATGAAAAGGGGGTTGGCTGGTATGTAACATAGTCCAACTTAACTATTGCCGGCTGGCCAAACGTAGAGTTTTTGCACGTTTGCCATGGTACCAGAGGAAGAGATAACCATTGCCTCTAAATAGTCCATAGCAATTGTATTGTCCTATACCTGTACGAGTTATTCAGCATAGGGTGGGAGTACCTGGTATGTCACATAGTCCAACTTAACTATTGCCTGTTGCTCAAAACTTTTATATCTTAATGAATAAAATATGTTTCAAATCAAACTATTGTCGGCTGGCGAAACTAAATGATTCTCAATGCTGGCCATGTTACCAGAGGTAGAGGTAGACACTGCCTCTAAAATGGCATATAGAGTAAGAGTAGGTGTTACCTGGTATTTCAAATAGTCCTACTTAACTATTGCCGGCTGGCCAAACTAAGAGATTCTCCATTTTGGCCATATGGTTCCAGGAAAAGATAGACAATGCCTCTAAAATGGCCTATAGCACTTATGTTAAACACCAATATGAGTTTGTCAGCATAGGATGGGGATACCTGGTATTTTATATATTCCAAACTAGCTATTGCTGGCTGGTCGAACTAAGAGATTCTTCACCTTGGTCATGGTACCAGAGGTAGAAGTAGATTTTACCTCTAAAATGGCCTGTAGCAATTTTGCCCTCAACCCGACGAGTTTTTCTGCAAAGGGTGAAAAGATTGTACCTGGTATTTCACAACTTTACTATTGCCGGCTGGCCAAACTAAGAGATTCTCCATGTTAGCAATAGCAATACTTTTTCCCCACTAGGTGCAAATGAAAGTTGTGACCCTAAGGCATGCTTGATTGAAAAATCCAGGTGGGTATAGCACGGATTTTTTAAAAATTAGTCCAAAGTTGGGGTCCGACACCCTACCCCACCCTAACTTTCAAAGATAATAAAAATTTCCTACGGCAATACTTTTTCCCCACTAGGTGCAAATGAAAGTTGGGACCCTTAGGCATGCTTGACTGAAAAATCCAGGTGGGGTATAGCACGGATTTTTAAAAATTGGTCCAAAGTTGGGGTCCGACACCCTACCCCACCCTAACTTTCATAGATAATAAAAATTTCCTACGGCAATACTTTTTTCCCACTAGGTGCAAATGAAAGTTGGGACCCTTAGGCATGCTTGACTGAAAAATCCAGGTGGGGTATAGCACGGATTTTTTAAAATTGGTCCAAAGTTAGGTCCGACACCTACCCCACCCTAACTTTCAAAGTTAATAAAAAATTTCCTACGGCAATACTTTTTCCCCACTAGGTGCAAATGAAAGTTGGGACCCTTAGGCATGCTTGACTGAAAAATCCAGGTGGGGTATAGCACGGATTTTTAAAAAATTGGTCCAAAGTTAGGGTCCGACACCCTACCCCACCCTAACTTTCAAAGATAATAAAAATTTCCTACGGCAATACTTTTTCCCCACTAGGTGCAAATGAAAGTTGGGACCCTTAGGCATGCTTGACTGAAAATCCAGGTGGGGTATAGCACGGATTTTTTAAAATTGGTCCAAAGTTGGGGTCCGACACCCTACCCCACCCTAACTTTCAAAGATAATAAAAATTTCCTACGGCAATACTTTTTCCCCACTAGGTGCAAATGAAAGTTGGGACCCTTAGGCATGCTTGACTGAAAAATCCAGGTGGGGTATAGCACGGATTTTTAAAAATTGGTCCAAAGTTAGGGTCCGACACCCTACCCCACCCTAACTTTCAAAGTTAATAAAAATTTCCTACGGCAATACTTTTTCCCCACTAGGTGCAAATGAAAGTTGGGACCCTTAGGCATGCTTGACTGAAAAATCCAGGTGGGGTATAGCACGGATTTTTTAAAATTGGTCCAAAGTTGGGGTCCGACACCCTACCCCACCCTAACTTTCAAAGATAATAAAAATTTCCTACGGCAATACTTTTTCCCCACTAGGTGCAAATGAAAGTTGGGACCCTTAGGCATGCTTGACTGAAAAATCCAGGTGGGGTATAGCACGGATTTTTTAAAATTGGTCCAAAGTTAGGGTCCGACACCCTACCCCACCCTAACTTTCAAAGTTAATAAAAATTTCCTACGGCAATACTTTTTCCCCACTAGGTGCAAATGAAAGTTGGGACCCTTAGGCATGCTTGACTGAAAAATCCAGGTGGGGTATAGCACGGATTTTTTAAAATTGGTCCAAAGTTAGGGTCCGACACCCTACCCACCCTAACTTTCAAAGATAATAAAAATTTCCTACGGCAATACTTTTTCCCCACTAGGTGCAAATGAAAGTTGGGACCCTTAGGCATGCTTGACTGAAAAATCCAGGTGGGGTATAGCACGGATTTTTTAAAATTGGTCCAAAGTTAGGGTCCGACACCCTACCCCACCCTAACTTTCAAAGTTATTAAAAATTTCCTACGGCAATACTTTTTCCCACTAGGTGCAAATGAAAGTTGGGACCCTTAGGCATGCTTGACTAAAAATCCAGGTGTGGTATAGCACAGATTTTTTTTTAAATTGATAATATAGCTAATTAATAATGTCCTTGCACACCATACCTTGTTAGTTATGTCCTTGCACACCATATTTTGATAACTAAAATAAACCCTGGTGTCATCAAAACAAAACAAAATCCACTGTTACAGAACGATAATGATTCGCTTAAACAGATTTGTTTGAGATGAAAGTATTAAAGTACGAACGCTACTTTGTATTCTTGTAGCGTATACAAATTGTTACATTTAGGAACTATTTTACAGGATGCCGAGAATATGGAAAGCTATTTCACACAATATCGCACAGAAATTTTCTGATAAACAAGTCAATACCATCTTAATACAAGAAAATTAGGCCAACATTCAAACAATGTCATTTTCAGTGTTGACAGTTGAAGCGAAGTCTTAAAGCGTGCAGCACGATGTTGAAAGCACATATCATTGTTTTTAAAATATTGAACACGAAATGAAATTTCAAAATTCATTGAATAGTGTTTTGACTGCTAAATTCGAATTAAAACAGATATTGTAGTGGTAATAAAAAATTAAAACGTTTCAGTACGTTTGAATCTTATTCAACTTTTGGGTTTATAGACATATCTGAAAACTGGCTGCTAGCGGAGTGGCTGCTAGCGAGTGGCTGCTAGCTTGAGTCTAGCGTGGTCGACTCTGAAATTAATTGACAAAAGATTGCCAGTTTTCCTACAGAATGTAGGTGATTCTCCTCGGATACACTTGCCATCTTCCACCCATACAAACAGTCCACCATGATATAGCCAAGGGAGCTTAAAGTGGCGTATAAGTCCAACAAGCCGAAAACCAAAGAGAGGTTACACGTGTGTATTCGAAATAAGTTATTTTAATAGGATGTGGTGGGTTCATTCATTTGTCTATACTGCATCACTGTTTGTAAAGTTTGGATATAATATTTCTGGACTAATTGATATATTGCTGTGGACAGTGGACCACAACATATTTATTCGTTAATCCTGGAAGGATTTGTTTTGACAACAACGAATCAAGACCTTCGATTTACTTAACATGTGAATTTCAATAAATGAACGATACCTTGGTTATCGCTTTTCACCAGAAACTTCAGCTCCTTAATTGCCAGTCTTTAGACTCTAGAGCAATTGATAAGAGTTAGTTTCCATTCGTTATATTCATTGATTGTTAGTTGCTTAACGTCCAGTGGCAATTATTTGATGCATGTTCAGGACGGACCTTCGTTATAAGCAGTACTTATATTAGTTCCCTGTAATAAAAAACAATGGCAATATTGTAAATTCTCCACTATACATTCGGCATCAAAAAATAAGTATACTGGAAAATCATGTAAACACATTGTGGGCCTTGGTGGCATTGGGTTGATTTTACTCATTTGTCGGGTTGTTGTCTCTTTAAAACATCCCCCGTTTCCATTCTCTATTCTATGCTGCAAGAAGAAATTACTCGAAATGTATCTTTCTCGTCATTTCTCTTCACCGTTCTTCTTCCCACCAAAGGACAACTTTGTATCTTATTTTGAAACGACTTCTTGGAAAAGTCTGCGCTACTTCACTTGTGGGAATTATAAACAGGTATTGTATGAGTAACTAAGATACTTTGGTGCAATATTACATAATTATATAGAAAATTAATGCAATTTTCCTCTATTATGCTTTAAAACGACCGTGATAATCAATGTATTGACAATTTTACGACAAAAAAGTAAGGCCTTTTGAATTGCATGTAAATATACTTTTATTCATTTTCTTTATATACTTTAAAATAACGGACAATAACTTCCCGGTTGTATATGACAAACTAACAACAAATCGTAGCATTTAACTATTCAATACAAAACTATTCAACAGATGTTTACGCTTTACATGCAATGTAATTATATATTTTTGACCTATTAACTCATAAGCTTATAGCTTACCTTTGGATATATATTAGTTTAAAAGGTATTTATGTACTTTGTTAACAAGCTTGCAGTGAATTTAGTAATTTGTCATAGAGAAATCCTCAGCGTGTATCCTAAGATTCAACTTCGTTCTTTTAAGATGGAATATCCGACGAAGTTAGACCTATACCAGACCTAGACTGTAGAATGGAAAGCACAAGCTACGTCAATACGGATTCTTATCAAGTATGTGTTATGAGATGTTTTCTGCTAGACAGATGTACATTGGCTTCAAACCTCCATTCGACCCTCGAGCACCATGATTTGACAACTACAGACTTCGTTGTGGAAGCAGATGCTTTAAATTTAGAAGTACCAAAAATAGTAGAACAGTCAGATTTCATTATTCTGGTTATATGTAAACATCTACAACAAAACATTCGAAAAATAAAGAGATACCTACAGGATGTGAATAATAAAGTGATTATTTCTGGTGATCTTCATGGACTTCAAACCAAACAAATATTCCACGGTTTCAAACTCTTTAAGATAAGTGATGACAAACTTATCACGTCTTCCGTCAAAACAACACTTTCTGCTAAAAGAGAAAGAAACGAAGAATTATTCTACAAACGACACTCATCAGATTACGATGACCTGAACAGTATTGACGGAACTTTTAAGAAACAAACTTTAAGGCATTTCAAATATTCACATTGTGGGTTCGTTCATTCGTCTACATTAGAACCAGGAGAAAATAATAGAGGGACATTCCTTTTGGCCAAAGCTTGCTTCCCATCTGGTAAGAATTACTATGTAAACCTAGTTTAGGGGAATTAGATAAAACATCAAATTTTACCAAAAAGGTAAGATCGGTAAATATAGATTTATATCGGAGTTAATTTCTGCTTTCCTTCCCTTCATATTTTACCAGTCTTACAATAAGCGTCTTAAAGTAGATAGCCATTGTTGAACTAAGCCTCCAACTACTGAGCATCTATCGAGGCTGCCATCTTGGACGTGTTGCTTGTTTTCTATGTCACTTATATGTTATTTAAAATTTCTCATCATTACATTGAAAAGCACTTTTACTTTTTGTGTCGTTCTGAAAGATATATAATTTTTGAAAACAGTAAAAGTATTGGACTTATTCATATACCAAAGAGGCTGTGATGTTTCCAGGCGAGTAAATACCTTTGCGCAGATACATTTAATCTTTGGGGAGATAAGTTAATTGAATATTTCTGTAAATTGAACAATTACGGAGTTTTTGTGAAATAAAGATAACCTAGAACGGGTATATCAGTTTTCATTTTTTTTTTATTTTCCTTACGCGATTTATTTTTAAAATAATTTCCATCAAATTAGAAAGTTGTCAATTCATATCGATAAGTATATGTTTTATTGGTTAAAGATAGATTTTCACTTATATAACCTAACCACAATTGTATAGATTGTTTAAATTTTGAACCCCATTTTTTTCGGAAAAAGATACAATGACCTTTATCTTATGAATGCATTTCAATTTCTATACATTTATTTCTCTTCCAGGAAGGTGAAAAACAAATCTTGCATGTCGAAATTTAAGTATTTAAATCACTTTTATATGTGAAGAAAAGGCAATCTTTTATAACGAAAAATATACGGAAGTGTTTGTATCCGTATTCAATGAACTTTTGATGTAATCCGAATCTAGGTTATCTCCAAAGAATTAATACAAAACGAAATTATTCCTGTATGATTTCTTTGACTTTGTTTTCCTTTGGTTGAATAAATGTACTGGATACGCCTCCTACAAAGAATAAATGTACTGGATACGCCTCCTACAAATTTCATTTTGTTACTGTGATTGTATATTGCAAGAAAATATATAAGAACTCGATGTTTAACCAAAGATCGTTTTTCCAAAGAGATATTCAAGTAGAAAAAAATAACAATTCACAGAAAACAGAACACTCCAAATTGAACTGCAAATTAAGAACACAAACATCACTGAACTAATATTCCATGTGTTTGTAAGAAAAAATAGTTTAAGGATACCAAGGAGAAAATAATTAACCGATCTGACATAGAGTAATGACACCATATACACAAATATCTAGATGAAGAATAACAATAAAAGCATTTTTCTTTTGATACATTATTTTATTCGATGAGACTCTTGCTCCTCAACCCAAAACCATTTCGTTTCTAAACATTGGTTCACAAAAAATTACAGGGAAAATAGAAAACTAAGCAACATAAATAATTTTAAAACGAATTAAACTCTAGTGTTCCTGACAGGTAAACTTTACTGCTCAACATGTTGAACAAACTCTTATGTTAAAATCTGGTTCTCATGTTTAGTACTACTTAAATAACTGAAATGGAGGACGGATCATGTCCATAGTCAGTCCTGACAGATTTTCCTTTCGTGATAACCAAAACAAAAAGGGGGCATAATACCTTGGGGCAGTCAAAAACTACAAGACGAAGAAAAAACAAGCAACGTCACGGTCAAAAGAGAAACAGTCCGCAAAATACCTTACAGAAAAATTCAGACCGGCCAACATTAACCACACACCAACAACCAGGGGTGAACTCACTCGCTCCAAATGTGTCAGCAACATCTGCCACGAAAGACATGAGAGAAAGATTTAGTTAAATCTTGCTAATTTAAGATGGAAATGTTGTTATCATTGTAATAATAATTTCTCTTGTCGTAAAAAGACTTAAAACACATTTTTCAGCTTATAATACTTGTTTTGTTTTGTCAAATATATTCAAATAACATGGTTTTTACTTAATTAGTTTTAGTACGTTCCGATTCATTAGACAATCTAAAAAGACGATTTTACATTGTTGGAGAAGAAGAGAAGAAAGAGTTGATCAAACAAATACAGAATGTAACATTAAAGTCGCTACGTATGAGTTCTGATTATCTTGGGTTGATAACATTACTTGGGATTGCAGATTATAACATCCAGGAAAATATTATTGTAACTTTAAACCACTTACAACTAGAAGACAATATAATGAATAGATGCTTACGGGCGAACGATCTCTTCACAGCCGCTAAGTGGTTATTAGGAATAGTAAAAGCTAATTTCGGAGACTCTCATATCATGGTAAACCTATTACCTGTTGTACTAGAGACTATTTCTATGCTGTATTTGTCAACATTGACTATAACCATGCTTGACGAGAAAGTAAAAGGTGAAATTGAATCATTCTGTGTAGAATCAGACCAATCTTTGCGAAGCCTCGTGGCGAATCATATAGCAGGGAATAAAGATGCATTGTCAGGTTTAATACATTCGCTTCTAGTACTTCTTCTAGATTTCAAAACAAGAGTTGGAATCTCAACGTCATTGAAAATTGGAAACTTAAAAGATGCGTTGATGATTCAAGAAAATAGAAGTCGCATATTACGAGACTTTCAAAACACTATGTGCTTCCTCGAACAGTATGCATGCCTCGCTTTCGTTGCAAATCAGGTAAGTTGAAAAACATCTCTTTACATGTATCTGTCAATATTCAAATGTGGCAAACATTGCCAGTAAGGATAAACAACCACGCTTCTGATAAAATGTTCTTTCAAGACTAGCTATTTTAGTTGAAAAAAGACATAATAAATTATTCAAAGCCCTTTCATTGTTGAGAGAAAACACGTTTCTGGTATGTACATATATATAATATAATTTATATATATCTCATCAAGTTTTCCCAAATGGTCATCGTTCGTACATCATTCGTATAGCGTCCGTACAACGTTCGGTTAGCGTTCGTTCATCGTTCGTTCATCGTATGGTAAATGACACCGTTTAGGGTTTTGTATATCGTATGGTTCATGGTATCGTTAAGCGTTTTATTTGTCGTATGGTACATGGTATGGTTTAGCGTTTAGCGTTTCGTTTATCGTATGGTATGTGATATCGTTTAGCGTTTCATCAATCGTATGGTATATCGTTTTGTTAAGCGTCTGATATATGTTAGGTTTCATTTCAGAAAGTTATTTCAATTATTATTTTGAGTTGAAATAATTTAATATAAAAGATGCGGGATAAAAAAAACAATTATTAGTTTGGATTGGATTAAATCTCCAACTAATATCATTATGGAATATATATAAAACGAAGGGAAACGTTTCCTCCCATCACATTTTGACTTGAATAACATGAGACCAAATACCGCGATATAAGTCTCTCTCTTTCTCTCTCTCTCTCCTCCACCAACTATTTCTCTGATCCAAATATTTCCTTGACACAATCAATTATATATAATGTTCTATAAATGAGGCTTTGTATGAGATACACGTTTTATATCTAAACGTATTAAAAAAAGACAAGACATATCCATGGTATTTGTTCCCCTCAATGTCAGAGTCTGATATAAACCGAAAATTGCCAGGGATATATAAAAATTCGCTGAAGACATCTATGGAACCAGCGTCGCTTGTGATTCCTGCTGTCGGTGTTAAAACTGTTATGTTGACTGTAAAAAGTGCTTAAGTCCATGTATGAGTAAAATACAGAATTAAAAAATAACTCTACCTTTTTTATATTTCTTTATTTTAGAGGTAAGCTTCTGGCCAAGTTTCACCTATTCTAACGCAAATCATTCACCTTAAATAACCAATCAATTGTATTTTAATTCTTTGTACGAATACATGAAATATTTGTCACTGGACGTTATGCATGCAATCGATGATCAAATACAAATCTACAGTATTTATAAACATACTACAATTGTATATATGAAAGAGACTAAAAATATAAATTTTAATTATTTTACACATATTTGAAGGATCGAAGTAATCAGTTCTACAAATGGTTGTTATTGAAAGACTTGAAATTTTACAAATATCACATGCCTCTATGAAATTTCTTATCGACGCACCAAACTTTTTGCTTTCATCGTGCATAGCTCATTTTCCGATTCACTTAAGGTTTCTAACGATCTTCCTACTTGTTCATTACATTCTAAAATTAAAATCCTACACAAATTGCCAAAACTTTTATTCTCAGGCTAGACTGCGTAAAAGATGAATACTGTTTTGTTTGTGTACACACGGTGTTTTGAAGGCCGATATCCAGTTCTGAAAAACCAATTAAATTCTTCGCCCGGGGATACAATGTATGCATTTGACATTAATCTCCCTTCAGTAACTTTACAATACCCAGTCGTGTCATTTCTGTATATTGTACATGTAGATTGCACGTGTGATACATGTATATACACCAGAAATACCCATTCAAGTGAATTTTATCTTTTAGAAGAACTCCATATCGGGTAACATTAAATATACATAAACATAAAATTACAATTAAAAAAATTGGTAATAATAAGTTCAAATGTTGCTTTATTAAATGCACCTAGGTACGTATTTGTAAACTTATGTTATTATTTTATTTCATGTATCTTTTTTTGTATTTTTTTTTTTTTTTTTTTGCTTCAATTATTTATTTATTTTATCTAATTGACTTATTCGTAAATCGAAAACGCACAAACCTAAATAGAATCATATGGCATTGAATGATTTCTATAACTCAAAACTAGTTATAGATGCCTCTTAAATTTTATTTTTCTCGTTGGGTTGCTTGTCCATTAATTGACGTTTACGCCATATTCTTTTGTTCGGTATTTGTGAAAAGCCGCTCATCGATCAATTTCAAAAGAAATCTAATACTCGTAAGTCATGAACATTGAAGTTCAACTTGCTTTCAATTTTTGTATACGCACAAAGATAAAATAAATGAAACACTTTTAAGCTGTTTAAATCATGCAGTGAATTTTGAAAATATAGTTTTGAAAAACGGTTATTTCTGTTTAATACTTTTCTGTCCCTTTTCTTAATAATTAGGACACGTGTCACTGGTTAATATAGAACTAGTCAACCATGAATAATCCCAAACAATAAATTTTTGATTGGTTTGTCATACTTGCTTATATTTTTCAATTACGTATTGTTTTCGGCTGAGACTACTACACGTATAACAGTTATAGTAGTCTCAGTTTTCGGCAATATTGTAACAATATCCTTAGAATTTTAAATTGCTTCAGTCATTTAATACACATATTATTTTTTTGTGTTCATGATTTATATTTTAGATTGATAATATAATTGCATCATTTTTAAGCATTATTTATATGACATTTTAATATTTATTTAACGTGCATACCGATTTGATTGGCAAATAACTGTTTAAACACTTGACGCCATATTAATATTATATATGAACATTTCGGAAAAATTAGGATATTTAATCATCGGCTCTCAGGAAGTTTACTTGTAGGTTAAAAGAAAGGGGAAAATATACCTCTAAGTAGTAAAACTTTAAGATTGGTATTCTTTAAATTGTATAACTTTCATATTCTGGCTTTCTCTTCAATTTTTAAATTATATGGAGAATCACGTTTTAATGCCAGATCTTTTATTATTTGTTCTGTTAAATCAAAGACATGTAGTTCATGTATTCTATTTTCCGGGAAAAATTTATTCACAATGATAAAGAAATTAGGGATGTTGTGTATACACCTTTCTATTGGTGAACACTATATATGTTGCCCACTAGCTGTCCTTATGTGTTTTTTGTTGTTTGATTGCTTTCTCGTTGTCGTTAAACCCACTATGATCTCCTACAGTTTCAGTTCCGTTTGATGTACGTTTAATTCGGTTTAAAACAGACCATATTTGATAGAGTTATTCAATATATATTTCCTTAAGACTTTGCTCAGAGGAAAGTAATAGAATAGGTTTGAATATACATTTTAGTGCAAAGTTAACAATAAAAGAAAAGTTTAACTTTACAATTTTAACTCCCAAAATTTTAAACTATTAATTTTGAAGACGTGTTTCATCTAAACGAAGTCTAAATGGTCACTAACTTACCAGTTTATTGTTTCCTATTTGGCACACACCTAAATATAAACCTCATTGAAAATACTATTTAATTGGTCGTAGTAAATTCTATTGAGCACAAAACAAATCCATTTTTTTTAAATATGAAGAAAAACGATATTGTTTTTTTTTACTTTGAAACACGGAGTTAATACTTTAAATTACATTGTGCACAAAAAAATCCTTAAATCTTCCTAGGAATGAGAAACTCTTTTCTTCATAGAAATGTTTGAAATAGTTTACACTGGACATTAAACAACTTACAATCAATCAACTAAAATATATCCAAGGATTTTATTATGCATGTACATGTATATAAATGCCGGATACCATATACATATATTGAATAATCAATAAAATATAGTGCTGTCAAAAAGAAACATTATCATTAGGATATCAAAATAATTCAGTTTTTCTTTCAAAATGATTTGCAAACAGTCCTCTTTCCAGAGAATTTTTCTGTCTGTGCTATCGCTCTGTGTGGGTTAATTATTTTAAGCATAAAGTTTATAAATCGATCTCTGAAAAACATTATATATATAGAAGTCAAAGTAAACTTATGCATGGCGGAAAAGAAATATATGAAAACGATAGGTGCAATGTGCATGCAGCCTTGCAAATGATATTTAAAAAAATATATTTAATCTATAAAACTTAGGACTTTAATTTAAATATTGTTGATGGGATGTTGAAGTTTCCAGAACATAGAAAATACACAAGAAAATCTATCAGTACACTTGTCTATCAAAATGTGCTTGGTGTCCATTTTACAATATATTGTTTAAGAATTTAGTGTTTTCTTATTCATTCTGACATCTGTGTCCCTGGATCTGAACAAGAAATTGCGAAGACGTTATGCTTATCAGTTTACCTTTAAAAAGATTTTCAACAGAATATTTTATATATAATAATTTTTTTTAATTCTAGTTTTTCTTTGCGAAAACAAAATGGCCCTTAAGCTAAATGTCATCGTCAGATGTAAAATGGAAGGCGATAAACACTTTAGAATATACACCACCTGCTGGATCTTTTTACCTGGACACAGATCTTGTTACGTAACAAGTACGAATGTAAAATTATCGATATGGTATATTCAGTCGAATATACACAGTATCTCTGGACTGGGGTATTTAAGATATTTTGATCTGATAATGTATGTAAATTTATTTGTGCTTTATGTAAAAAAATGCATTTAACCATTTTATTTTCAAAACTTCTTTAAAATGAGTTGACTTTCAGTTTGAGCATATATTTATTTTCAAAACCGGATTTCCAATTATAAACCAATCTCATTATTATCAGCAGTGGGCAAAGTATTTGAAAAAATTGTATTTAAAATGTATTTAATCACTTAATTAGTTGCAAAAGCGTTTTGTTTCAAGTTCATATTCGCCTTTTGAGAATACTAATGCAGGAGTTTCACAAGGCTCTTTATTAGGTTCCCTACTATTCCTTATTCATGTATATGACAGCTGGTAATTTGATAAGTCTAACTCGATTGTGTGCTGATGAAACATCCTTTTCTTATTCAAGAAATAGTCCTTACACAATAGAGGATGTCTTAAATAGCGATTTAGAACAAATTTCAGCATGGTCTCAGGATTGGTTTATTGATTTTAATCCTAACAAGACAATTACTATGCTATTCTCCTGTAATTCTTCTCCAGATGAAATTAAAATGGAACTTCAAAATCAAGTAGTAGAATTGTCTCCTGTTGTAAACACTTAGGTATTACTTTTGATTCCAATGGTAAATTCTATACAATATAGAAAACGTTTTAAAGTGTGCAAGCACAAGATTAAATTTCTAAAAACAAGAATGTGTCAAAAGTACACGGATGCCCCACTCGCACTATCATTTTCCATGTTCAATGGACCATAAAATTGGGTAAAAAATCTAATTTGGCATTTAAATTAGAAAGATCATACCATAGGGAACATGTGTACTAAGTTTCAAGTTGATTGGACTTCAACTTCATCAAAACAACCTTGACCAAAAACTTTAACCTAAAACTCCCACTTTCATTTTCTATGTTCATTGGACCGTGAAATTGGGGTCAAAAGTCTAATTTGGCTTTCAAATTAGAAAGATCATGTCATAAGCAACAAGTGTACTAAGTTTCAAGTTGATTGGACTTCAGCTTCATCAAAACTACCTTGACCAACAACTTTAACCTGAAACTCCACTTTCATTTTCTATAGAAAATGAAAGGATATGGAGTAAATGTACATGGGACAAAATCGCACACAATACATAGAAAACATAGAAAATTATCAATGAACAGGGCTTTTATTCCTGTTCTTCATCTTGACAGTTGATGTAAGGCTATGTTCAGTGGACCGTGAAATTGGGGTCAAAAGTCTAATTTGGCTTTAAAATTAGAAAGATCATATCATAAGCAACAAGTGTACCAAGTTTGAAGTTGATTTGACTTCAGCTTCATCAAAACTACCTTGACCAAAAACTTTAACCTGAAACGGGACAGACGGACGCACAGACGGACGGACGAACGAACGAACAGACGGACGCACAGACCAGAAAACATAATGCCCTCTACTATCGTAGGTGGGGCATAAAATGAAATATGTATTGACTACGAATTATCTTATTCGCATAAACTTAACACCAATTATGTAATATGCACGTGAGTCATTGAATGGTTGTACTCAACAAGATTCCGACAATCTAGAACATGACGTTTAGTTGGAAGCAGGAATATTAGTAACTGGGTTGCCCGTGTTTGCTAGTCCGGAAGTTATTTATTTTCAGTGGTACAGGCTGACATTTGGTAGTGAACAGAAGAAAATCCAAAATGTTCTATTCTTCACATAAAGTGGGACTGCCTCTACGATTTAATGCCACATTTTCAGTTATAGATAGAATAACAGAAAATCCTTTTTTTCATCTACTACTATCGAATGAAATAGCCTAAACCCCGACATATGTACGTCCAGAAATATGAATATATTTATCTAACTTGACACAGACACAATTGCACGCCAATCTTTATTATTAAGGACAGTTGATTGGATAAAAGTGATGGATTGCCACGCCTATATTAAAACTGAGATCCTATGAACAGACTTCAGATAGCTCCCAGTATTCGAATTTGATAAAAAAAAAACATATTTATACCTCGTATTGTTTCAATATTCAAAGTGTTGAGTAATGTAGTTGAATTTTAGATTAAATTTGGAAAGTCGTGTATATCCCCATTTTTAAAGTTATTCAACTTGAAGAAATAAAAAAAAATCAGCTGGTTTTGAAATTTTCAAGAGTTGCAAATATTAACAAATTAAATTTATGATACAGAATTATTTTTTTATTTGTGTTCATCAACAATGTTTGCTAAATATTTTTTTCCTCGAATCCCGAAAAGTGAAGAGTTTAATACGTGTAAATCCCAAGTTCACACAAATAATAAAGTCCCAACCCGACGTTCGTAAAAGGTCTGTTCTATATAGAGTTTAGTT
Source organism: Mytilus coruscus (assembly GCA_017311375.1). NCBI lineage: Eukaryota > Metazoa > Mollusca > Bivalvia > Mytilida > Mytilidae > Mytilus > Mytilus coruscus. The sequence continues at coordinate 66,999,417 of CM029600.1, read as the reverse complement.
TCATTTTCAAAAATTTCAGACACGTAAATAATATAGGTTATTAGTGCTAGCTTCACACTAGTTATTAGCTGGCCTAGATTATGATAGAAAATATCCAATGACATGCAAAAATATATCTAATACCATGGGTCACGCATTGACTGTCTTATTTTATAGGGATGCCCATGATTGATTTAACCATTGTACTTTAGAATTGCAACAAATCTTAAATTCACTTAAATACATTCTGTAACGAAAAAGGAAAGTATGCTAGATACACTTACTGGAAATGTGAAGATATGATTGAAGCTTTAAATTTTCTCCAGGACAACATATATGTTCGTTTCGGCGATAAAGTGTATCGACAAGTAGTAGGTATTCCTATGGGCACTAACTGCGCCCCTTTAATAGCAGATTTATTCCTGTATTGCTATGAATCTCAGTTTATGACCAAACTCAGTAAAGACACGTCATTGTTACATTTGGTTGATACATTCAACAATACCTTCCGTTATCTAGATGATATTTTTTCGTTAAATAATCCAGAGTTCTCTAAATATACTACCGAAATTTACCCAATAGAACTTACTTTAACTAAATCTAACATAAACAGCAGTAGTTGTCCTTTTCTGGACTTGGACATTTCAATCTCTAAAGGAAAACTCCATACGAAAATTTACGACAAAAGAGACGATTTTTCATTCCCTATTGTTAATTTTCCTTTTTTAGACGGCGATGTCCCTTTGGCTCCATCATACGGTGTGTATATATCCCAACTCGTTCGTTATGCCCGTGTGTGTAGTGATGTCATAGATTTTAACGAACGTAATCAATGCATCACTAGTAAATTATTAAGTCAGGGATTTCGTTACCATAAATTACGTAAAACTTTGCTAAGTTCTTTCATAGATACAAAGATTTGATTAGTAAATTTGGCTGTACCTGTAGAAAACTGATTAAAAAGGTATTTCACATCCTAAATTTTACGGTAATATTGTACTTAAAGCGCGGAAATCACTATATGATCCGTGTAAACTCATCGAACCTTTAAATAAACTTATTAGTTCAGGTTATCTTACCAATGTTGTAATTAGATCTTTGAATATAGTTTACATTGGCACTAATATCGATTTTGTCATCAGCAAATTAAAACATAACTAAATTTGTATTCTTTTCAAACGAGATGTTTAAAGACACACCCACGTTCATTTTGATCTATAAAGAGGTTAAACTCCTAACTATCCTACTGTCTGTCGATACATTTATTTTGGCATTGCACTAGTCATGTCTTCTTTGACTGTCCATGACGTTAAAATACTAAATCCCTGGGATGTGTTTTAGTTGATTCTAGTCTCTGATGCATGATTTTTTATTATTAATTGTTTTGGCTTTTAACTAGCTGTCAGTAACTGCGAGTACTCTCAAATCGTACTTTCTTGTTTATTTGACCTGTTGATACTAATTGTAATGCTTTTTTTGTTATTTAATGTTATTCAGGGTTATATCTGGTCTATATACCAGCTTTGATAAGTGTTTGGTACTAATATAAATTTCCACTTCGTACTATGAACACCAAATTATTTATTTTGTTAAAATATTTCCTTTCTCTATTGTAACTGTATACGTATACCTAACAACAAAATTATTTTATTTACCTGTGTTTAAAGTTATTGCAAATGGCTGATATTTTTGTTCGAGCATATTGTTTTTCTTAAATTGTTTAACATTTCATACCGATATAACATGTTACTTTTATTATTCTTCCCTTAGTTTATTTATTTTGAATTTACATTGTATCATAGGTCAGATTTATTTGTTCAGTGTATGTTCAATGGTGTTACTATGTCCTTTGATTGAGTTAAGCTATTATTTTATAGTGTGTCTTTCTATGTTGTGATGTTACACTATTGTTTCAGAAAAAAGGTGAAGGTTTGGTACCATTAAAACGTTTAAACCCGCTGCATTTGTTTGCACCTGTCCTAAGTCAGGAATCTGATGTTCAGTAGTTGTCGTTTGTTGATGTGGTTCATAAGTGTTTCTCGTTTCTCGTTTTTATATAGATTAGACCGTTGGTTTTCCCGTTTGAATGGTTTTACACTAGTAATTTTTGGGGCCCTTTATGGCTTACTGTTCGGTGTGAGCCTAGGCTCCGTGTTGAAGACCGTACTTTGACCTATAATGGTTTACATTTATAAATTTTGACTTGGATGGAGAGTTGTCTCATTGGCACTCATACCACATCTTCTTATATCTATTAACCTGTTATCTTGTCGACTTTAAAGCCAACATACAGATAGCCGTAATATCCTGAGAAGAGACCTCGATGAAATTTGAAAGTTAAACAAATCTTAGATTTCACGGGAACGAATATTTTGTAAAAACGTTGTAGTGATCAGATAATCTATGACGTAATTTTAAAATAAGACGACAAGGTAATAGTTCTAGGTCTTATAGCAAGAAAGTCTAGCTTGTGGTTATGATAGAACACCGACTGTTTATCTCTGTTACAAAGCTCGTTGTTGAGATCATTACCATTAAATTTTTATGGAGTTTGGGGGTGTGTGGTGGCTTGAAAATGTTGTCCTGCATTTTCTTTAAATGTAATCTCAATGTAAATGTAGTCCTGCTTTTTTAATTTTACACTCTATTCTGTCCTGCCTTTCTTAGTTATTAATTTATTCTGACTTGTTTTACATGAAGTCATCATGCCTTTTCTTTTGGCAAAATGCCCATACTGCCTTTTTTCTCTAAACTTGTCATGCCTTTTTCACTTTTCATACGTCAGACAAACTTCTTCGTGCATGTGACTTCATATTTCAAAAGGGATAAGAAATGTCTTAATTGATAAGTTCTACATTGCATTTAAAAAATCCATTGAAAGAATATTGTAAAATTAGAAATCATTGTCCGCTGTTGGAAGTTCAGTTTCGCAATTTTTCGTGCTTGTCATAAGACGATATTTCAGGGGTTTCGATTGTTAAACTCGTTAAATCAAATAACGAACATATTCCATCTCAACATGAGAAAGAGTGGCTCATTTACCTCTATCAATGTTTATCGCTTATAAGATGTTGTACTTTCAATGCTATTTATAAACCCAGAGTAAAATTTTAAATGTTTGATATACAAATTTTGAATTATTCAACTTATTTTCAGAAGACAATGGGAAATATCGAAGAATCATTATTTATTTATTATATTGTAACAATTTTTCTTCACAAAGGCTTATAATGATAAATGAAATCAATGTTTTGCTGTCAATATTACAATTTATGTATTGCTCTCTGGTGAAGAGTCTTTTGAGTTCTGACGAAAATGATAGTGTTTTCTATTTGTCCACAAAGTATATAAAAGTACAAAGCGTTTTTCTCAACTTTGACAACCTTATTCTGTAACAGATCTTACTAGAACATGATCAATTTATGCTCTTAAGGATACAATAATCGAATGATCTTTATGATTGACTATTGTATTCTGAAACGTTTCAATGATTTTAATTAAAACAAAATTGATACTTACAATTACGTGTAGATTTATTCCGTTTTCCTATTAATCCGTAACTAGAAAAGCGACTTAATATGTATCACATCATAAACTATGAGTGTATAATTTACATTTAAACAAATTCACACACATGACTTGTCATGTACACTAACATATTTTATTTTACACAGCTCGGTGTGTTTGTATTTATTTCTTCTGAAAATAGGCGCACTCGATTAGTTATATTAAGGGAAAATATCCATTGATTCGATTCTTAAAATTTATATGTAATTTATTTTTATATCTTCATGCTAAATTGTATATTTATGTATGTATTGGAGAAGACGTTACTAAGTTGAAAAACTTGTGTCTAATCCATTTGTCATTTTTGAACAATAAAATATGTTCAAACTAAAGAATCATGATTTGAATTTGAAGAAAAGAAGAAAACCAAACACATTTTTTTTATTAAAATTGAAAATCCAACTGATTAAAAGTCGTATTGACCTCTGAAATTCTATCACAGAAAACAAGTACTTATAGTATATCAAAATGTCCAAATATAGCCCGTTTTATAATCGCGCAGTGGACATAATTGTTATATTTCTATTCAGACATTCCACATTTTATCATCCGTTTCAGAACTATTTTGAAAATTACGACGATCCGTGGCTTCATTGCACATTTGACGCAAAATCCATTTTTCAATTCTTTATTTACACTCAAACACAAATATGTGTTACATGAGGACAAATTACAAATCAAATGCAATAAATGACAGAATAGACAGGAAAATAATAACTAATAATAATAGGACGTAGGCCAATTCATGAGGGCGTGCCAAATTGTCACGAATGTCCAATCAGGTTTTTCTGCTGTTCAAAGTTTGACGTGCGGTGATGTTTGAACAGTGATGAGTGTATTTTACATTTGTCATTTCGGAGCCTTTAATATCTTACTATGCTGTATGAATTTTGCTCATTGTTGAAGGCCGTACAGTGACCTTTGATTGGTCATTTCTACGTTATCCAGTCTCTGGTTAAATTCTCTCAATAGACATTATCCCATCATTGATGATCAGGTGTGATATGAAAAGAAAACTACATTATCGTATCTCGGATATATATCTATCAAATATAATAAAGAAAACTTTAGTAAGATTGAGTACAACAAAAGCTTAATTTGCCTTATTAAATCCTTGATGCTGTCTCCTTCAGACTATCAAACACTGTCACCCTAATTGTTAACGTGGTATTATACGTGATAACTTGCTGTAAATAATAGTAAACTGAGTATTTATTCACAGTACGCACTTCCTATTTTAGTTGTGGTGATAGAAATCTTAATATCATTGATACACAGTTGAGAAATATGGTGCAGTTATTCAAATGCAGATTTAAACCTTATTAATATTAAACCCAATCCCGCATGCAGCTGTGGTCATCCTGATGAGGATAGTATTCACTATTTTTAAGTGCCCTTTATCAACGAAACAAGAGAAATATTGTTTTCAAAATTAGAAAGATCTACTAATATTCATTTTGCTTTTATTGGCTGGCGACGGTGACCTTTCATTTCAGCAAAACAATGAAATTTTTGAGTCTGTACAATCATATATCAGAAATACACTAAGATTTAGAACATTCAATTCAAATTCGGAATTCCTACTTCCCAACTCTTCACTCTAGTCCAGTTTTATATATTACTCTATATTATGTTATACTTTTTGTTTTTGAGACAAGGCCATATTTTGTCAAAGACAAGCACAATAACCCCAAAGCGAATTGCGAGAAGTGGTTTCGTATTTCGTTATAGAAAAAAATACTAATAGTTTATGTAAAATAACGACTCTCGTACGGTGTGGCGTTTATATCTTTTAATACATTGGTGCAATTGGATGCAAAAATAATGACCATAATATGCCAGGTTTGCGAGATCAGACAGTAACCTAACAACTAAACAATTGAAAATCTAGGGATCAATGTTTAACATTCGTCAGCAATGAGCAATTTTCATCAATAAAACATGATTTAGTCGAATACTTTCGAGTAAAGAAAAGAGACTACCATAGATTTGTCATTAACCACAAATGCTTAAGGGTACAAATCAGTATTCAGGAGTTACCTTTTTGCATTACACCACATTACAACAGAAATTAGAAAATAGGGCCTGGAAGTATTTCTAAGACATTGTTGTTTTCCTGTTCTATGTAGCTTTCTTTCTGGCAAACACGGTGTTAGATTTTATAAATGCTGACAGGCACCGACCATTGAAAAACAATCGATCTGTTTAAAATAAGAAATGAAAATAATTGTTTTTTTTTTTTTTTTTTTTTTATGGCAAATAGAAAATGACCGTTTGATTTAAAATTGTTTAAAATTATTTAGAAATAGGTTTATGAAAATAATGTATTTTAATGTGAAAAGGCTAGACTTTAATTTGTGGCGTAGGGATGTGATTGAGTGGTTTTGTTTACAATTATTTCCCATTATTTCCGTAGTGAAATCTGCAATAATTATTGTTTCATCATGTTATTTGATTTTCACATTATAACAAAACTAAGAATATGACGGATGAATTTATAGTTAGCTGTTTAATGTCCAGTGGTAACTATTAGATGTATCATTAGGAGGACATTTACAATGTTATAAATATGAACAAGGACATCCTTTGTTATGCAAACATGTGTATCACGGCACAAGCGATGACCTATAGACCGTGTGTATCATATGTATATTTAGGGTGGGTTGCTCTGAATAAAGGAGGTATGGATACAGGAAAATAAAGAAAAAAATATATAAAATTAGAATAGAGTATAACAGGCAAAATAAAGAACAGAGGAAAATGGTATAAGAAAATTAAAGAATAGAGGAAAAGGTCTAGTTTTTGCCGGACAATTGTTGATGATTGTTTAAAGTCAAGTGCATTTATAGTTAAAATAGTACACAATTGTTTGTACATTGGTAGGGATTTATGTTTGGGGTTGATGAGGCACATAATGAGTAATTGTTTTATTTGAAATTTCTCGAATATTTGTTTTTTTGTCTGATTTGAAAATGAATAAAAAAATCTATAATCTAAACAAAATGGTTTAATTACGACATATAGATAAAACTGCTACTCAGTCGATTTTAGAATAATGCTATAAAAGAGAATACATAAAATATTTAACAACACTTTTGAACAAAAGGTCAACCTTAAGACTCGATTATACTTTTGTAAGAACATTAGGTTAATTCCGAATTCCATCTAAAATAAATTGTTCATTTGGAAAAAAAATGGGGATACCTTAGGCTATATTCAAAAAATGTTGACTGAATACTCTGCAGACTGTAGTTTACTCGCACATTCACCAAGTACGTATTTCTACGGCTAAAAAAAATCATAATTGTATCTTTTAATTTGTTTAAATTTATTTCAGTGTTTATTTTTCAAACTTTTTATGTAAATAATGTTGAATCAACATCGAGTCAGATTAAATTATAGTTTATTAAACTATTAATTAAAAACTGAAACATGCATCCAATCTAAATTTTACGCATATTATCACATATATAAAAGATTTAACAGAACACAATTCATTTTTATATTTAAAAAAACATATACGCTAAACGAAACTATGCATGCCAAGAAACGACGTACGCTAAACGATACGATATACGCTAAACGAAACGATGTACGCTAAACGATACGGTATACGCTAAATGAAACGATGTACGCAAAACCATACGATGTACGACAAAAGGGCGCTTATGTTATCGTTTATGGTATGGTTTATGGTACATGGTTTCGTTCGTACATCATTCGTTAAGCGTCCGTACAACGTTCGGTCAGCGTTTCGTTTGCATTCGTACACCGTTCGGGAAGCGTACGTACATCGTACGGGCATCGTCCGTACATGGTTCGGGCATCGTTCGTATTGTTAACTTTTACGTTACACGGACTGTATGTGTGTATGTACATACCAGAATAAAACCGGTGCTAGTGACAGTTGAAATTGCGTGAAGTTTGCGTTTTTGCTTCGTGTTGAAGGCTTCACCACGACTTTGAGATGAAGAACAGCAACTAAAGCGTCGTTCTTTTGTTTCTGGTTTTGTTGAGTGCATGACGGGATTTTGTATTCAATAACAATATCTCATCTAGTATTTTGTTCCCAAAATTTGAAGAACATTCGATGATCTGTTTATTTCCGGACTTCAGAATATTTTTCTGTACTGATTTTTTTTTTCAATGTCTCAATGAGATGAATGAAGAGTCAGGACATGAGGATACCAATCTAAATTTCAAATTATATTACTTATACAAATACAAGCTCTGTAACAAACAGGAGAGGAACTTGTATAAGTGACTTGCATGTCCATTGTTTTCCAATCCCTGTACGTGTTTTATTTGTTTTCTGAATAAAAATATTGTTCATACTAACAAACAAAAAAGTTATGACACCCTATTTGTACTGTTAAAATAAATTTAAAGTTTAGATGTTGACAAAATTGTTAAATTCAAGCAGTTGATAGCTACAAAAGGTTATATCTTTCAGAGTATACTTGACTAAGGTATGGGTTTTCTTATTGCTGAAGGCCGTACGATAACCTATCATATATCAACATCATTTAAATTTGGTGAATAGTTGTCTCATTGGCAATCATATCACATCTCCTTATTTTTATATTGTCATTTTTTGTTTATTATTATTATCTTATTGAAAAAGTATGTTAGATAATTTGATGGTGGATATTGCTTCATTTTTAGTATTTACTTGATTCTCTCCTTTAGCTTGCATATTGTAATTGAAAAGATGGAATATGTTTAATCAAGATACAAAATCCCGTCATGCACTTGACAAAACCAGAAACAAAAGAACGACGCTTTAGTTGCTGTTCTTCATCTCAAAGTCGTGGTGAAGCCTTCAACACGGAGCAAAAAACGAAAACTGCACACAATTTCAACTGTCACTAGCACCGGTTTTATCGGAATCTTTGCTTTGACTACATCAATTGATAAAAGCACAAACATACGGGGTACTATTAAAACAAATTACAGATTAAACGAAAAGAATATATAGAAGAACTTTATAACTGCATTTTATTAACCAAAACAATATAATTGTTATCATAATGACATTCAGTTACACACCAGTAAGATTAAAAAGATAATTGCTTTACTTATTGTGTCGCTTGATAGCGAAGCGTCATATACATAGGAGCAATTCTGTCGTCTGGCGTCGTTGTCGTCGTCCATGTCTTACGCGTCACACTTTGTTAATCCGCAATATATTTCCTTGAAAGAGGCTCGACAGAATTCAACCAAACTTGCACAGATTCGTGTACAGGGCATGCCGTTGTGCACCTGCTAATAAATTTGTTGATTAAGTGATATTAGACTTTTTGATCAAATGCTATTAGAATTTTTTATCAAATGCTATTAGAATTTTTGATCAAATGCTATTAAAATGTTTGATCAGACAAATTTATGGGGTTTCCCAAATCAAAACAACGACTTTGCCATTTCTGCTTTTTTTATTTTTTTGGATACGATAAGCGTTACGTCTCTCTTGGATTGATCACACATTTTTTTATATACAAGAATGTCTGGATGTTTGAATATTATAGGTAACGAAAACAATGGATATGGAAATCATAGAATTTTTCGATCAGCTTATTCGTCAGTTATTGAGAAAGGCAAGACGGAAACAAAAGATAAATGATGTCTTATTTTCAGTCCTTCATCTTGTAACTAAAACAGTACTATTACGATTAGGAAAGGATATAGGTAAGATTATTATAAATCACTTCATAAAATTTGTTTTAAAATGTTTTAAGCAACAAATAAATGACAGTTAGTGTTATATTAATATATATGTTTTGTTCACGAAATATTATACTATGTAACTTGGCAAAGAGATTGACAAATGTTTTGATTTATTTTGAGGTCTCATAAAGTTTATATAGTATTTGACTGTTTAAATATACGGATTGAGAGGATAAGTTATATTCAATGTTAATGAAAGGTTCTTGTTAAGCTTTCATTTGTATCAAAGGGCTGAAAAGTCAGCCTTTAAATCAGAAGAATGTAAGGATTACATCGTTTAACATTTCAAAATAAAATTTCATTTCATGTCTACCATATTGGAGCATTGATGTAGTGTTTAAGAAAAATTTGATTGATTTCAAAAAAGGTTTAATATTCGGATATTTCACTTACAATTTTTAGTGGGGTTCGAGTTGCACAGTGACGTGTAGGCTGTTGTTTGTCTTTTCGTTTTTTCTATGGTTTTGTCGATCTCTCTTCGACTCTATATTAGTTTCGATTCTCCATTGGTGTCTTTCGTTTGTTTTTTTTTGCCGACGATATTAAGTTATTGATAAAAGCAACTAGGAAATTTTTACAAAACATATGATAATCGTTAAACATGGGCTTGGCGGAAACAAGGGGATACTTCCCCCTTCCAAAGCTGGACGTTAGGTTGAAGGGACAACGCTATGCTTTTGTCGTCAGCTTTATAAATTTTTTGATAGCTGAAAAGACTGAATACTGACCTCATTTTTAGCTAATCAAAAACTTTCTTGATATTTCAAAACAATTTCTGGAACAAATAAAACTTTCTTCATCCCCTACTCAAAGGTATTTATAATGCCACTGGTCAGACTTTTGTTTTGAACATAACTAGCTTATTTCTGCATAAAATGTTTGTTTGAAATAAAAGTGTAGGCGAAAAAAGTAAGCTTTTTATGGTGCATATTTTGAGGATAAAAATGAATTTATACTACTGAAATATCTAATTTATTTCAGATGTTGATTTCGAAAGAACGCCATCTCAATTGAGTTGGAAACTCGCAAAAATGTTGAATCTTTTCCTTGACAATGACAGAATTGGACTTTCTCTGCGTAAACGGTTACTGGTCATGATAGAACCCTTGTTGTTAAGTAGCAGTCAACAAATTATTGTCAACATCATATATTTACTACGTAAACATGATGTAAAATCAGATGAAATTAGACAAAGGTTTGTCAAAACAATCAGCTTAAAACTGCATCCCATCAATTTTAAAGTAAGAATTGGTAGTGTTGAAATAGGTGAAGATTTTAAACCTGAGTGGGTGGATTATGAAGGAACAATGGCAGACTCTACTATTGTGACTATGCACATGCTTTTACCGACTCTCAACGCGCTCTCAAAGGGTGACGTGGAAGAATACATACTGAAATCAAAGAAGTATGAAACTGATCGTCACACCAGTGCACTACAAGTTCTCCATTCGTTGCATGAAGATGTAACCCATCGATGCATAATGCAATTGTTTGCGTTCCAGTGTCGTCCAATACCGTTATTTTATGTAACTGAAAAGTCGAGAGATCCCGATCTGTTAACTTATTTATTAAACAGTAGACATGTTGAAAATCAGTTACAGACGCATCGACTATTAGAACTAGTTGTAGACATTATAGAAGCTGTGCTATTCTTACGTACACACAAAATCATTCACAGAAATTTGACCTGTTCAGCATTTAGCATACGACATCAAGGAAAGACGGTGTTCTTACATGACTTCAGTCTTGCAACAAGTCAAACTAGCGATATTGCAGGTAAATAACTTATATCATGCCTTTTAAAATTTAATACAAAAACATACTAGCCAGCCAGCCAGCCAGGAACAAAAGCAAGTTAAAAACACATAAAACATAACTTAAGATTTATACAGTTTGACCATTTTTAAAATCAAAACCATTCTTGTTTATTTTTGTTATCTGACAAACTAACGTGTATCAGTACTGCCTTTTAAAATGTTTAATCAGATAATGAGTTAGGTTAACATTTTCCTTCTAGAACCGTTACTTCTTCCTTTTCAAAAACAAATCTGAAATGTTTTTTTTTATCTGAGACTATCAAAACTTTTAAGAAAGCGAAGTTCAAAACAAGGAAAACACAACTTTGACAATTTAGATCATAATAGTTAAATCTAAACGATGATGACCATGAGATATCCAAATTAAATATATTAAACAAGATATCAATAAATAGTCGTAGAATTTGATACCACCTTCATATATTATTCATCTTGGGATTTTGCTGAACAGCCAATAATGAATGGGAAAAAGCACATCTAAAATGGTTTTTGATGTTTAAAATAATATACATGATATATAAGAGAGTTCAACTTGACAATAAATATCATAAAAAAAATATTAGTAGAGAAATGACTTCTTAAACATCAAAATCGGTTTAAACTAAATACATAAGAGTAACACGATATGCGCATTAAATCAACCAATATATGTACGAATAAAAGGAGATTTGTGGTATACATCATAATAAGTTAACAACAACATGATAACCAAAAGACATCTATAGACGAACATGAAATCCCCAACAATAGACAATACATCAAACTCTAATTAATAGCTCGAGCTGACTCTTAATGAGTTGTGTATAAATAGAAACTTTATAAGATTTTACATCGACATCAAATTCTCTGATAAGAAAAATCATTATAAGAATCATTGATATGAAAATAAGGAGAAGTGGTAAAATTGCCAATGAGAAAACTATCTACCAGAGTTCCAATGAATTGGATGTAAGCAATCATAGGCAACCGTAGAGCCTTCAGCAACGAGAAAAACTCATATTGTATAGTCAGCTATAAAAGGCCCCGACATGAAAAATATGAAACAATTCAAACAAGAAAACCAACGGACTAATTTATAGCAAAATAATTTACTAAAAACAAATATGACAGACACGAACCAAAAACAACCACTGAACTATAGGCTCCTGACTCGCGAAGGACAAATAAAGAATGTGGCGGGGGTTAAATATATTTGTGAGCGCTCAACCCTCCCCTAACATTGGACAGTGGTGTAACAGCACAACATAAGAACAAACTGTAAAAATCAGTAGCAATTGGCTTCACTCAAAATTCGGTACGAGGCACAAAACAACCAACATAAAACAATTAGTACAATGTAACAAAGCACCAAAATAAGAGTACTCGTAGTTACTGTAAGCTATTTCAAAGCCAACAACAACTTATAAATAAATCATGTTCTCCCAGACTATAGACCTTTGACATGGTTCCTTTCTTGGGAAATGCACATGTATATGTAGCGCAGTTCAACCAAAGTCTTTGTAAATGTTACAAGTAAGAAAAAAAATGGCCTCGATTAAAGAGAAGATGACAAGGTGATATTCAAACTCATAAGTCAAAGACAAACTGACAACGCCATGGCAAAAAAAAAAACGGAAAACGACGAAAAGGCAAACAACAGTCTACAAAACACAACATGGGACACTAAAGACTAAAGACCAAGTTACAATCAATTATGCATTTAGATCAAACAATCTAATACATCAAATCAATTATGCATTAAGATCAAACCATCTAGTACATAGAATCAATTATGCATTTAGATCAAACAATCTAATACATCGAATCAATTATGCATTAAGATCAAACCATCTAATACATAGAATCAATTATGCATTAAGATTAAACAATCTAATACTCAAATAAATTATGCATTAAGATCAAACAATCTAATACATAAAATCAATTATGCATTAAGATTAAACAATCTAATACATCAAACCAATTATGCATTAAGATCAAACAATCTAATACATACAATCAATTATGCATTAAGATCAAACAATCTAATACATACAATCAATTATGCATTAAGATTAAACAATCTAATACATCAAACCAATTATGCATTAAGATCAAACAATCTAATACATACAATCAATTATGCATTAAAATCAAACAATCTAATACATACAATGAATTATGCATTAAGTTCAAACCATCTAATACATACAATCAATTATGCATTACGATCAAACAATCTAATACATACAAACAATTATGCATTAAGGTCAAACAATCCAATACATAAAATCAATTATGCATTAAGATCAAACAGTCTAATACATTCAATAGGAAAATTGAAAAGAAATAATATTGTATATTATAGAAGTGGTTGGAATTCCTGTCCTTTGGTCTTCTCCAGAAAGTATTTTAGAAGATAGGTTTGACAAACGGACGGACGCATGGATGCTTGGAAATGTCTTGTATGAAGTATTTACCCGAGGTTGTCATCCGTACACAGAGGTTTATAATACTCCAACGGATCAAATACTGGAATACGTAAGTTTAAAAGAAATTCAAATTCTTATAATGGTATACGAATATATATTATTAAAAACTAATTATGTTCAAAATTCCATGAAAAAGGTAATGCACATAATTAGATAAATATGTTAGAACATTGGCTATCACATGAGATTCTATGAGAAGATTCTGCTTATATATACTTTCAGTAAAATGCAAACTCCATTTTTTAAGTAATTTACAAAGAAGTAAAAGTTCAGTTTCATTAGTGATTCTGATAACAGGTGGTATATATTGGTCACACATTCAGTGTAAAGCGCCGAACAAGGGAAATAACTCACAATGCCATCAAATGCACTAACATTCGATGGAAAATTATAACAGCAGTCTTATTATATTACACAGAGAAACCAACAGGCTTTGTTTTTGGGTGGTTGGGGTTGCACCTATGATTTTCTAATATGATGTAACAGTGCTTGAATTGAAAAAGTGTAACAAAGTAAAAGCAGTTATTTGAGATGGAAGGTAACAACATTTGCTGTATAAAAACAAGGGAGAGATAACAATCAATCATTACAAAACCTGAGTAGCCTACATGTACTTGTTGGCGTGTATTAGTAGCTTGAGGTCTGACTGTTCAGATATATGCAGCTTTTGACAACTGCACGTCCGAACTATAGACTTAATTGTAGGGTATTATGAAAAACATAAAAGTCAAAGTCTTTTTCGTTGCTTTTAAGATTTATTTTCTGATTACTCTCGACACCTCCGCCAAATAATTGGAAACAGAGCTTACAAGATAATATTGATACATGTATGTAGTAAGTGGCAGGTCATAGGTGAAACAAACTTAAAATCTAATTTTGAAGTATATCACCAAACAAAACTATCATCAGTTGCTCTGGGTATACTGTTGCTTTTTAAGATAATATTAGCACAGTAACATGAATCCTCTTTTATGTCAAGATATTGTTCAGTCATCTGAAGTTGTACAAGTGGCCATGTATCCCGAACGAAGTACACAACGCAGTACTAGGATTAACACAAACGCAGCCAAGTGATAGATCTGAAATATCAGCGATAAAAACAAAAATGGAATTGCTGTTGAACGACGAAAAATTCAAAGTTCAAGGTATTTATGCTGGTCTTTTATTATAAGTATGTAAAGTAAGTTTATTATGTTTGTAGACAAGATACTTCTAAGAAAATCTTGTGTTGGGTTTTGCATGTATCTTATTCCTGATTAAATTCATGTAAAGCTTCCATATCCGGTGTCCAATATATTTGCTTGCGTATGTTTCTACACGTAACTATCTTTTGTTTCTACTCGTAACTATCTTTTGTTTCTACACGTAACTATCTTTTGTTTCTACACGTAACTATCTTTTGTTTCTACACGTAACTATCTTTTAATACACGTAAGGAGCTGCCATTTGATTTTATGGAGGAGGGCTAGGATGAAATTTGAAAAAAATAGGCAGGACAGGAGTTTTGAGTAAAAAAAAAAGGCAATACCGAATAGAGTAAAAAATAAAAAGGCAGGACAGAGATTACAACTAAAAAAAAAGCAGGACAAAATTTTTCATCCTAGCCCCCCTCCCCCCCATAAAAATCAAATGGTAGCTCCCTAACTATCTTTTGTCGGTTGCAATATGATTCGACCGACATTCTTATACATATTCTATCATACAAAGTTTACCTTTGATGAATTTTGCTATTCAATTAATTTTGAGTTCCCTTTTGGTCGAAAAACTCCGAATGCATAGGTGAGGGTCTAGATGGAGTTTACAGCATAAAGAATAATGGGTACAAAGTGCAGAATAAAGGACAAACAATATTAAGAATAGAGAAAAAAAGCACCAAAAAAAATAAAAAATAAAGAATAGAAAATAATGGGCAAAACAAATAAAGAAAAGAGAAAAATGGCCTAAAAAATTAAAGAATGAATAAATGAAGGACCCCATCCAGACCCTCATAAGATACATTTCAAATGTTTCGATTTGAGAGTTCCAGGTGATCTGGATGCACAATAGTGCATAAAATGTTATATACATTTATCTATCCTGACACTTTAGGAGGTCGGTTTTTAGAAGGTGGTATAGCAATCTTGCATAAACAATTCTAAAATCTTCCTAAGTAGCCTTTGCTCAAAAACTGCGTGCAGCAATCTTATAACAATGTAAATTAAGGCGCGACAACTGTTTATGGAATAATCGTCATCGCGTACACGTGCAGTCAAAATGTTTAGACGGATAGCTAGCACGTTGATTGGCGACAATGGTTAATATACCTAATATACAATGTGGAGCGAAGTCTTAAAACATAATTATTCATGCTAAGGATGCATGTATCTGTAAAATACAAACTTAGTGTATAACAACTTTTTTATTTTCCTATTACGCATTTTACTTCTCGTTTGAAAAAAAAAATGTTAATTTTATTTCACTCAGACTGTGTGAGACAAAGTTGAACTTGCATGTTTTAGTTATTCTGTATAGTATCATTGATTTTAAAAGTAGCAAATTAATGTATTTATTCATTTTTGAGTATTCCTACTTTGGGTTGTCAGTGCTCAAGTTTGGTGAAGATATTAACATTAATTTGAATTAAACACAAAACGAAACTAATAGTCCACTCTGTTTTTTTAGTCTAAATGCACTTCTTCAGGTTCAAAAATCAGTGTTCCACTCAACACAAAACAAAGTCAAGAATTGCCTCAACTGGATATGAACCAAGGAAGTCCTGAAATTGTAAGTTTTAAAGAGTAAAATAATTAACCTGTGAAAAACTTTTGGAATTATAATATTTGAATGATAATAAAGCATTAACTAATAAAAATTACAAAATACATAAACAAACATTCTGCATAATTTGCGCATTTCTGGTCCTTGGTGCACTTAACTGAAAACATGGAATTCGAAAGTATCAAAGGTCGAGTAGCGATTACCGTGAGCTAACTTTAAAGACGCAATAAAGAAAAGAAAAAAACCCAGGTCAAAACTCTCGGTTGGAGGATAACATTAGAATTTTTTTTAAATTTTGATTTACTTGGATTTTTACGTCATGTGCTAGAACATCAAAGTTGCACTTGAGTGATTTTATATATATACATCTGTCATAAACAACTTCACGACTTCAGGGTTTGATATAGGAAGTGCTTACATTAAAGTTGTAGCAGTTAATTAAGCATGCACCAAATGCCCTATTTAATATAGGGTAATATCGGTTATCTTTTTCCTTAGGAAGTACCAAAACTGATTTATCAGCTGAAGTGTATTCACGGTGGATCAAGTAGTAAGTATGGAAATAGTTGCTTATGCCATTCGTAAATCATTACTGCTTCAAAATTAAAAAAAATCGATATTTTCCGTGTTCTACTTTAACACTTTTACAGTAAACAGTGAATTTCAATTTATCAAAAACCTCATTTATAGTTTGCAAACGTCCCACAGAAAAAAATGTGGAATCTTCGGTTTGTGAAATGTTCGAACAACTAGTTTTTTTCTTAAGGGTATTTAATGTCAGAAACTAAAATGAATATCAAAACATTGTTTCAAACTCTCATTGTTGAAAGCCGTACGTTGGCCTATACTAGTAATTGCTTATATCCGCTTCATTTGAACCCTGGTGGATAGTCGTCTTATTGGCAATCATACCACATCTCCTTACTTTTATATTAAAATCTGAACAATTTAAGCAAAGATATATATAATGCATGCAGTGATATTTTTCTCAAATTAATGTTTGAATTTGAAGACACTAAAAATTATAAAACAAGGTTGATGATGACATATGACTGTTATAAAACTTAGAATACTTATTCTCTTTATTTTAATTTTTAATTTTTTAGAGTTATAAACAATGATACAACATTTCTCATCAGGTTCTGTTTTGTCAAACTGATGGGGTATGAATGGGCGTTGGGCTAAATCAAAATAAAGCTATAGCCACGCATCACTTGTCCTTTTAATGTTATCAAGTAAAATGAGGAGATGACACGTTTTTAGGCTGTGGGATATAAGGGTAAAAGGAAGTTGGGATGTGGGATATAGAAGGTTATAAAATTGAGGATGTGGGATATAGATGTTGAAAGAAGCGGGATCTGGGGAAAAAAGGATAAAAGTCGTAAGTGAGAAAAACTGCAAAACAAAAGCGAGATTTGGAAATGAGCATCCACGTGTCATCCCTCTCAAATATTTTTCGCTCTTATTGCTTTTTTGTGACAACTTTTTGGTTTGCCTCTTATTTATATACTCCTTTTTTGCAAATAGAGAAACCCATGTTCATGCTATCAAACACATTTTATGTTGATTTCTTTATATCAGATGCAACGAAAATATCTGGACATACGTATGTGAATACCCGACTTAGTCAGAGATTACATAGTAACAGTCTAGCTATCAGTCCTCTTGATTTAACAGCACAAGATAAACCTAGAATCCTCAAAAGGGTAACTTTTGTACATGTTATATTTGATACTTTCCTGATAATTCCACAGTAAATGACAGATAACAATATTAACATTTGAATTTAACATATTATTAAGTGGTTGTTTTAAAACAGTTATAAATGTTATAGGTCCAAACGGATATTCATTTTAAACGCTCCGTCAGTATACTAAAGGATGAGCTTAAGCCATTTCGGGGACTTTTATATCTTACTACGCGGTATGAGTTCTGCAGGCTCATTGTTGAAGGCCTATAGTTACGTACCTTCTAAATCATTTTGTTTCATGTGGAGAGTTGTCTCATTGGTAATCATACGACATCTTCTAATTTTTATAAGAATAAGATTATTGCTGCAATAATGAATGTATCCTTAAAATTTTCAAAAATTATTTCAGTCATTATACAAACAACTTTTTTATATTTTATTTAGTTCAAAATTTTAAAGTCTGAAACCTTCAGTCTAAGTAAGCTCCTTAATTTAATTTTTGATAGTAGCCGAAATAAAAACTGAATAATGATAATAATGTATTTACTTTATTGTTCCTTATAGATCATGTACATGCGCCAGCATATTTTAAATTTGGTAACATTATTGTTTGTTTACCAAGAAGTAAACGAACTTAGGCTAGTAAATATCTTTGTGCTTTTCGACTTTTTTTTATGTGAAAATAGAAGACAGCGATCTTTTTAATATCTAAAACCAATATACAATGTATGATGACAAAAGGAGCACAAATTAAGAAAAATTAAATAAATGGCAGTTTCTTTGATTAAATTATAATTTATATAAAAATAAAAACACAAAAAATAAACAAACACATCCGACTAACAACAAACAAATTAGGCGTTGCAAAGTATACATTTGACGATGTTCCGCGATAAATGATGTTAATTTGATTAAATAATAAGCTGACAATATTTTACACTTTCTAGTTTGGATTTCTAGACATACGAGAACCAGTGACATTAAAATTTCTTAGAATTTTACCAAATATTGATGAGGAAACCTATAAAGAAGTTATGTGTTTATATGATTCCCCGGAAAGGCATTTATCACAAACAGGCCAGAGAATGCAGGAACAGAACTTTCCATTTTATTTGGTAAGTTATTGTTTGTGGTTGTTTTTCTTATCTTTATGTTATAGATGATGCATATTTTGCATCATCTGACTTATATACCGTCAAAAAATATTATTTTCTGCAAATAAAACTGCAAGATTTGTATCTCATTTTACCGACCATATTAAAGTGGAGTATTCTTTTCTATTGCGATTAGGTATAACTGCGCCCAAGGGCTCAATTATAAGGTGAAATACTATTCATTAATGTAGATATAAGCATTAGTAATCACTGTCCAGTTACATAAAAAATGTTACAGTAAATGCATGAAGCAAGAAATAAATGTTGGTGTATGAAAAATACAAGTCACTTGGTAAGAAACTTATCATATCATAACTTTATAAAAGGGTGGTTTATATTTTTTTTCTTGTTTCGTGACATTTTCACCACAGAAAAGCAATCATTTTTTAACAATTTTAGAGGGATTTTAAATATTCAGAAGAATTGTTTTCTCCCTTATGTCTGGCATTACGTATTTTTTTCTTCCAAAAATGAGAATCAGGATAATATTATCCCCCCAATTAAATTACGTGGCTGTTCACCTTTAGAAAATGATGAAACGGTAAAAGAAAAAGGTATATATCATTGTAAAAATTTTCGAAATGGCTCAAAGAGCACACAGTGGTTATGTACACATAACAAAAACGGACATTTACAGGTCAGAGTCTGATTTCTAATACAGAGTGGATCAACAAGATTGTATACTTTTTTAATAATCTGACACATATTTGTGATACTATTTGGCTTGATTTAAAAGTGTTATTAAAAGTTTTGCATTATTAAATTCATCTCACGTTATGTCCCTTTATTGTAGCGATAAATTAGCAATCCTTCAGATTAATTGTTTCGATTGATTGATTGATTGATTGTTAGTTGTTTAATGTCCAGTGGCAAATATTTCATGCATCAGAACTAACAAATTAACATAATAAATACAATAAGTAGGTCCTGCAATGGAGGCAGTATGGGATGAAGGTCGGGAAATTTGGACTGCCACTAGAAAATGAGGGTATATTGGATAGGAACAGAAATTTCGCCTCGCAACAGTATCCTACGGACCCCTAAGAGTTGCTGCAAGGATTCTTAAACAGAGAGCGTGGCACTCTATCTATACAAGGCATTGGATTTAATCTAATGTCCTCATTCTGACCGGACGTGGCTTCGTACTTGTACATCCCGCACAGCTAAACGGACGTTCCACTCTAGGTCTTACTGACGGTCGGAAGAAAATCAAGAGTGACCGTATTACCATTCCCCAGTCACCCTTGGTGGCCAATTTTTTCGAAAATTAAACTATGCGTTAACGACTATTTTTGTGTTGGTATTTCAGTCTAATTTTAAAGATGGAAAATTGTACAGTAAAACCGCAATTGGCAAAACACACGATTAATATCAAATGAATTAAATGTTTTAACAATCTGTAATTTGCATTTCAATGGTTTATTCCTTGAATGCCAACATCCTCTGATCTACCGACAATTTACCTGTAAAATTATGTTGGCGTTCAAGGAATAGGTGTAAGTAGTTATCACAACAAAAGTGCATGCTTATCAAAACAATCATACTAATTAAACATACTTGTAGCTAAATCTAGTTCATGTTTGTCAATTGTTGAAAATAATTTTTGCTGTTACTGCTTGAACAAATATGGATTCTCTTAAAATGAAACTTTGAAAAGTGTTGCATCACAAAGTCAACATGTGCATATTTAGCACATATTCTACATTAGACTCTTTGGGCTTTGATGTTTCTTTTCAATATTTCTATAGTTGTGTGTGCTGTAATATCCTCCCATATTACTTGATGGAATTTCTTGAAACTTTGTATCTCGTGTTCAAGGAATAGGTAACATATAAAATGTTGGCATTCGAGGAAGACACCATTTCAATCAGGAAAAATAATGATCTTACACAGGTCATTATTTTATGCCTTGAAGCACATTTCATTGAAACTTTGTATTGTCTATGTAGTTTCTTCAAAAGAATGACTTATCGTTCTGAAAGGACATAACTCCATATAGGTATATAAGAGTAGATAATTTTAAATTAAAGATCATATACGCATAGTATATGTACAACTACTAGTATATAAAAAACGTACATCCGAGAAATTTAACAATTTTTACTGAAGGTTTATCATCATCAGGTCAATTGTATCTTATAGAAATACAGGACAGTCAGAGGAAATAACCTATTAGAATTTGCGTTTACACATCCTTTTAAACATCGCCATGGAATTCCAGCAACATCCAAAGACGATTTCATCCACATAGTTGTCAAAATTGCGCATTTTATTTCCGAAATGCATCGCCGACATTTCATTTTAGGAGATCTTTGTGCGGAAAATTTATTCGTTTCTGACGACACTAAGCAGGTAAATAATTTGTAAAGTCCATTAGGATATGTTTTACGTATTTTACGATGTAGATATTAGCTGGCATGTTTTTTTTTTCACAGATTGAATACAAAACATGTCTTTTTACACATAACACTATTGCTAAAATATTTGAATGCCAAAGCGTAAATAGTTTTAATAGACGTTTATATATATATATATATATATTAGTACGTCTGAACCAGTGACGACTCTTACAACAGATTTCATCTATCGGATCACCAGCAGTGATGGTGATACAAGGCTGAAAATACATTCTGTATATATAATTCGTCTAAACAACAGCCCAACAATGTTAGATCTGTAAATTTCGAACTCATGCTACTGAGATATCGTGACACAAAATCGCCTTGCACTATGCCCGACGCGCTAGACCACTCGATCACCTAGTCTCTATAAAAATAAAGCTTTCGGTGGCCGAGTGTTACCTTTCCTCGTCAGTTTTTATCTAGCGTCGTAACACAGTACATGATATATAGGGCATGAAGATGGAATTGTTACAGATCAGCTGAATTATCTATTGTAAAGGATCCTACAAATTAATGTAAGATGCAGTCACAGAAATAATTATATTATAAGAACGTCTGAACCAGTGACGACCCTACATATATATATTCCGCAAGTTTATTGTTTTCTGTTTGGTATTAAATTAATAGTTTAGATCCATTTTGTTACATCTGGTGATCCGTTTATTTGGCAATCGCCAATGGCAGTCAGCAGGGTTTAAGAACATCCGTTGTTCGACCTGCTAGTCAAATGCGTTTTGTTAAAATATACTTTTTCACTTTTTTGGTCTTTTGAAAATGTTGTTTGTGCTGTATTTAGACCCCTCTACCAAGAAATTTGTTTTGCATGCACACGTATAAAAATTGCGGTTTTTATCCAACGCAATCATAGGTTTGAATGTTGTTTTCAATTTAGACTTGTATATTTTATGGCCGTAACTAGGCATATTATTTTAGTGAGGCAGAACTGTTTGCCGAGCGAAGCGAGGCGAAAAATTTTGGCAGGGTATGGGATAAATGGTGCAAAATCCTGCATTCTGGGCATTTCCAGAGAGCTTGACATCATTTTAATTATGGACACTTTTTATATTTTTTTTCATATTTTAAGACATGTACTTACATCAAATTTTTAACAACTTTACTTAAATTTATATGTCAGATAAACATCCAAATATCAATTTGAGTCTGTCGCTAGAACATAGAACAAACATCGGCTCAGTAGAAATTGTTATTCAAATTGGAGTTTGTCAATTTTTCTATGGCCGGTTTCGTCAAATCGTTTCACAATATTTGGTCTGCTGACATCCTTATCGCGATGAACATGGAGCATGGCAAGACCGCACAGTCTCTCGCCACTCATGCATGCTCTTTCCCAAGTTTTCAGTCGTCTCAGAGCAGAAAAAGAACGTTCACAGCAGACGCTTGTCGCTGGGAGAGTTAATAAAAGCACAAGAACACGTCTTACGTTTGGGTAAAAATCCTGATGTGTATACACTAGACCTTGCTGAAGGGAATTGGGAACAGATTCCTTATCTGTGAACTTTGTTTTCCATCTTAAAATCTCCTGCTGCCAGTTTTCAATGTCTGGCAAATCCGGGTTGTACGCTTCTTTTATTTCATCTATGCATTCGTCTGTCAGGTAGTTAAATTTTCCAGGTAAAAAGTATTGACCAGGAGTCAAGAGTAAACAAACTCGGGATAGAATGAGATAAGATACATGTATATGATTCTATCTAGAGTTCGTTTACTTGTGTGATATGGATACGGGGGAATTGGACTTTGTTTTCGCCGTTTACATGTAGGTCCGTGAATTCAGATTATTTCTGGAAATAGTCAGTGGTAAGATATTTTTGGTGGGAGGTGGTGGTGGTGGTGGGGGTGTTCCGATCCCGAAATCCCGAATAAAAAGACACGACATTCCGTAGTCCCGAATTAGAAAACACAAAATTCCCTCAATAATGTCAAATTGGATTACGGGATTTTTTTTTCTTCAAATTTTAAGGTAAAAGAAACATGGATAAAAACTAATCCATGCAGGTTTCATATTATTTATATTTTGTTTATCTGTAAAGAGAACGAATAAAGTTGTGGAAAACGGGGAAATTAATACGCAGACAGGACTGCTCCCATGCGGTGCCCCAGTACTTGATTTGTTAGTCTATTAATAGTTTTTGGATTAAATCCAATGAAGTTATATTCAATACTCGAACTCTTAACCCCTGTTGTGATCACAAACAACATCAGTTAGTTTACTAGAATTATCCCTTCCTCACCTTCAGTATCGCTTTTCCTTTTTCTGCAAGAGCCTGTTTTTAACCAAAGATCCATGATGATTACCGTTACTAGGTTAATGTAATCGAGAAACATCACCCTTTGAGATGCTGAGTTATATCCGGAAAGAATAATTTAAAAGAAACGATGACAAATTATAGAAATTAAGGTTGAGACAGAAAAAACAAATGACTATATTTCGTATTTAATTACCATAAACACTTACACACAAAAAAAAAAAAAAAAAAAAAATTCAGTGTCGAAATTATAGTGAGGCAATTGCCTCACTTGCCTCAATGGTAGTTACGGCCTTGTTAAAAAGCAAAGCATCTTTACACCTGTGTATATGTAAACTCATGCATATTTTCAAATACTTTTAACGTTTTTAAGCTTTAACAGCCATTATACGAAAGAATGTTTTAAAAATGTTCGGAAGGTCCAAGAGCCAGAAACAAAAAAGTTTCATTACAAATTCATGTGTTTGTAAAATTTGAAATTTGTACTTATAAACATATTTTTGTTGGTGTTGAACCAGTTTTCATCGTTAGTTTGATATTACTCTATTTTTTAAACCTCCTTTGATTTTTCGTGTACATGTATGGATTTTATAAAGGGGAAAAATACTTTATCAATTTACGAAGCGTTGTTTTGGATTTAACTTCACCAGGAACGTTTAAACATTAATATTAGAATTCAAGGGCGCATACCTACTTGGGTACTTGAGAAGCTTTTATGACCAAATCGGCACTAAAGAGAAAAGCCACGTTACATTATAGTCGCTCTAAATCAACCAATAAAAACAGATTGTTATAAATCAACTAAGTTGTATTATCAACATAAGTATGCAATTAGTGTTTTCTTAATCTTCAAAGGTATTTTTGCCAAGGATTGGTAGAGTCTTATACTTTGAAGAATCTGATGGAATTGAGGATTGTTTACTTGGGTGTATGTATCAAGACAGGCGAAGGTGGTAAGTTATGCACTAGCTTTATGATTTATAAAAAAGTACGTACATCCATGAACAAAAATAATGGCAATACACATAACAGATGCATATAGATATTATAGAACATATTCAAAACAAAAATAAAACAAAAAAAGATGACAGAGTTAATGAATAAGATAATTCTTCAAAAATATATGTTTACATCAGAAACTGCAATATCAAATATCATGAATTTGAGGCAACAGTAGGTTACCGAAGTTCAAATATCATAAATCGATAAAAAGATACAAATCAAGGCAACAAAAAAATATTTAGAAAAATCGCATGAACTCCAAAATGAGTGAGACCGTGTTCGTCTTCATGGTAAGCGTCAACTGCTATGCATGCATTATCCACCATGCGAATCCTTACTCAGTCAAATTTCACTATCGCTAATAGAACACACTCGGTAAAATGACCGATCAGACTACTATTCTGGTATCTAAAAATCTAAGACCGCGAAGACATGTCCCTAGTGTGATTAGACATAGACACGTCGTATCTGTCGTCCGTAACGTAATGATTGATGCATGTATATTTCATACGATGGGGTAAATGGTATGTTCCTGCTAAGAAATGACACGTTGATAATTGGAAAGTTAAATTCATCACGTTTGTAACGTACTTACTTTTCTCATGCTGCTGCCTTCAATAAAGAGAGGCGAAGGATACCAAAGGGACATTCAAACTCACAAGTCAAAAATAAACTGACAACGCCATGGCTAAAAAGAAAAGACAAACAAACAACAGTACACAAAACACAACACATAAAACCAAAGACTGAGCAACACGAACCCCACAAAAACTGAGAATGATCTCAGGTGCTGCGAAAGGATAAGCAGATCCTACTCCACATGTGGCACCCGTCGTGTTGCTCATGTTAGTACAAACCAATAAGTTGACCTATGTAGAAGAATTGATCTGTCTGTAAATATGCAAAATTATCATGTGACGAACTGTAATTTATGATGAATAGGAATCCAATTGAAGTTCTTCAGCATGGACAATATTCCTACGAAAGTGATATCTATCGCTTTGCCATGACTGTATATGAGTTCTACACTGCATTAAATATACATAGCCAGGATCCAATGGCTGATCAACTTAACTGTGCACCATTTGCATACATTGAAAGTGATGTGGTAAGTTTTACTTAATACAATTGAATAAAACACAATTATTCATTTATGCACATTTACATTTCTGTCAATAAAAGATAAATCCTTAAGGTTACAGATACATTGAAGCCTGGTATCTACATTGTATGATGAGTTTAGTTAAATTGAATAACAAACTAAAACATAAAAAGGTACAATTAAGAAAAAATTGAAACCAGACCTGGAGAAGCGCACAAACAGTAAACATGGTAAATGATCAATAATTGAATTACTGAAATATAAAACATAGCCAAGTCAATTCTCGTCACAAACTGGACTGATTATGTTTTCTGGAAATTATTAAATAATCTTTCTCCGTATACCCATTCCGTTGTTATATATCCAAAATGAGGCGAATGATACCAAAGGGACATTCAAACTCATAAGTCAAAAATAAACTGACAACGCCATGACAAAAATGAAAAGATCAAAGCTCGTATTGAGTCAGATCCGATGAAATATTAAAGGTAATTGTCTTGAATTATATTGAAGCTTGTCTTCTATCTTGTGATTGCGACCATATGTTTTCTTAAATTGAAAATATCGGTGTTGGTGTTTTCAAAGTAGTGTCTGTCAAAATAATCGTGTAAAAGAATTTTCATTGATAAATAATAGTATATAAAACAATACTTTGATACCGTCAAGACAGCAGCAAAACTTTTATGGTTGCCATAACCACAATAAGCAGGAAATTATAAAAACGAATAAAGTCAGAAATACAAGCATCACAAGAAGCCGCTGTGGGCATGCTAATTTCCAGGAAAGGAGAGATGAATGTTTTTGTATGTCGTAAAAATTAGAAATTGAGAAGCAGTCATCTAAGCTGTTTTTGATTAATCTTCTTTATGTGGATAGATCAAATTTCTTTACTTTTTAACTTAAAATATTTCAAAATATCAATTATCTATAAGGTAGAATATATGTCTTAATGGAATGAATATAAAAGTAAAAATCAAAACGTTAAACAAAAATAACTTTTCCTATTTATTACATTGTTTAAATTTCATATTTTTGAGAGTAAGAACAGCATGAATTTTTATATTTTCCATTTACTTTTTTTATTTCAGCTTTTAGACGTTTTATATAATGGAGCAGTACCACCAAGACCAAAATTATGCCCTGATTGGTTGTATGGAATATTACTTAAGTGTTGGGATCGGGATAGGACACAGAGACCATCTGCCCTGTGGCTTAAAAATATCATTTCACGCCAAATGGGGTAACTAGATGGTTTTTTAAATTTTTTGTGGTATAAGGTTGGTGTACTCCAAATCTTCTTATATTCATAACTTGATTACAATTTTGTTTCTGATTATATAAAACTCTGATAAAAGGGCGCCGTAAATAAATACATGGTAAACAAGAAAAAGATATCAAAACCTAACTATGTTTTAAATTTTGCTCAATGTTTTTGTTAAAATATTCAACTTTGTCTTGTTACCTACTAATGTATTATTACTTATGTGCCAGGTAAACTTCCCTTAAAAGGATTCATAGATAGCGATTACTCAGACACGAACCTAAATATACACCTCGGTATTTAAGACTGTATACATTAAAAAAAATCAAAGTTAGTAAGACATTTTGCTGTTAGAAAAGATAAGTTAATATTTCAAACAATCCAGATGTCGTAGCTTACCTGTACAATCTCTTTGAAATACATCTAATGATTCTAAAAGTTGCATTGATAATTGATAATCAAAATAATTATTGTCATTTTGTAGGGATCCTCTCTTAGATATTGACCATTCACTTTTCGATAAACAACTAGATACAGAAATAGCTGATTATGATACTCCAAGACCTGAAATACCTCTTCGTACTAGAAAGTTAGACCAACCAACAAATGAACACACATTTCAGCCTTCTGTATCTGACCAATCAGATACTTCTAAGAGGTATGATGAGTCCTCAGGATTTATTTTATCAAGAAGTTCAACCGTTTACACACGCAGTGGTAGAAGATCGTCTAGTTATCGTTGTCAAAGCGACTCGTCAACTGTTGGACAAAGAGAGTTTTCATTGCCACAAAGATTTCCCAGTTTGAAAAATCTAACTAGAGATTCCAAGGGATCAATTAGCCATACTTCACAGAATCCATTGATACATAATCTCGATAGTAATACAACACCTCGATCTCAACCTGTTTTCGTGGAATCAGAAAGACGACCGTTGGGCAGTTATCCATTTCTTTCCTCTGTTTTACCTTTTCAAGGATCTGTACATTTACAAAGACAGGTCGGTTATGTAATAAATCACAATCCCACATCCAAAACTAGTAGCACTCCGAACATACAACAACAACATACGACAATATGGGGGAGAAAACAAGACGTAGAAAATAAACAATCCAAACCGCAAGATCCACGAACTCACAAGAGATTTCAAACATATATTGACGAATTAAATCAGAAATTTTCAACAATGACAACGACAGGAAATGAACATGAATTAAACGAGGGTGTAGAGAGTAGCGAATCGCATTTGTATCTTGAAGCAGTTCAATATGTATGACCTATGCTTTCACAAAACATAAAATAATGTCAGAAGTCAACATGTTCTCTATGGTGTTCATTAAGAATGTTCTTATTTACAGACTATTGTTTCTTTTAAATCATCTTTAAATGATTGGCTTAATTTAATTTCGCCTCAACGGGGAGTCCTGTTTCCCGTTTTTATAGTAGTTTATTAAACGGCGTCAATAATTTGTTAAAGATTGTTTGTCCAGCTCCCTCAGCCATAGTCTTTTGAAATTATTTCTCGTTTCCATAGTTTACATGTTTAGTTTTTGATTAGTTCAGTCTGAGGGGAACCACTAAGTTTAACCACTTATGGTAAGTCAATAATTTTTAGCATGCAGGTAGATGAGCATTAGTATATCTCCTTTCCACAGATATTATTTTACCATCATTCATGAGTGATTAACAGTTGCATAGTTTATGTGTATTTATTTAAATTTCAACAATTGCATTATTATTTCTCTGTCAACATTTCAAATTTTAATGCGTGTGGTTGTTGCTGGTGCATTGCCATTGTTTTCAGTATAGCTTATGGAATTTTATGCGAATGTCATACGAGTGAGAGATTTAGCAAGCTATAAAACCAGGTTTAATCCACAATTTTCTACATAAGGAAATGCCTGTATCAAGTCAGGAATATGATAGTTGTTTTCCATTCGTTTGATGCGTTTGAGCTTTTGGTTTTGCCATTTGAATTTCTGTTTTGAATTTTCGGTATTGTTGTTATTTTACTTTTTGTGATTCGCTACATCAGTCACACGTTTTGCCTGCCTACACAATACCCATCAGTGCCACAATAATGAAAACCAAGACCAAATCTAATACGAAGTGAAAGATAGATTGATGGTTCGCTGTTTAGGAGCTCTGTCAGCACACTTGGCTATATCATGGTAGGCAGTTTTTGTAGGTTGAGGAAGCCAGAGAAAGAAATACCGATCTTCGGTAGTTAACTGGCAATCCTAGTCAATCAAGATAGAAGTCAAACACACCTTGCAGAAGTGGAGATAATTCATAACCTCCATGTTGAAAGACTAATGATGACTTTATTTGAACTACTTAAACACCTTGGCCACCGAGGTCCGCGCTTAACTTCATAACAAATTGACAAATTTCGCAAAACTCTGTACCCGTATTTGGCCCCCTTGTTTGCCCAGTTGGACATCACGAGTATGCTCTCTGTGTCGAACGGAAAAAACCAAACGTTTTAATTCTTTTTGAACACTTTAGAATTGATTATGATTTGACCAGAAGAAGACTTTTTGGTTAAATTATGACTGTTTTGTTTATTATTAATTGAATTGTATATAAATGAATTCCAGGGTTCATAATGGTGGTATTCCTCAGATTAGTGAGACTAAAACGTTGATTTTACACCATCAAATTAAACTGAGACGTTCATTCGAAATCGCTGTTTAAATAATTTCATTTGAATTTTTATTTTCTCGTCCATGATCGATGCAGTAAATGAAAGACAGCTGGAAGTAAACAAATCGTTGCAATGGAAGAAGAGTAGGCCATTTTACCCCTCTTTGAAACCATCTTGGTCTAATGAATGGGTGATATGAATGGCTATATATATATATATATATTGTGTAGGACAAAAAGGTCATCAGGCTGCAACTATCAGAGAAATTTAGTTATCATATATTTGAAAAAAATTTGTCAATATTTTTGCTATGGAAATTGATAGCTTTGACTTGTGTTCAACATACATATTTATGTTTTGCATATAACTCACATATACAATTGGGTAAATGGTACAATATAAGAGTTATAAATGAAACCGCATGATTTTATATCAGCATGATCAGGTGGTTAAGTAGTATGTGCTAACTTTCATTAAAGTAGCCAAGAGCTTGCCTCAATACGGTAAAATAGTGTTTATATTTATATTTGTATTTGTTTTTTTTCTATCATACCGTTATTTTTTGTGAAGTGAATTTCAAAGAAAAGATTTTTATCTATGTTTTTTACCACCACTAATTCATGTGCCTATTTAAAGTCGAGGTCAAATGACAAAATCTCAAAACGAACCAATTTTGGCGGTTTATTCAGTTTGCACCTGATTCAGAGGTTTGAACTACTAATGCAACTATGAAAGACAAAAATTAGGAATATAAATACTAAAGTCTGACAGATTACTATCTTATAAACATCTGAAGGATTTTATTTCGTAGATTAATTATACTTTTGATTTTCGAATTTAAGGGGCCAAAAAAGTCGCCTCATCAAACCTTATTCTTTATTTTCTTGCCATTTATGAGATTGAAAAACATTCTGAATATTTGTATGTATTTAACAACTGAATTAAAAAAAATCCAAACATGGGAATATACATTTGAAAATGAATGACGAGCTTTCTTTCAAAAAAATTTAGAAAAAGTATTCTTCCGTTCACCTTAAAATGAAGTTGATTTATTTTGCCATTGTCATTTAAACTTCTCACTATCAATGATTTGTCCTGGTAACAATATGTATCAGAAACATTATAAGTCGACCTGATTCGTTTTCGCGCTGCATTAAAGTACATATAAAGAACTGACCTAGAAATAAGTTTCTCATTGATAATGCTCATTAATAGGAAGATAACCACATATTATGCGGAGATTTATTCAGATTGTTTTGATTGATACCTGCATGTTTTGACATTGTTTTATTCGACAATTATAGTGCCAAACAAGATTTTATGAGGTAGGCGAAATTGACCTTAAAACAATCGTATTGAATTTTGATGTCCAAAAATAGGCAGATCGGACATATTGTGACTTTATTTACTAATTACTTTTGTTTGGGATTAATTGTAATCATAAGATTATAACGAGATTGAAAAACGTGTTTTTGTTGTTGTTAAAATAAACAATAATTTTACCTGTCGAAAAATGACGTGTTTAATGGAATAAAACGTCTGATTTGTAAACTTTCTTTTTTCTCTCAGGAATAGGCCATTAAAAATAGCTTATCCGCTCTATATGTGGAAACTATTTTGAAAATATAAGAAGCGGCAATTTTACCTTTCATACCTTTAGCTTGATTGATAAAAAATAACATGGACTCGTCCAGTGTCAAATTTGAAGGTCATTTAAGTTACTGTACACATTCAAGCATGTTCTGATTTAATCAATATACGTGTATGAAAAAATAAACAGTTTGAAGGTTCACCAATAATAACTTAATCCAATCAAATTGTGTAAGATTCAATAATAATGACCGGTTCACATCATAATAAGTAATAGTTATGCACCGAGGGATAGGTGTGTCTGGATAAGAAACCCCGACGGCCGGAGGCCGGAGGGGTTTCTTATCCAGACACGCCGTATCCCGAGGTGTATAACTAACTTACACCCAATGCTAAACCCTATGTTTGTTAACATTGATTATTAAATGAAAAAAAGAATGGATAGCATATTTATTGACAAAATCCAACCATGAATTATAAGAAAAATATTTTTTTTACATGAAACCCCACTAGTAACCTTACTTTGGCTATGTTCTTTCAAACTTTGACAAGAGAGTAGATTTAACAAATGTCAAAGTTGCTGTTTTGCATATTCCCGTTAAATCCTGGTGCTATATGGATCAGAAATTCAAGGTTGACCGTTTCATGCATTCTTATCACAAAAAAAAAATAAAAAAATACATCATGCTCCTTGTATGCAGTTGTCAATATGGACGGGTATAAGACGGACGACATTTTGAGTCAAGCGTTGGATTTGGTAGAGGAGACTAAAGATAAAGGCAATATTATAACCCAAAGTACTTACCTGTATCAGTTTAATGAAGGTAATCATAAATGTATTTTTTATGTTACGGTTTTATAAAAAAAGAGCCCCCCCCCTTCTCGAGAATAAACAAACATTCATATTCGGACACACTGAGGGATAGGTGTGTCTGGATTAGAAACCCGACGACCGGGATCCAAGGGGGTCCGGAGTTAGAATCCCTGTTTTTTTTAAAGATCAATGCTTTAGAATAGAGACATATGACTAGGATAAAATATTTTACCTTCAAGCAAAAGAGTATTCAGGAGCAACCATTTTAACTTCAAAGGGTTTTTAAAATGGGGAGGGGGGGAGGTATGGTTTTTTGTCGGAGTCAGAAATTTTTTTTCTCGCAAATCGCGAACAATTTTATTTAGTTTTTCAACGCTATCAATCAAATTATTTTTCCCTTGAAGTATTTTTTTTTAATTCAAAACAGATGCTTAATATTTTTTTCGCTATTGGAATTTCCTAAAATGTGTTTTTTAATATCTTGAAACAACTTGTAGTGAACACTATTAGTAATTTCTTATGTTCATGCTATTTAAAAAATAATCAATTTCTGTTGTAATGAATAACAATGGACTTTGTTTTCGGGATGTAGAAGCAGGGGTTTCCAGAAACCCCGCTCGTCACACCCTGTGGTCAAAATCCATTGTTATTCGTAACAATAGATCTATTGAATTTACACTGGTTTCAGAAACTATGAAGTATAAAAATAGAACTGGGGTGTAAGTAATAGAGGGTAAACTGGGTAGGGAGAAAATGACAGATATTTTAAGTTATTTTTTTGCAATAACGAATAAAAATTTGTCAACCAAAAGTTTTGCTATAATTTCAAAACATGTCGTTCTGTATTGGTAAAGTTTTCGGATCTTTCATTTGCGTATTTAAGCCAATAGAAAGTGGGGCTTCAAAAGTCTACATAGTTATTGACTTTACACAGAAAATTTGCTCTTTTTAAACATTTAATGTTTCACAAATAATACATGGATACAAAGTAAAATCATTTCTTAAAACACTGCAAAAAATCATTCTGATTGGGATAGTGGTACTGTCATAAAGTGCGTTGAAATGAACCGTAGCAAACATCGAATTCCCTCACAAAACGTTATCACACACTATAGGTTATGTATGATATAATGCATTAGGAAAACCATACAAAGCGATTTGTGTTCGTACCGGCAGACAAAGCAGCCAATACTGTAGTGGTGGTGTGACGCATATGCTACACGGATGTTCTCCAAAACGAAAGTATCAATTCTTCTACATTCAGGTCCGTATGCTCCACAGAAAGTCAAATTGTAAACAAGCATATAACTGCCACTCCCCAGCTTAAAGCCTCTTCCGAACATTTGAAAGTCCCGAGTATGTACTGGTTACCTAAATTACACAAACAATCATTTTCATTTTGTTTCATCTCCGCTTCTAGTTAGTGTTCTACTACTAATCTTTCAGTGCTTCTATCTACCTCCCTTACTACTATCAAATAACTTGTTATTAACTTTTGAAATAGTTTATGAAAATAATGATATTAATTATTTTTGGAGTCACTGTGTTAAAAATCTTTAGAGGTTTTATATAAAAAGAGTGCTTTTGATGGTCCTTATAATTCTGTTGACAGTTATGATTTGTCTACTTTCTACACTACACTTCCACACAATCTTATCAAGAAAAAGTTTTCATATTTAATCAAACGGTCTTTTGAAAAATATCATTGCAAATTTATTTTCTATAACACTTTTAAAGCCTTTTTCTGTAACGAAAAAGGAAAGTATGCTAGATACACTTACTGGAAATGTGAAGATATGATTGAAGTTTTAAATTTTCTCCTGGACAACATATATGTAAGTTAAAGTGTATCGACAGGTAGTAGGTATTCCTATGAGCACTAATTGCTTCCCTTTAATAGCAGATTTATTCCTGTATTGCCATGAATCACAATTTATGGCCAAACTCAGTAAAGACACGTCATTGTTACATTTGGTTGACACATTTATCAATACCTACCGTTATTTTGACGATATTTTTTCGTTAAAGAATCCAGAGTTCTCTAAATATACTACCGAAATTTACCCAAAGGAACTTACTTTAAATAAATCTAACATAAACAGCAGTAATTGTCCTTTTCTAGATTTAGACATTTCAATTTCTAAAGGGAAACTCCATACTAAAATTTACAACAAAAGAGACGATTTTTCATCCCCTATTGTTAGTTTTCCTTTTTTAGACGGCGATGTTCCTTTGGCTCCATTATACTGTGATTATAAATCCCAACCCGTTCATTATGCCCGTGTGTGTAGTGATGTCATAGATTTTAACGAACGCGATCAATGCGTCACTGGTAAATTATTAAGTCAGGGATCTCGTTACCATAAATTGCTTAAAACATTTACTAAATTCTTTCATAGATACAAAGATTTGATTAGTAAATTTAGCTGTACCTGTAGAAAACTTATTACAAACGGTATTTCACATCCTAAATTTTACGGTAATATTGTACTATAAACGCGGAAATCTTCAATGTACTATAATGTAATATTATATTTCCACTCTATCTTAATCAAAAACAATAAAGGCTACTATTTGAAATTAATGAAATTGAAACCAAAATGTGATAAATTTGTAATAACTGCATATGTTACAAAGATATGGTTTTATTAATATCTATTTTGTTGATTATGTATACAAGTATACCGAGTAACTGAATAATGAGGTCTGGTTGAATTTTTTCCACGTCTCCTTACGTCCATGATTAATGTAATTTGAAATACACATAGCGAATTAACAAACATTGCAGTTTGCGTCTGTAAAAAGACTAAATTTCGGCATAAACTGTCAAATATTCATCTTCTGACCGTGAACATAAATTGCCATTTGAAAAAGATTCAAAGTCTTTATATGATTCACTTTCCTCATCCGCAGTATTTACGGTTGAATTGTCCATGTGACAGTAGGTGCTACTTTCACTTGAAATATTGCTAGAAGAAGCCGAAATCCTCTTACTTCTTTGAACGTCTAATGACCTGATATCACATGGTGTTGCATATTGTTTGGAAGTCAAAGGCTTAGATTTACAAACTTCTGTTTTTTGTGTGTTCTTTGGAGATGTTTTTATGGATGTCTGGTTATTCACATCCATATGACAGTAACTACTACTTGCTTTAGAGGAATCGCTACCGTTTAATCGATCTTCCTTAAATTCTTGATTTCTGCCTTCATTGATGGTTTGGACACCGTCTTTGAAAACAACATCATTACCACTGATATAACTTGCCGAAACTTCAGTTTTTGTGGATTTTGCATCCGTAAATTGATAATCGTTTATGTAGTCATTTTCACTTTCTGATGTCATGCTATTTGCGCATCTAGAACCATTGCTTGAAATTGAGCTTCTTAACGTTGATCTATGTCCAGATTGCACATTATGATGTTTGAACGTACTCCGCTCAGATTCTGTGTCGCTGTTAACACATGAAAACTGTACATTGTTTTTTGTAAATTGATTAGTTAGAGAACTTGTTCTAGATTCGAAACTACTGGTATGTTGTTTATTTATGTCAAAAGGATTAGTATTTCCAGTTTTTGGAATTGAAATTATTGGACAATGGCTTGTTGTTTCTACAGATGGATTAAACTTGTCTAAACTGATGTCGTCAAGGCTGTCAACGTTTTCACTATCAAGGCTGTCATAGTTTTCACTATCAAGGGTGTCATAGTTTTCACTATCGATACTGTTAGTTTCATTTAGAGGTTCATAATCCCTTTCTGGTTCTGAATCCTCTGGCACATCGTACATTTCTTGATCAGAGTGGTTAGCCACCTCTTTTGTTGATGTTCTGAAATTGTAAACATAAAATATTTATGTTGCATAAATATGGGATGTCAAATTGAACTTTTAAATTGACATCAATATCACGGTTATAGGTCATGGACTTATTAAATGACCTTAAGTCTGAATGGTTTAGGAGTTACACTTATTACAAGTATAAAATAGGAGAAGACTAAAACAGGTTGACTTTTTGGCATTGAATTTGCGCCATGTCGTAATCAACAATTTGTCAAAAACCTTTTATCGTTTATAGTTATGGTTTCTGAGGAATAGCAATAACAAGCCAATTATATTTGGTCTCTTGTGGAGAGTTGTCTCATTGGCAATCATACCACATCTTTTTATATAAAGCCATAAATACAGAACATGACGTTGATCTTTGACCTTGGCTTAAATTTTCTGCTTAAGGACCAAGGATCCATGTACCAGCTGGCTTAATGTCTCTATGACTTACGGTTTATGAGTAACATCGATATATCATTTATATCAAATGTGAAAAGGTAAATAGTTTCCATTAGATATCACCAGATCGCTGTGGTAAAAAATGAATGAATCCGTAATATTTTACGATATCATGTCCCAAAAATCTTTCCAGTGTGTGGCGAAACAACAAAAACGTCTCAGTTGGATAATGAAAAAAATAACCAGAACAAAACGTCTTTTTACGCACAAGTGGAAATTGAAAGACCTAATTAACAGGTATGATGAGAAGCCCAAAATCAGATTATAAATGATTTTTGTTATAGTTATTTAGTGTGCATTCGTGATAGATGAATTGTTTGAAAAGCATTTGTCAAAAGATATTATTGTGAATTGTAATTACGTCTATGACTTACTCCATGTTTCTCATAATTTCTTTAAGAATATAATTAGTAGTTGGTCTGCGTGTTCTGTCTCTGTTCCAACAGAGCTTCATAATATCATATAACCAGTCAGGACAAAAATCTGGTTGCATTGGTACTTCTCCACTGTAAAGGGTCTTAAGTAACTACAAAATACAGACGGAAGATAAGATTAGTTAAGAAAAAACAATTTCCTTATTAATTTGTATATCGTTGAGTATATCGTCATATGTGAGACAAGGGGATGCTTACTCTGTCTCTGCAAAAAGGGTTACTCCGTTTGGAGTCCGTGCGGTTTTGTCTCTGTTGGTGTTTCTCCCTTGTTTGTCTATTTGTTGCCGACTCTGCGTTATTTCAGCTGACATCGGTATACTACCACCATATTTGGTACGATTAAATGTCGTCTTTGTGGACAATGTTTACTAAACACATTAAAACAATGTAAGATGGCAATGTTTAAAGGTTAACAATTGTTCATTAAAGCGTATAAATACTTTACCTCAACGAATTGATAAATGTTATATATGTCCAACATTGTTGTAAGATCTTTGAAAACTGTCTTCGTAGGTACAAAACTTTATAAATTACGTGTGTCTGAGACGTTTCTTTTTTATTTACCGTCATTGAGAAAGTCATTTAACCCAAATAACAGAACGCCAAGGATGAATAAATACCTACAAGTGAGGAGAAAAGTATAGCCAAATTCGTCTAAGTCAAATTTACCTGTTGGAGTTGGTACCTTAGATCCTTAATTATTTCTCACAGTATAAGTTGAAGTTAAGTTTGCTTTAAGTCCTATCAGTTTTGCAGCACTGACTACTGAGCTAATGATACTCGCAGGGACTAAAAGACCACGAGCAGTATTATAGACCCGGTGCAGTAAAAGAAAAATTCGTGCGTCCGAAGCGCTTTTCCGGATCTATCTTTATCACGAACGCTCAAAGCTAATTTTTTGAAAGCGAAGGATGTATAAAAACGTCTGGCGCTATATGACAAAAAGGGACATTAGACAGTTGGAACTTCAATATCGAAGTACTGACGACTGAGGTGATAATACCATCAAGAACAATGTCCACAAGATAAGATCTATGGACTTCAATTATTGCTATGATTAAAGTTACACTATTTTGAATGATTATATATTATATCCGGAGTTGCACCAATTAATATCCCAAGAGATTGTGATATATTCACAGGTTAATTCGATTCTTTTAACAGGTTTTAATAAATGTGTGTATTCCTAGGTTTGTAATATAGTGCTTATTCTTCAGACGGTGTCTTCCTTGGTACTGATGAAACAATTTGAATTCATTCAAATCGTGTCTTATGGTTTGTACCATATATTTTTTGTTATACAATTGTTTTACATAAGTCTGAGAGAATTTACATTCATAACTCACCTCTGTTTTATTATATATTTTATATTAATTTCATTCAAAAAACGTTCTTTGTTTTTTTATCCAAAATTATATATTTTTACCTCTGAAATGGAAACTTTTGCAAACGGTGCACATTCTAACTCGCTAGCCATGTTGTCATGTTGATGAACATCAAGCGCCATGTAAAGTTCATATACTACCATTGCAAACATATAGATATCACCTTCCTTTGAGTATTGGCCATTTTGAAGAACCTCAATAGGTAACCTAAAATTATATGTTATATTCAATTAAATCTTTGTTTCGGGTTTGGCATAGGTTAAGGTAATGGTGACAATCATTGAATTTTAATCATAATAAATTTATGATGTTTGTTCAATCATAGATTTATTTACTAAGTTACTAATTTCTATTACACATGTTTGTGATCTTTATCATAGTTTGTACGGACGACACGTGTGTGAAATGGTGTGCTTACCTTTAACAAGAACCTGAGTTCACCTTTCATTTTTAGTAGGGTACGTGCTGCTCAACTTTCACTCGTATGTTACATATTTTATGGACTATTTGTTTTATTTTATTCGTGGAACACTTTAAGAAATGACATATAATTGTGTGGTTGTTTTCTCTATCTGAATGCATATGTCATTACTTAGAAATTCTTAAAAGATTACCACACTGCTGACATGAACATAACAAAACAGTTTAAGAAAATAAATCAATTATGTAGTCTAATTTTGTTTTAAGAATTAATGAAAACAAGTTGCATTAAGCTACGATGAACATATCTATCTTTCTATTGGTCTATGTATATATTTTTGATGTGTATTTCAGCTATATGACGTTCTCACCAGCGTCTTCTGTCCTCTTTTACTTCGTCTATAATACAATCGTCCAAGACGCCATTTGAATCAAACCACAACATTCGACCAAGTCGTGGCATAGTTATCTGTAATTGTAATTAAACTGATATATGGAAAGATCTTAAAATAGGAACTGTGCAATTTCAAATGTTCAGTTATGTTGCTACATGTAGTTCTGAAAAAGTCGATTCGCATTCTCTAAAGATTCTCATGTAGTTCCCTGGTTATATTTTAGTTCCGCAATATAGATTCATTTTGAATATTGATCAATTTATAATGATCCACCATCTCTTCTATCCAAATGAGCAAGATAATTCAGAGTCAACATCTTCTATACATATCTGGGATTTTTTTATTTTCAACTCATTTCAATTTTAACTGTTAAGATTAGAGACACTGATGCGTTTTATGTAGACGAAACGCGCGTCTAGCTTACTGAATTAAAAAGACTTCTATTTTTGACCAATTTTTCCAAACAGGACTCATTACTACCAAAGAATGTTAGAAATTAAAATGTAATGCTACATATGAATTTGATTTTAAAATGAATTGTTTTTCGAGGTAACTACATTCCGTAAAGTAAAATATCGTCCATTCGTTATGTGTGTATTGGTTGGTTCTCTACCTTATAAATTGATTGATCATCAGAGAGAGCAAAATAATTACATCTATTTTGGTTCAGTCAGCTGTTTACGGCCGAAATAACGAATTGGTTCATCGTTATCTATTGTGTGTTCCACGATTAACTGTAGATTTTAAATCCATTTACCGATTTGATATATTGATGTATACCATTCCAGAACAACCAACTAATATCACATATTTAAGTCCTATTTTTGTTGGCAGATCTTATAACCATAAGTATGATTTCAAATTTTTTACTATAAACTTTTTTTGTATTTGCTTTTGAAGAGTTTTGTTCTCACGATTTCGATTTTAATTCCCATGTAAAGATGAACTAAAGGACATGTTCTACTGATATGAACTTTTCTTATCAACAAATATTTTCTTTTCGTTGAATGAAGCCCAACACAACCAACGTCACATTGAACATTACTTTTAAATTGCACCAGCTTATTGCAACTTTAAAGTAGTGTGTCCGTCTTTCTTTGTTGATATTTGACTGCGTTCATGAGAACATTGTGATTTGTTATCAATAATTGCTTTCAATAGAAGATGGCTGGTGATAATAGCAGGATATGTTTATCATGTCATCGCCCCAAGTTTCGCTTCTGTACCCCTTTTTTGACATTTTTACCTATTATGTCTGTTTGTTTTATTCACACATTGTTGTCAATATACTGGAATTTAATGCGTCTGTCATACAAGTGAGAGGTTCAGCTAGCTATAAAACCAGGTTCAATACACCATTTTCTACATCAGAAAATGCCTGTACAAAGTCAGGAATATGACAGTTGTTATCCATTCGTTTGATGTGTTTGAGCTTTTGATTTTGCCATTTGATTGGGGACTTTCCGTTTTGAATTTTCTTCGGAGTTCGGTATTTTTGTTATTATACTTTTTAGTATTTCATGCCTGTTTTAGTGTAATTTGTATATTCTATATTGATTTTTGAGATTTGAACATCAGGTAACCTCTGTATTCTGATTTAAGTCAATTGTGGATGGAGCGTGTAAAACAACGCTCATTACCTTTAAGATGAACACAACTGTTATCTTCAAATGAAATTTAAAGAAAATACCTCCTTATTTGTGTCAAATACAAAGATATTATCGGCACATAGATCTCTGAGTATCCAGTTACGCTTATGCATTTCACCAATGAATTTGACTATGTTTTGTACTATCTTCAGGTATTCATATTCATTTTCTTCTGGATCACCACAAAAATGTTTGAACGCTAATTCCAACAGATTTGTGCTTTTATGAAGTTTGTATTTCTATAAAAGAAACATTGTGAATTAATTATTCAACTCTTTGATTTTTTTCAACAATAATGAACATGAGGTCTTTAACATGCAATGGTAGTAACAATCTTCCCCCAGGCTATACTCAAGTATTGATTTAACAATGAAAACGATATATAATCATGGTAAAATTCATAATAATGCTACGGTAAGACATCTTCCGGTTAAAAAGAACACTTAAGTTTAAATGCCACAATTTGTTTTATTGCATTTTTTTTGGAATGTAATAATATAAAGCTAATATCAACCCCTTTACTTTGAATAAGTTTGTTCCAATGCCCAACAATCTTTTTTTAGATTCAATCAAATTATGTCTTCTTAATTTCTCTATTCATTCATGACATTTGTACCGTTTCAGTTGGTATAATACTTACCAGTAAATATTGATTACTCCCAGGTATATTTCTTCTTTCCTCTCTACTTGGAGTATCTAACATTTGAAGTATCTCTGTACACGTTTGTTTGTCGAGATGAGGTAAAGACTGGACAAAATCTACAGTCACTGGTTCATAAACCGAAATAAAACTGTGCTGATAAAGGAGGAAAATCTTGATAAGATATTTAACAAAATATATTATAGTTGAAGTATTAGATGTAATTTTAAGCACCCTAGACGGAGATTTTTAAATTTTTTTTTCTTTTATTTTTCGAATAAAGTTAATAAGGCCAAAATGTGGTGAGTTTTTTTTTTTTTATTAAAGTAATTGATATCAATTAACAGTAAAGGTATATATTTAAAAACAATTAAACCTTGTCAGTTAACGG
This sequence comes from Mytilus coruscus, assembly GCA_017311375.1. Classification (NCBI taxonomy): domain Eukaryota; kingdom Metazoa; phylum Mollusca; class Bivalvia; order Mytilida; family Mytilidae; genus Mytilus; species Mytilus coruscus. Next base: position 66,957,582 of record CM029600.1, on the reverse strand, counting down.
ACAGAAAGACACGATAATTTTCTTCTAAAGAAGCATATTTGTGTATACATATTTCGTCTGTCGATGTATATTCCAACGTATTGTATTTATTTCACACTTACCTTTGTCTGAATGATAGGTTGGTCTGGTGCCTTAATGTCGGCTTTTGTAATTTGTAGTTCGTTAAATATGCGCCTTTGTGACTTTCTTATGTTGAAATATGATTTTCTAATTACATCTGAAAATTAACCAAATCAATATCAGCGTTTTAATTATCAAGTAACAACATTACTATTATTATGATTATCAAAGAGATATTTAAAAACATTACAATTTCTTAGTCGTGATTTATTTGAACTTTTATAAAACTAGAAATGTATTTAAGCAAAAATTATGTTAAATATAAGGCAAACTTAGTCATTTACCGCACCATGTGTGATAGATTATTGTATTCAACAACAACAACAAAAAAGAAATAAAGGAAGAACATGCATACGTCTGTCCTGTGTGTTATTCTGTTTAAGCTGTTCAAACAAGAAAGGCAGCCCCTGAAAAACAATTGAAAAATAATATCATTTATATATGCAAATATGAATACTTTTTAAAATTATATAGGAAACAAATTTTTGTTTGCTTGAAACATACAAAGCCTATATTGGGTAAATCATATTATTGTCTTTAATTAATCTTTTGAGAAAAATTAACAATACATATTTTCTTTAGAAATATCATCAGAAGTATTTTTATGCCGCAAACAATGCACAACTACCGAAGTATTTTTTAGAGAAAATTAATAAATCTGTAATTTTGAAACCAGAGAAAGAAATGATACTTGATATAATATAAAATGATATCAAACCGCATTTACTTATCATGCACTTCATCGATTATCAGATATTCAGTTAATTCAAATATTCATAAATAAATTGTCATTTGGAATAAAAAAACTTAGTGCAATCAACCAGAAAACATACCCTTTCAGGTACTTCATGCTGAAGATCTATTTCGGGGTATTTTTTGTCTTCCTCAAATATATGCGAGACCAAATTACGTCTTCCTAAAGTAATATGATAATATAGCTACAGCATTAATTCAAAAATACACACAAAAAATAAATGATTAATATACAGGTAAGAAGATGTATGATTGCCAATTTTCCAACTATTCGTTAGAGACAAATGACGTGGCTATAAACAACTATAGGTCACGTAACGGCCTTCAACAATGAGCAAAACACATACAGTATAGTAAGCTATAAAGGACACAGACATAACATGTTTTCGTGCTCAATTATCCCTTTTAAATTGGATAATGGTGTAACAGCCAAGCATAAAAACTAACCTCAAATCAAAAGACCCTACATCTTTATTATATATGGTTAATGAGTTATACCACCATACGTTTTGATTTTAAATATAAGAGGGGAGACAACTCCAATTTATGTCAACGTACCCTTTCAACCAAAATTTATGAGTTACGACATGTCGCAACTAACAATTTAGTAAAACTATGTTGTTGATATCTTTTACGGTTTTTGAAAAGAAGTGAAAATAAGCCAAAATCAAAATTTAAAACTTGGCCTTTGACCTTGACCTTATTTTCTTTTCTTTGGACCAAGGACCTAAAATCAAAAGAACCTAGGTCACTATCAGTTATGGTTTACCAGTTACAAATGCATATCACTCTTTTCAAATGCATAAGGGGAAATAACTCTCATATGGAGTCTCCAGATAGCTTCGGTCTAAATGATCATCTTAATCCTAAAGATATAACAAGCAATTTGGTAAAATAAATGTGTCAGTTTCTTTTATGGTTTCGAAGTAGTAGTGGACACAAGAAAAACAGTGTTTGGGGAGAGTACTCTTACATCAAAAAGTATTCTGTTAAACAGGGTCAGTTTCAAAAGCGTATAAACTATTCGATATCATATATCAAATATCTAAGCGACATCTTGTGAAACAGCAATATTGCCCAAGAAAAAAAAATTAGGCAGAAGAAAAAAAAAATAATAATCAGAACAATGTCAATAGGTCTTTCTACGGAAAAGTGGAAAGACCTAATAATCAGAACAAAATGAAAAGGTCTTTCCAAGATATTTTATGTCATCACGAAAATGCTGACAACTGGGCTGGTAATACCTTCTGGAACGAAACTCACCAGCAGTGGCATCTACCCAGTGGTAGTAAAAACTCTACAAGTTAACAATATAACTACGATTCTTACTTTTCAGATTGATTGATTGATTGATAGGTGTTTCACGCCAGCATTCAGTACTATTGTGCTATTTCGTGGTGGTCAGTTTTTATTGTTAGAGGAAGCCGGATTACCCGGAGAGAACCATCGGTAGGAAAACTGACAATTCTAGTCAATTAAGATTGGAGTCGAGCGCACCTGCCAAGTGCGGGATTCAAACTCACAATCTCAGTGTTGACAGGCTATTGATACAGTAGTTTGATTATTTAGACCACTCGGCCACCGGGGCCCCCTAACTTTTCGGAAAAGATTCGATATGAATACTTTTACCTTGTCGGATTGTATGCTGAGCAATCTATTTTTATCCCGTGTAAATGTTTATGTGCTTCTCTCATGTAGGAGTCTTATCACTGGCTGTCTTTTGTCATATCGCAAAATTATTTTTTACAATTATTTGGTGTTTATATTGATAGAAAATCTTTGACAGGCTCTGATAAATTTATTCACAACTTCTTTATAATAAGAATGATTTAAAGCTTTACATGGTGTAGGCATTCCTACAAAATTTTAAAAAGGTTTAAAAGGGAAGAGCAAAATAGTGTTAATAACTAGCCTTTTGCATCAAAAATACATGGCGGCTAGTCAAAATGTATTTTTCTGAACTTTTACACAGGTTTTTAATACCATAAAGGCATCCAGTTTTTTTTATTTTTGTTTCTTATTAGACGTGTTAGAAAAGTCAATACGATTCTGGCGCTGATGTGAAATACCTATACTACTACAGTTTATAGTGGGGACCATCTCAAAAAGACCATATAATCATTCATTATAGTTACCTGTATGGATATGTTTGATACTGCTGAAATGATTTTTAAACAATGAAATAATGACAATTTATTCCACAATACACAGACGAGAACCATGCAAAAAAAAAATATGAGCATTGTTCATAAATATTTATATCATTATGATCATAGAATTGCATTGTTTCATAGTAGTGATCGATTAAGTTTAATATCGTTATTCCCCCTTTTCTTACTATTTTGTTGAACAACTATAAGGCAAATTCGCAAATGATCAAAATAAATGAATTAAACAAAACCACTGCAATCAAATCCCATCCAAATCCGATATTTTACTCTACATCAATCTTTATTTAAAATGTTCCTTTATTTGAAGTTTATTTAAAATGTGCTTTGAGTTTGTTTATTCCATATTGGCTAGAGGTATAGGGGGAGGGTTAAGATCTCACAATTATTTTAGCCACGCCGCATTTTGCGCCTGTCCCAAGAAAAGAACCTCTAGCCTTTGTTAAATTTGTGTGTGTTTTTTTTTTTATTTTGGTTCATTTGTATGTTTCGGAATTTAGTGTGGCGTCCATTTCGCTGAACTAGTATACATTATTGTTTAGAGGCCAGCTGAAACCCGTCTTCGGGTGCGGGATTTTCTTGCTGCGTTGAAGACCCATTTGTGGCTTTGGGCTGTTTTTTGCTCCTTAATCGGATCGTTGTTTCTTTGACACATTCCCGTTTCCATTCTCTATTCTAAGTTCATGTCGGGGTCTTTTATAGTTTTTATGCAGTATGTGTTTTGCTTCTTGATGAAGGCCATACGGTGACCTAGAGTTGCCAAAATTTCTCTCTGCGTTCTGATGACGACTTCCATCATAATTGTTCATTCAAAATAAATATTTAACCATGTTTTCTTGTATGCTATAATTCAAGAAACTTCGTCATAGGTCAATTCGGGTTGTCTGTGGAGTCGTGTATAATAAATCTGATAGCGGAATTATAGAAGTACTATTTCTGCAAAAAATAGTTTCCTTCGAGGGGACACATATTTATTGGTCCTATTCAATTCTATTTAATCTTTATTTTCATTTTATCTAGAAAAGCCACTCTGGCAATTTAATGTATTTCCGAAAGGTGATAACACCTTCAAAAATACGTTAAAATGTGTGAATTAATTATTCTAATTCACATTTTTCCTGACATTTTCTTTCTATCAACTTTCGTCAGTTAGTTTTTTGGACAGAAAATGTTATCGAATTGAGTTTTGAAAAATTACAACATTCGGACACTATTCAAGCGAAGTGGTAAATTTACGTTTCGGTGACCGCCTGTATTTTTTTTTTTTTTATCACGTCTTCCTCTACCAACAAAACAGAATATCACAATTTATCTAAGATATTGATGAAAGTGGCGTTAAGCTTTCATAAGTAGAAGTTGATCTTTGTCTCAGGAGGATATTTTGAAAACGGAATATTCATTTTCACCTGTTGCAAGCTTAAGGCTTGCTTAATTATTTGCTGCATTTGGCAATTTTTTTTCGATTTCATTTATTTTGTTTTGCCGAATATTGATATACTTTCCGTTTTCTAAAAATTAAAGTATATTGTAATAGGTGGAAGGGTCTATCTATCCGTCCGTTCCTTCGTTAGTTCGTCCGTCTGTTCATTTTTGTATCTGAGACATGAACTGTTTGACAGAATTTTGTGAAACTTTCACAAACCTTACTCACGTGATGTAATTATCATTGGATTTTGTTATATCATCACACTATCGTATACACTTATATCTACGGAGCCCTGTTGGGTTCATACAGATAAAGAGTTGTGGTTTTTAAAGTCAAGCGCTGGAGATATAAAAGCAAGCGCTGGATATGCAAAGTGCAGAGCTGGAGATGTAAAGTCCAGCGCTGTAGATCTAAAGTAAAGCGCTGGAGATGTAAAGTCGAGCGCTCTAGATATAAAGTATATATAGCGCTTGAGATATAAAAAAAAAATATAGCGCTTGAAATGCAAAGTCCAGCGCTGTAGATATAAAATCCAAGGACGGAGATATAAAGTCCAGCGCTGGAGATGTAAAGTTCAACGCCAAAGATATAAAGTCCACCAATTGTTACGCCATATAGGAGACACCAATTAAGAAAAAAACTACGAAGGGAAATAAAGAAAATGCTAAAATCTAGATAGAAGAATTTCAGTGTCGAGTTTATTGTCGAACACGCCATCGGACGTTTAAACACATTTAGGGTTATCGGAACATTGTGGAGACATCCAAGACACGAATTAAATCAAATTGTGTAATTGTGTGCTTGACTTGTGGAGTGACAAACTGAGTTATTTGACTATTAAACATATTCTACTCGTGTCATTCAATGTATAATAAGGCTTGTAGTCGTAAAATCCATCAATCCCATTCTTTACCATTTTATATTTTTTTTTAAAGTTTTGTTTGCACTCCTAAATCAATAAAATGCAAATACATATATTAATATCTATGAAATGCCCATTCAAGTCTTAAAATTTTGAGTCGACGTTAACTGTTCGCTATATTGTATCAAACACATCACAAAATGGTAAACTATACTACACCTGGATACTTTTCAATGCAATTGTATTTTGAGAAAGTCCACATTTAATCTTGTATTGGTATTGTTATCTAACATCAGCGCAGTATTTAAATCCCTTTCCTAACATGTCTATTTTTCGTATTGTGTACCTGTTATGAATAGAACAACAACCATAGTAGTAAACACATACAGTTTTTACCAAAAGAGACCTGAGTTATGCCGCGTTGTTCGATCAAAATCACTTTAAACAACTAAAACTGACGAAAAATTGAAAATCACACAATTATCCAATTTTAGTCGACTCAACCGACATAACATATCTCTACAAAATCTGTAAGACTTTTAGAATATGATACTACATTTATCCAGGACGGTGCTTCTCTTTGCGAGCTGCATAGGAAAACTCTACAAATGTAAACCAAACACAAGCACATCGTTAAAAAGTAAGATACAATTTTCTATTGGAATACCTACATATTGTATACACAAATGCCTATTGCTTAAGATCGTATTTTAACCTCTAGATGACTGTTGAAATTTTGTGTTGTTTGGATGCTATTTCGTTGAAGATACCAGATATATTCTTTAATGTGTTTGACCAAAGATTAAAGTTCTATCCAAATAACAACTGAACTGAATGAATAATTAAATAAGGTTTGATGGACAAACAAAACATACTCTTTAAAAACGTTGCTAATTGAAGTACAACTCAAAGAATTATGCTGTATTTTTAGACGACAACACTTAGTAGCTCAAGCTTACGCTTTGCCTCGTACCTGTAATGCAATTGTTTTGCAACGATTGAATATAATTTTAATGACATTTTTTGATAATTATTTTACCGAAATGCTGATGTATGTTACCTCCGTTTAGAGAAATGAGTATACTGTTAAGTAATTTTCCGATCCTACATATATCTATACGGTCCTCTGGTTTCGTCATGCAACATCCTATTATGATATCATGTATGTCTTTGGGGATGCATGGCCATTTCTGTGGCTTCAAATCTTGAAAAACAATCTGAAATAGAGTTGAAACTCCTCAAAGATACCTGGTTTTGAATTTTGTTCGCCAGACGTACGTTTCGTCTACATAAGACTCAACAGTGACACTCGAATCGAAACAGTTGAAAGGTCCAATTAAATATGAAGCTACAACCGATAATTCCGAAAATATGTTCCAAATAAGACTACGGCAATCTGTACCGGGGTGTGGGGGTAGAAAACCTTAACTTACTGAAAAAGTAAAATAACAAAAATACCGGACTCCAAGGAAAATTCAAAACGAAAAGTCCCTTAGCAAATGGCAAAATCAATAGCTCAAACACATCAAAAGAATGGAAAACAACTGTCATATTCCTGACTTGGTACAGGCATTTCCTTATGTAGAAAAGGATGGATTAAACCTGGTTTTATAGATAGCTAAACCTCTCACTTGTATGACAGTCGTTTAAGATTCAATAATATTATTTTTTATCTTTAATTGACGAAATTGTGCTTCGATTTTTTTCCTTACGTTTCTCAAGTGTATTCTTACTTATTTGGTTAAACATTTTACCGATCGAAATCATTATATGTTATAATTGTGAAGTATATATGTTTTATTTTTTTTTTAATTTCTATTCTTAGTTAAAACTACTGGTTGTCTCAGCTTAAACTTATTGTTGTTTGTGGGGAATATTGATGTCTACAATGAAAAATTTTTTAATGATTAACTGTAACAAATGGTTGACTTTATTTTATTTTTTTGATTTCTTCTACACACTTATTATTGATAAAGCAGCAGCATCAGTGAGTTATTCAATACATTTTCACACATTCTACATTAATGGGAATGTAGGGCTTGTTTGGTGAATTTTTTTTTTTTGGCAGGTAACCATTCTATTAATTTATCAGATTTATACGACGAGAAATATGAATAAAATGATTTCTAAAAGTAAAGTACATTTAGAAGAATGATAATTCCTCTACATATCCAATGGTCAGCCCGTATTTAATAAATTCAATTGTGTCATTTATTTTGTTCATGAAGCTACTCACATATTCTAACAGCTGTTCAGTTGGAGTTCCGTACACTTCAGTGTAAGGATGACAACCATGGGTGAACACTTCATAAATAAACTGTCCTATCATCCACGTGTCCGTTTTAGTATCATAGTGGTCCTCTAAAATACTCTCGGGAGCTGACCATAGAACAGGAATCTCAGTGTTTTCTAAATCTGCATATGAAAAGAAAATGTCATGTATATACAGTATTACTTTCATATAGAATACATTTGCGGTGGTTAATGAAGTTAAGGCTAAATGACTGAATAAAGTTAATAGAGTAATGAACTTATAGAATGTAGTAGTAGCAGATTACCTGAAATTACTGAGTTTAGGCAAATTTGACCTCACATTCACAGAATTGACATTAGTGGAAATAATATGAAAATAAAGCTTTATAAATATAGTCCGTTCAATGTGAAATATTACTTTAAAGGTGTTTTCATCTCTTAGCAAGTTTGAACCGGACTGCACTACCCTTATTGGGTCTATTTGATTTTCATTTATTCATTTGTTAACAAATGAAATTCAAATGACTTTAATATTTAGCATGATCGAGATATTTTTTTTTACTTTAATACTATTTACTCTAACTAAGTATGACGATATGTTCTCTTGGACATCCAGAAAATGCCATTATGTTAATCTCAAATGACCTAAGGTGAACCGGAATCGGGACAAAACAGTTGTCAGACGTACGGAATTTTTTACCAAAAAGACCTCGGATGCTGACAATTTTCAGATCACATAGCTCTGCGTCTTTTTGAATAGTTATTTCATGATGGCAGAACCAATACAGCTTCTCGTTAAGAACAATGTTAACAATATTAATATATATGTATTTACTTATTCTTTGCAACTTCATACTCTATATTAGATATGTCTTTTGCATCCAGGTACCCAGTAAGAGTATGTTTTAAGTCGCACTATTCCAGAACATTTTATTTTAGGGAGAATTTAGCATTCAAAAGTGCATACAAAATGCATTTTCAAATAAACGCGCTGAAAGTTAAGGCATGCATGTTAGAGAAGAAATGTTTATTCGAAAACATCCTGTACAATCTACCTTTGATCTTTTTTTCCGTTTGATCCAATCGTTTTTTTGACAATTCGTCAAAGTCTTTCATTTATGATAAAAACATCTTAACATTTGAAAACTGTACGCAAAAACTTTTGCTGAACTTACAAGGACTATTATCCCTTTTAAATTTAATCAGTATTTGAACATTGTTTTTTTTTAAGTGAACTGATAAAACAATAAAAGAATAAAATCGGCTTCTGTTGTAAGGGAAAATCATTAAAACTGTATAATCAAACAAATGAATATAAAAATAACCTGATATAAATCCAGTATTGTTTCCTAAAACCTTTGACACGCTGAAATCGTGCAAAACAACATTATTTTTCCTCAAGCTGAAGGCAAATGTCGTCACGTTTCGATGGATGACTGCCTTGTTGTGGAGATACCCTACAGCATCTACAGCATCTGCCACCATTGTGGTTAATTCTCTGTAGGAAATCCATCTGCAAACTTTTCTTGCATCTAACAGATGTGCGTTTAAGTCATAATCTATCGACTGATCTGTTATATAGAATATTGGTAGAGGTCTACATTGAAACGCCATCAGTTGAATCAAATTATGATGAACCTTCTCATCTTGTAGATGTCTCAGGATATCCAGGGTATTCAAATGTTTTCTGGTTTCACCCTTGTTTGCTTTATGTTTATAGTCTGTCATGCTCCCTTCACTTATACAATGAAGAGTAGGAATCAGAGCATGCATAACAACATTTTTTTCTTCAGATACCGTCCCTGCAAACTTTACCCATGACGGTTCTAACATGTCTAATCCCACATTGGCTGACTGATGGATAACTCCGTCTATTTTGAAGTTAATTGCAGATAAATGATGGACAATATGTTTGCTGACCTTTTCTCTTATGTCTTTTGACCTGTGATTATTCTTTGAAAACAAATATACAATATTCTGTACAATGTCTTTAGATTCTTTGAAGAGTAGTGGTTCAGTGAGATTAAGAATATGAAGTCTGTCTATTTGACTGATCTTTGTAGTATCGATGAATAAATTGCAAATCCTACATAACTTCATCTGATATTCGGCCGTTGTTCTTGGCAAGTGTGAACCTGTATATGAGGAAAACTTTGATTTATTACATGCATCTAAACGTATCGTGAGTGAGTAAAAAAATTATGCTGTCTTGATTTGGTTGTATCTTCTAATATCTTCTTTTAAACTGTATATCCAATACATATATGCCAAGAACATTTTTTTTTTAAATATTAACTACAAATTTACATTGTCTTTAATAAGATATAAACTTTGACATGAACTCTGCAGTCATTACTGCTATCAAACAAAATTGCACATCACCAATTTAAAAAATGCCGTTGTATTTTTAAAGCAGTAGTGGCATAACAGAAGTATTCAAGAAATGTAGTATATATTGTTTTATGTAGGTTGCATATTGTGTTTGTAACTATGGGTTCTTTTTTAAGATTTTTGATTAAGACAAAACCCTAAAATGTCATAGATGTTGTTATAGTGTCATGAGGTTTTAGAGAAGTCACACGATTGTTCTAATTTAAGATAAAGAAAAATACATCATCATTTTGCCTTTTAAATGAAAAGCTCATGCAAAAGACTAACACTAACCAAATAAGGCATTGTTTGTTTGGAGTTTGTACAGTCAAAAAATATAACGTACATCAAAAGATCAATTTCCTTTTTTATTCATGCACATTGTACATGATTCGGTGCCTTTTACATTCACTAGTAGGCAAATTTTGATTTGAAACGGTCATTTTGATCTGAACAGCTTTTAAAAGACTGAAAAATAATTCATTACGTCATTTTCAGTTTTTCAGTCCATCTTTAGACTCATCCACTGCGGTAAGTTCAGTACTGTTCAGACGATTTGCTTCCAGTCAGTTAAGATCTGTTAAAGCTATGTTCAGACTATTCGGTATCTGTTAGTTACCTGTACACATCAACATCAACTGAGTTCTCTGAAATTCTACTGAATAGTATTGAATTGACTGCATGCGAACTGTCTGAACCATACTGAATTTACCGCAGTGGATTAGTCTGAAAATTTACTGAACATGACTAAACAATATTTTGTTCAGACTTTTTAGATCCTGTTAAGATCAAAATGACCGTTTCAGACTAAAATTCATTTACTAGTGATTTTTTTCTACGATAAGTGATAAAATAAGATAGTAGAAATTTAACTAGTTGTGCATTAAGATATTGTTATAAAGTTATATATCGTTTAGTTTTTCACTCTTGGTTTCGTCATACCAACCAAATCCACTAAAATATTATCCAACGAATATCAATATATCCATACCAAAATATTTATAAATAGATTAAAAACAAATCATATACAAGTCCAAACAAACATTAACAATATACATGCGACATTAAATTATCAACTATAAAATAACAAATCATACAAGCTCAAAACAAACAGAATTACAAAATAATTATTATATATTTACCTTTATTGGGACACTGCGAGCATGAATATTTAACGAAATTAAATGGTAGTAAAATATACAAATTGAAACAATATGACACCAGCATGTTTTTATTATAATATTATCCAAATAAAAGTATATTTATTAGAATATTTCATCTAAATCTAATATATCTAAATCAATATGATAACAATCAGAATCAAGCCTTATTGTACCCTTAAGATCTTATGACCAGCAACTTTTCAGTTATTCATCCTGTCGAACACTTCATCTTGAAAAATAATATTCCTATATAGGTTTCGATGTTTCCCTGATTTAGTATCGCAGCTCTTTTCAAATGATCTTGCTGATTAATTGAACTCTGGTTGTCTAATTGGCATTCATACCACATCTCCTTATTTTCTACCAATATTTCTCTATTCACCAATCGTAATTTTTAAAAGGTAGAAAAATTGTGGCAATGAAGATCTATCATCATTATATATTGAGAAAATTTTGTCTTTAAGACCATATATAAATGAATATCAGACGTTTCTCAAGATGCCAAAAATGTTCAGGACATCTAAAAAAACTAATAAAAATCGTTTACTATGAGTAATGTTTTGAACAAAATTCAATACGTTATGTTAAGTTTTGATAAGTAAATCATGGGGTGTAATGAGAAATTGGGTGTACTGGACTATACCGATGTGTTTTATCTTAATGTATCTCTTTGAAATTTATAAGTGTCTTTGATTATTATTAGTAGGTTATACTTGTTTTACTTATACTATAATATAAGAATTATTCTTTTACCTTTACATAAGCGTTGTACAACACCTTTCGTTATCAACAACAGCTGAGGAAATATAGTCTGCATAGATTTCGATTTCTTTGAAATTTTGTCTAGCAAAATGACTGCCAAATCTGACAAGAAGGCAACAATCTGCAGCTCAGACTTCAACATAATCTTAAAAAAAGAGAATATATTTGTATTCTGATCAATTTTTAAATCTACAAAAATATATCACTGGTAAACCAATTGTAATCTGTAACGGTCATTTTGATCTGAACAGGACTTAAAAGACCAAACAATAAATTATCATGTCATCTTCAGTCTTTCAGTCAATTTTCAGACTTATCTACTGTTAGTGGTAAATTCAGTATTGTTCAGACAATTCGCTCGCTTCCAGTCAATTAACATATGTTCAGCCTATGTTCAAACAGTTCATTTAGTGTTACCTGTACACATGAACATCATACTGAGTTGTTTGAAAAGCTACTGCGAAGTACTGAAATGACCGCAATCGAATTGTCTGAACAGTACTGAATTTATCGCAGTCGGAAAATTGTTTGAAAGACAGACTGAACATGACTAAAAGGTGTATTGTTCAGACTTCTCAGATGATGTTAATATCAAAATGACCTGTTAAGACTAAAATTCATTTACCAGTATATGTTTCTATGCAGCATTCGCAATCAATTAAATTGATATTTCCTATTTTTAACATTGACTATTTCGTTCATGCATGTATATACGTCATTAAACTTGTTTGACGACATGACAACTGACTACTTCAATTTTCTCGATTCTTAGATATTCAATTATAACATGTGCAGTTGCTTAATTGATGTATCTTAATTAGTTTATAATTGCTATATTAAACCAATAGTTACAATACAAATTTTACCTGATTAATAACAACCATAAGTAAGGAGTACTGCTCCAAGTATGTCATTGATTTAACGAATTTCTTTTTCAGTTCATCACGGTTGCTTTCGTTCATTAAAGCATCTCTGAAATTCCCCATTTGTAGTGGGCTTGGATTCATGCCTATACATTTCATGTTATCCAGCAGTTTTCGGAGAGAAAGTAGCAAATATTGACACTGACTTGAACTTGCTGACAAAGTATTGTCTAAAATAATTTTATTCACGACAGGCAATGAATTTTCGGTAAATATTTGTATATCTGGAACCAAATTTGACTGTGATAAACCATTAACACAAGATGACAGATACAAAACAGCTGTCGTATCTAAGGTTAACGGTAAGAGACTAACCATAGCGAATTGATTTGCGGACCATTTTCTACATAATTCAAATAAATGTTTCGCTCCTTTCAACATTTCAGTACCTCTGATACATCGACTGCATAAATTTGTTTGTAACTGATATGAATCAATTGCACTGAAAACACTCGTCTGAATCCTGCGATCATCGATATCTAAAAGATTTATCATCCCAAGGAAATCACCGTTTCTGATTAGTTCTTTGATAGTACTGGACATAATTTGTTTGGAGAGGTCTTCTCGTCCTTCTTCTGTTGCACCATTGAAGCGTTGTTTTATATCGTTTACTGATGAAACGAATAAAACTAAACAACAAAGAAATAATTTTATTTTATTTACATATTAACAGTGAGTGTGTTTTTGTTGTTATTTTTAAATTTTTATCATTATTGTTATTAATATTGATAATAATCCTTATTGATATACTAATTGATATTATTATTATTATTAATATTGTGATATTATTATCTATTTCATTTCATTTCTTAACTTCTTGTTTTAAGAAATAAACAGTCTAGCACTGTCTGGGTTATGATTACGGACATAAACAGTCAAAATGAGACAGTTGTATATACAGTTAACCGTTAACGCAAATATAATTTGATTTAGTATACATTTTGACTTAGATAAAATGAATTACGTCAAATGTATTAAGAAAACACAAGGTAATGTGTTCGTAGCTGAAGTTTATGTCAAAGCAATTTAGACTTTAATTTAATTCAAGTAAATTAAATTATAAAATTAACATTAAACAATACAAAAAGGGAATGATTCCATTTGCTTTCAAAGTCACATGTTGAGGTGAAATCAAGGGTATTGGTTAGAATCTTTTTCAAATGGATACCAACACATATAGTTAAAAACGTCATCGAATTTGATATACAATATTAATAATCATGTTAAACAGGGGACGTCAAGGGTCCGAGAATGAAGCAAAAACAATTTAAAGTATGGAGATAAAAATATTGTCAACAAAATAAAGTTCGGCTTGTTTAACCAATACTAACAAACATTTGAATTTGAAACGCTAAACTTCAATTCGGAGAAGAGGATACATGTGTATATTCGGAGTTAATGAGCAAAGGCCTAGTTCAGGCCTAGGATCAAGCACAAAACTGCCTTTTTAACAATTCAATTAAAAACAACTAATACACTTCATCTATCTTTCTAAATCTTAGAATTTATATATACTCACAATGAAAAACGGTAGAAGTGAGAGAGTGGTTGACAATGAATCAGTAAGACTCAAAAATAGGACACATTAAACAATGTAGGTGACGGCTTTGTAAAGTCCCTGTGATTTCAATTCCAAGGATAATATGAAAATCTGTCCGCAATATCTGACACTAGTCTTTAGTTCAGGGCCTTAACTTAATTTTCATGAGGATCTTGCATGAAATGCCTCAACATGTGCATTTAGCATTTAATTAAATAATGGGTATCATTGTCATCATATCTTATTGATATTCTGATTTTCACTGATTCAACCAGATTTTCCTAGCCACTACTCATATTTTTTCTTCTTTTAAAAAAAGAAATAAAACCCTTTAAAATATTTTATTGTTCATCGGCATACTTAATGAGAAAGTAGAACAGATTACTTTTTCATAATATGATGAAAGTTGTAAAAAATATTGTCATTATAAAATTCATTCATAAATCTTTCATATTCGAGGAAAATTAAGAGCTTGTCATATTAATAAATATATTGGTAGATTGTTTAGGTCGTGTGTGTCCTTTGTTTTCATTTTTTATTGTATTGTCGGGTTTTTGTTTCATTAACGGTTACCACACATTGTTGTTTTTCATTTCTAGAAATAGATGAATATATAAATAAAAACCTTTAGGTATACACGATGAGCGTAGCACATGTGTTCCTCTATTTCCTGTATCGCTAGTATCGAATGTATCTGCATGAATAAAACCACTGGGAACAGTATTGGTTGTAAACTGGAATTTATCTAGAGTAGGTGATGTGTCTAGTTTTTTTACTTTTGTCTGTTCAGTATATGACTTTCTCATTCTTTGTGGAATTGAGGGAGGGTCTGCATGTAGCTGGTCTATAGATGGGTACCTATCTTGATCTGTCATATCTACTATTTGTTGAATGTGTTGTATTATTTTGTCGCTGTCAAACACTGAAAAACGTATGAAATCCTTCAAGTTTCGTAGACGATCTGTTGACCTTGCTACAATGATAACTTTACTACGAAATGATTTTAGATCTTGCTTGAGTATTCTCTCCAGAGATGATTTCACATGATCGCAGTAAAACACCAAAACAAACTTTGAATCTTTAACAATACTAAGTAAGGCTACAGAGTACCCGGGTTGACGTGGGTTTATTTCATAATAAGTTGTTATTAAACCAGTGGTTTCAAGCTGTTTTCTAACAGATACTGCATGAAGACAAGACTCTTCGTTAGAACATTTAACGATAGTGCCGTCGGGACATGGCAAGGCAAAGTTTTGCGCCATAACGATTTAAAGATCGTTGGTTGTTTTGATACCTGAATTCTCCTCGGAGTCAATATCTAATAAAACAAAGTGGAAAAACCACCAGCAGTCATGTTAAATTTAACATAAAAATACAGTATTGATCTCTGTGGATATTGTATATCGTCATTCTGCAAAAAGAAATTTAACAATAAAGAAAATGAAATTAAAATATATATTACAACAAACTAGTAATTTGTAATTAAAAGCATCATTTTCATATTACTTTGAGCATACCGAACCTCATTTTTATTTGAATCAATAGATATTTTTAAAAAAGCCTCCAGGTATACATGACGAGGCAAAACAAGTGATTTCCGAATTCGTGTATCACTAACATCTAATTTTCTTTACTAATAACAATTTAAAAATAGAAATATTATGGTGAAGTTCATGAAACAAAATTTTTAGGTTTCTGTGAAAACAATTTGGGATTTGTTGTACCCTTTTAGGACAAGGGTGTCGCTAATTTGTTCTCAGAACTTATAAAAATGAATTGAAAATAGAAAATAGCAAAATAATTTAAGATGCTTCCTTCCAAAAAAAAAATCATTTCGTATTGTATACAAAGTGTTGTAAGGCTCAAAGTTGAAGTCGATAATTTCTCTCTTAGCCAAAATAGGATAACAAGAAACACGCCGTACACAGTAATGGTACGAGTTTGATTGTATGTTTATCAAATTGGTTGTAAAAATGTGCAGGTACCGCCTTTTTTCTTGAATTTTGGGAGATCAGTAGGGTTTTAGGGGTCAACAAATCTCCCCTTTTCTGCTATAGGTGTAATCGGAAATAGCCAATAATTAACCAGATTGGATTTGGATGAGGACAAATTTCCTACGTTACTTACCATAATGTACAACCGGGATACATGTTAACTTAGTAGATTGTTCTTCTCTCAGTGAATAAATTTAAGGGTTTGACGCCTTTATATTGCTGAGTTATGGAAGCTTCTATGGGCCATTCAGATATCTTCGGAAACAAGATTCGCGGAACGTCTCGAAAATTTTCGATCATACATACAGGTAATTAGATATAAGAAGATGTGGTATGAGTGCCAATGAGACAACTCTCCATCCAAGTCAAAATTTATAAATGTAAACCATTATTGGTCAAAGTACGGTCTTCAACACGGAGCCTAGGCTCACACCGAACAGTAAGCTATAAAGGGTCCCAAAAATTACTAGTGTAAAACCATTCAAACGGGAAAACCAACGGTCTAAAATATATAAAAAAGAGAAACGAGAAACACTTATGAACCACATCAACAAACGACAACTACTAAACATCAGATTCCTGACTTAGGACAGGTGCAAACAAATGCAGCGGGTTTAAACGTTTTAATGGTACCAAACCTTCACCCTTTTTCTGAAACAATAGTGTAACATCACAACATAGAAAGACACACTATAAAATATCAACTGAAATAGCTTAACTCAATCAAAGGACATAGTAACACCATTGAACATACACTGAACAAATAAATTTGACCTATGATACAATGTAAATTCAAAATAAATAAACTAAGGGAAGAATAATAAAAGTAACATGTTATATCGGTATGAAATGTTAAACAATTTAAGAAAAACAATATGCTCGAACAAAAATATCAGCCATTTGCAATAACTTTAAATACAGGTAAATAAAATAATTTTGTTGTTAGGTATACGTATACAGTTACAATAGAGAAAGGAAATAAATAATTTTGATGTTCATAGTACGAAGTGGAAATTTATATTAGTACCAAACACTTATCAAAGCTGGTATATAGACCAGATATAACCCTGAATAACATTAAATAACAAAAAAAAGCATTACAATTAGTATCAACAGGTCAAATAAACAAGAAAGTACGATTTGAGAGTACTCGCAGTTACTGACAGCTAGTTAAAAGCCAAAACAATTAATAATAAAAAATCATGCATCAGAGACTAAAATCAACTAAAACACATCCCAGGGATTTAGTATTTTAACGTCATGGACAGTCAAAGAAGACATGACTAGTGCAATGCCAAAAATAAATGTATCGACAGACAGTAGGATAGTTCGGAGTTTAACCTCTTTATAGATCAAAATGAACGTGGGTGTGTCTTTAAACATCCCGTTTGAAAAGAATACAAATTTAGTTATGTTTTAATTTGCTGATGACAAAATCGATATTAGTGCCAATGTAAACTATATTCAAAGATCTAATTACAACATTGGTAAGATAACCTGAACTAATAAGTTTATTTAAAGGTTCGATGAGTTTACACGGATCATATAGTGATTTCCGCGCTTTAAGTACAATATTACCGTAAAATTTAGGATGTGAAATACCGTTTTTAATCAGTTTTCTACAGGTACAGCCAAATTTACTAATCAAATCTTTGTATCTATGAAAGAACTTAGCAAAAGTTTTACGTAATTTATGGTAACGAAATCCCTGACTTAATAATTTACTAGTGATGCATTGATTACGTTCGTTAAAATCTATGACATCACTACACACACGGGCATAACGAACTACCTATGTCTTTGATACAGCCCCTGTATGGATAGGCTACTATGTGACATTGTATATTTCAACAATCAAAGTTATTTGTAGATCGGAAATTAAAAGGGAAACACCAGATTGCAGTAAAAAAAAAAATCATCTAAAAATATTTCAACCTATTTGCCTTTTGACAGAACATATCGTTTATGTAAATGTTTATTAAATATCAAGTATAATGATAACGCAATTATATAATTTATGTTTTGAGACGGTCTGTGTGTAATATTTAATACAACGTGAGATTGTTCATTGTGACAATAAACCTGGGAATAGTATACTGACAATATAATGTCCCAGACTGAACTGAATATTTCTAAACGTTAAACACGCGAGATTTTGTATTTCCATCACAGCCTGAGCAAATGTCGGAAAGCAAGAAGAAAATTAACCAAAATAATATGTCTGTTAAAATATTTATCTTAGGTCGGAAAGTGGCCAGAAAGCAGAAAGATAATTAAACAAAACGATATTTCTGTCAAAAATTATATTTAAATTCCATCAAAAGATACTAACAGACCAAGGTAATATTCATTAAAATTAGTAAGTTTGAACTGAAACTAAGTTTATCATTAATATAATATCATTAATAATGTTATATTATGTCCCACAGGTTTAACAGTGAATACATTCATGAAAATGATATGCAACATATGAGCATGAATGATCAGGGATGCACACAAATAAATTAGTATCTAAAATTAAAACTATAGTGAAATTAAAAAAAAATAGTTGCATGGTTTCAATACACAAGGATTTAAATCCTTGCATCTTACAAAAACGTTGTTAATATTTTTACAATAATCATTTAATTGCTAATTATTTTTACCGTTTTATAAATCAGTGCTTATATTTTATACAGCAATATATTCATAAAATGGAAAGTTAGACTTGAAGAGAATGATTAGATTAAAACATTTCCATCAGTAAATACTTGACATTTGTGTTTATTAATCATGTTAATAGTACATTTTAAATTTTCGGAAAAAGATTTTTTTACAGGGATGTATGTTAATAAAATTTCCATTATTTTGTTTGTTTGTAATAGTTCAATGATCCTATAGCATCTAAATCTTTGCAATATGAAGCGATTTTGAAAATCGTCTGCATTGTGTTGACCAGCGATCCTACTTGCGTCTTGGTTCATATACAATATACTACACCCGGTTCACACGACACAACAAAATCTGATTTGAAATCGGATTTGACAACAATATCGGTTTGCGGTTACATAAAGTCTGGATTAAATGGCAATGAATCCGGAGTCAAACCACTTGAGGTAGGTAGTTTGACATCCAAATTCAGCCGGCAATAGTATTATATTTGATTCTAGAATAAATATATGTGATAACGCAAATGAAATTGAGAATGGAAACGGGGAATGTGTCAAAGAGACAACATCCCGACCAAAGACCAGAAAACAGCCGAAGGCCACCAATGGGTCTATCTTCAACACAGTGAGAAAATCCCGCACCCGGAGGCGGGCTTCAGCTGGTCCCTAAACAAAAATGTGTACTAGTTCAGCGAAAATGGACGTCACACCAAACTCCGAAACATATAAATAAACCAAAATTAAAAAAAAAAACGTATAAGACTAACAAAGGCCAGAGGTTCCTGACTTTGGACAGGCGCAAAAATGTGGCGGGGTTAAACATGTTTGGGAGATCTCTACCCCCCATACCTCTAGCTAATGTAGGATAAACAAACACACAGCTATACGAACAGTGAAACTCAGTTTAAAAGAAGTCCGAGTCCGATGTTAGAATAGGTAACAGAAGAAACTAAGCAATATGGCAATGATCAACATAAATTAACAAAG
Source organism: Mytilus coruscus (assembly GCA_017311375.1). Taxonomy (NCBI): domain Eukaryota; kingdom Metazoa; phylum Mollusca; class Bivalvia; order Mytilida; family Mytilidae; genus Mytilus; species Mytilus coruscus. The sequence goes on along the minus strand of CM029600.1, from coordinate 66,937,613 downwards.
GACTACTAGCAGTTACTGACATGCCAGCTTCAGACCTCAATTAAACTGATTGAAAGATTATGTATTCATCATATAAAAATCAAGCACAATCCCTCCCGTTAGGGGTTTAGTACCATATTATCATAAAATGTACGAAAAGAACATAACCCATACCATGCCAACAACTGGTTTTAGAATAAATGTGTTTATTTCGATGCAAAGACCCTATGAGTGAATCAATATCAATTCCAAAAAATGCCATCTGTAATGACCTGACAACAGTATCGTAACTATATCCCTTCTAAATAAGTCTGTTTAAAGGTTAGGTTAGCCTTTGAGATGAATGACGACCTTTTTGTGCTTTGTATAGAATATTACCTTAAAATATTGGATGTGAAATACCTGAAGAATTTATATTTTCGAATGATGTCCTTGTACCGATGATAAAATATAGTAAATGTTTTGAAAAGTTTGTGAGTCAGTTGGAATATTGGTGAATTCGTAATTTCCTTTTGCAGAACTTCAATGTAAAATTTACGTCAAGCAATAATGATATTATTGACAGCCTTATCAGCCGGGACAAAACAAATCCTTGGCGATTTTTTTTAGCTTATGTTTGATACGAGAAATAGGGCTATTATGGTTGTTGTTAGGAGTAAAATATTCTTTAAAATGTTTAATACGAATATCAACTATGTTCATTACTGAATTAAAAAAAAAAAGAATCAAAGGATTTTTTGTCAGCTTTTTCTCGTTTTGTCCATTTCGTGCATTAAGTACGGAGTGAGTCGTGGATGATGTTACGACGCTCATTTCAATTAATAATTGACGGGGGACGATATTTACGTCATTTACTAAGGAATGATTTCAACTCTCCGTCATGGACGATGTTAAGGTTTCCTGTTATAACATGGGAACTTGGGCCATAAATGTATTTGGTATTACTGCAATTTCATGACGTAGTTGTATTGTCACTGATATTAATATCTTTACACACTTCGCTATAATTAAACACATATTTCCGGGTAGATTTTTTGTAAACATAACAAATAAAGGGGAGCTCAGTATCATCCAAAATAGCCCGGAATTTGTTCTTTAACGGAATGATCATTAAAAATACCGGCAATATTTACAAAATCAAAACCTTTATTGACATATTTGATTTTAATGAAATGTTTTTTTATGATCTTCAGGGCGTTCAATTTTGGGAAACAGTTTAGAATAACAATATGCAATTATAATTTGGACGATTTCATACTTAGGACTGCGATATGAAATTGTGTTGCAATCTTCTAAAATTTGATGTAATTTATTAACAGGTAAAGAACAGAGATTGGTTAACAGTTGATGTCTGCCGTTGTGTTTTGAAATAGTAATTAGGTCCGAAATATTTGTATTGTTGGTACGAAATTTTCTCTGATTACGATTTATTCTACCCCCATGAGAACGGGTTTTACGAACAGTTTTTGAAACGATATCCAAAATGTTAACAGAATCGGTTCTTGATATATCACCAATTCCCATGATATTATCATTAAGACGGAGAGGATAGACTGTCTGTAATTTTCTAATCCAACTTAATTCAATTATTTTCCGTGATCGTACAAACTTTGAATAAGATTCCCCCGGCTGCTTATACACTACTTCTAAAGGTTGAACTGTTCAATATAGGATGATTGTGCTTCTTAAGGTGTTGATAAATGATACTTTTAAATTTATGGGGTCTTCTAAAACGATAAAGGTGTTCTTGCGTGCATTTAGATAAATAGCGTCCGGTTTCACCTGCGTACTGAATACCACATCCCGGTTTGTTTCATGTAAGTAAATAGATAATACTCTTAGTTTTTCAATTCATATCAGTTTCAAAATTAAGGGAAAATGTGCGACCATTAAACGTGGACCATACCGTTTTGTTGGTGGAAAAACGGTGACATGTAAGTTATTTCTTGGCATGACACTTATCGATAGAAGGGTAAACACGATTTTTATTATTAAAAATGTTAGCGATTGTAGTATTTATAGATAAGCGATTTTGAAGATTGAGACGTGTAGATACCCTTTGAACGAGTTTGGTATTAAGTATTTTTCCATTTCTGAGTTTCATTTTGTTATCCGTATTTCCAATTGAAAGGAGAAAAGAGCAAAGACTGGCGACCAGAATATGAACCAGCACACAGGAATTGAATCCAGTAAAAAGATAAAACTGTTCGACTAAACGTCAAACGGTATTCTAATATAGAATATCCGAATGCGTATGCTTTCCATTTACTATTTCTTGCGCACACGAAAACCATGTGCATGCCTAAATATTAATTTCACTCGCGGAATGTGAATTTTCGCATTTCTTATCTAAATGCAGGACACGGCATTAATAGCCTGACATGTGACTTTGATGCACGGTCATCATAAAAGTATTCTGACCTGTATTTGTTTCTCTTTTCTCTTTCTTTTTATGAGTGACTTTCCTATTATAAACTTTATAATAGCCTAGGAATAGATTACCTCAGTTGTATTTGGCAAAACCTTTCGGAATGTTGGGTTCTCAATGCTCGTCAATTTTGTTCTTTATTTGACTTTTATTACTTTTCCATTCGAGCGTCACTGATTAGTCTTTTGTTGACGAAACGCGCGACTGGCGTACAAAGTTTTAATCCTTGTGTCTATAATGAGTTTATTGGCTTTTACAAAACATATCTTTTTATATGAATGGGTTCTTTAGACAGCATATTCAGGTATTCATAAAACTTCTGAATGTTCTTCAAAACTAAGTTTTTCCTGTAAAATATTTGGATTGGTTTAAGTAGCTTCAGGAGATCCTTAAAATTTGAGATGTTTTACGAGACGAAAATAGTTGTCAGTATATAAGAGGTCATAATGAAGCATGTGTGACACTCTCAAGAACATAATACGAAACCTTCTTACATGTATAAGCTGCATGCCGCAGAGTTACACTTCACATGGAAATTGGACATTCAATTTCTCTATACTACCTCTACAATGAGTACAGATAGCTTCAATAATGAGTATAGAAAAAAATAGAAGGCATCCTGGAAACAAAACATGAAGATATGAAAGATAAATGCATCAAGATTATAAACCAAACTGAGTGCTGAAAATTATATTGCGATTGGTCTGTGCAATTTGCTGTAGACACCCGATTTGCAGAAACTAGGAATCTCAATAGGATCAGGACTTTGTATAATTAACACAAAGAAAAAATGATGTACAATCCCATGTAATAAATAAGATAATCAAGCCTTAAAAGGTAAATTCAAATGGTAGCTGCATACACTTTTCTGTTTGCAACTAAAATCCAACAGTGCTTTTAATTGACTTTTGCAAGAATCTACACAAAATTACAAATTTGCCTTATTTTATTCACAGTCAATTATTTCAAATCAAATGCTAAAATATTCAGCAACAATAGTTCGGTTACCAGTCAGCGATCTCGGATTCACGTATTGCTCTTCTTTAAAAAAAAAACCAACTTGTTTTGAAAATTTGTGACTTTGTTCAGAAAAATAAACTGCTAACCCCATACTTGACTTTGTTTTTCGTAAACTGTTTTGTTATAAATTAGGCCGTTAGTTTTCTCAGTTGAATTGTTTCATATTTTTCGTGTCGGGGCTTTTTATAGCCGACCATACGGTATAGGTTTTTCAAATTTTTGAAGACCGTACGGCTGTCTATAATTGCTTAAATCCACTTCATTTGAACTTTGGTGGATAGTTGTCTCATTGGCAATCATACCACATCTCCTTTTTTTAATTTTGAGAATCAAATTGCATACTTTATCAATTTATCATTTATTGTTGAAAGCTTAGCAAAGATAGACGTTTCTCAAAATTTTTATACATTATTTTCAACTTCAATTATTTGTAATAGTATTATACATTTATATCATTTTTTGTTGAAATACTAGGATGACAAGATACTTCTCAAAACTTTTACTATCCATTTTCACAAGGTGTTGTGATATATTTATACAAGTGCAAAGATAGGTAGAAACCGTAAATAGCAAAACTGATCAGCAATAGAAGATACATTTTTGAAAGGTTGGCAAATTTATCTTTAAGGAGATTCTTGTTTATTATTATTATTATCATTGCCGCCTGTCTTCATGTCACGATCTTATGTAACACTTTCGGTAAACACGTTACTCTTGTCGCATGTATCATTTTGAATTTCATCGGAGATATTTTGTTACTAAAGCCGGTTTTTGGTATATTTTAAAATACAAAAAAGAAGGCATAATGATAAGGTATTCAAATTAGCGAATTTTAAGTCGTCAGTAATTTCGACTTATTTTTTTTATTTATGGCTTTTGATATTATAGTTGGTTAACTTTACTTTGCAAAACTAAATGCGAAGACCCCGCTGTCGCATGTATCATTTTGAATTTCATCAACGATATTTTTACAAATGCCGGTTCTTAGAATATATGTAACAAATCAAAGGGAGATGAATAACGTTTTAAAAATAACATAATAATTTTAAATCGTCAGAAATTCCTATTCTTTTGTTATTTATAGCTCTGGAATTTTTGGAATTATAAATAGTTATCTTAATGGTGCAAACATTTTTGTATTCTTATAGTGCAATAAAGGTTTAAATGCAAAAGGTTCTAATGAATTGAAATAGGAATTGCCATTTTACATCTATTTTTGCCCTGCTAATTATATTTCATTTCGTGTGATTGCATTTGTTTAGATTAAATATTTGTACAGTTCAGGTTTATATCGTGTTAACTTAACTTCTGGGTACAAGATTAAGGACGACTACTTGTAAATACTATGATTATGGTTATTATTTTTTATATTATTTATATTATCATTATTATTGATGCATTTGTTGTGCCTTTATGGAATAAACTTCATTTATAAAACTTAAGTTAAATTTGTTGAAATCAGGATTAATCATGTGTTTTAATTCATTAATTAATTATAAAGTGCTGTAAGTTAAGGTTGTTATTGATATTTGTTTCACTGTGAAACTCAAAATTATTTTTTGGCGAGGGCAAGGGAGGGCTTATGGGTATTTTAACACGTTTCTAAAATAAAGAACAAAAACATTGGCATCCCCTCAAAGGTAATCTTCCTGACATATAAACGGTATTAAACATAATGAGACAATCTTGTGGTTAACGTTCAGATTGTTTGTTTAATTTTTCACGATTTGATTTCTTTCGTATTTGTGTGAACTAGATATACGACATTACTGTTGATAATTATATACTGAACATAAAATAAAGCTAACTTACCTTTATCCATGTAAATAGGAACATATTGCACAAAAATCTACCCTTCGGTTTATCCGAAATTTTAAAAATAAATCAGGGATTTTCACTTTGGATACCTGATACCCGTGTTATCTTTTAATTTAAATTTTTACTGCACACTTCACATCTTCTTTTATTGGATTTTATACGTAAAATTAATAATTTAGGTTAAAATTCCGTTTAGAATCGCGTTCTATATTCACACAATTTATCTTTTAAATTTCATTGCATAAATCACGTTCTCCTGATCGAATCATTAAATAAATATGTTTTCGATTATACAAAATGGTTTGAATTATTTCACCATTGCGAGATATTACTTAGAAAAATATTAATAAAGCGCCGAAAAATTATAACTTTCCCGAATAAGATTGCAGCATGGACACACAGTTTTTGGAGAGAATCTCATTGTTTCACATTGTAAGGAAGAATATGAACATATGTATTGACATATACCGGTACAGGTAAACCAAGCAAGATATACCTCCCCATTAGGACCCCCATATTGTCTCGCCCCATGTTTATTCCTTGTTTGATCTATGGCTGTCTTAGAACTACGTAAACAAGATGTATGTGTTGTTAAAAGTTTTCTTAGATCCCTTTCACCCCATGCCCTAATATTATTGATCATGCTGTTTGATTTTTCATCCTACTCTGCATTAACAGATCTTTGATTTAATCACTTTGTCAGGATACATGTACATAACAGATGAACATTAGAAAGCATAATAATAATACACAGCTCCTTGATGGTTTATTATATATCTTGGTATTCACTTTCTTCGCATTGATGTAGTTTTCCTGACGAAAAAAAGAAAAATGTTAAAGTCATCATTACTTTGATTGCAGATTCCGGTACATAGTTGCTATGGCAACCGAATTAAAATTCTTCAGTTAGGCGATTGGTGTTGTAGTGTATCAAAGGTGTAAGTTTAAATCCCGTTCAGGGACAAAAATTTGTCAGCATAAAAATCTAATTCTAACAATGTTCGGTTTAATTTTCAGACTTATATATATATATATATCGATTGGTTATCTAACGGATGTTTATGAAAGGTGTTTTATGAATAGAGCATGAAGAGCTGCATATGAATATAAAAAAGTTATAAATGATTTTTTTTTTTATATATTTTCGATTTATATTAAATCAAATATCCGAAAATAGCAGACAAAACAAGATTTTAAGCAATGTTAAATTTAAATAGTTTCTTTTCACCAATTCCTATCTTACGAATTATCTTCAAAAAATAAATATTTGATTTACTGATTTGTTAGTTATACTTGAATAGAAAACTGTCGCCTAACTTTTCTTGGCTTTTTTTGAACGAATGATTTAACATTTGGCCTGAAGCTTCATAATGATGAGTTGTAGCATGGAAACAATTTTAACATCAGCCACGAGGCCATTTCCTGTTTGCCAACATTTTGAAACTGTTGAACACTCATTGTACAATGAAAACGTTCGTCAATCTTTTCTAGACTAGAATTGTTCCAGAACTGTTTGGAACAGTTCTATGACATATCATTATGACAGTTCTAAAGAGACGTTAAAACTAAACATAGCTGTTTATCATTACCATTAGATATATTTCCAGGTTGAATTAATGGCACTGGGTTTACAACTAAATCAGGCCGTCAATTGTTTTGTAAGTATTCCACTCATGCATTTCGAATGTCCCTTGTGTATCTTCAGCCTGTTTTAAGCTCACCTGGCCTAAAGGGTCAAGTGAGCTTTTTCATCACTTGCCTGTCGTAGTCCGTCGTCGTTTGTTAATTTTTATTAATTAAAACAAATCCTCTGAAACTACTGGGTCATATTTAACCAAACTCGGCCACACTAATTATTACGGTATTAAGTTTCAAAAATGTATCCAATGACCCCGCCCGCCAACCAACATGTCCGCCATGGCTAAAAATAGAACATGAGCTAAAAATGCAAGTTTTGTCTATTCTCTTAAAAACCGCTATAAATAGAGAAAATCTCTAACAGAGCAGAAATGTTCAGAATGATGAGATCTACCTATTGTCTATTACCAGTGTCTGAGCAGAAAGTTGATGAACCACGGTTATGTCAACGAACGTCTCGTCCTTTTTCTAAAAAAAGTTCATTGGAAGATACCAAGACCTTGTTGATAAATATTCCATATCAACTTCACAATTAATACATGATGGTCTTGAAGTATAGATTCTAGGTACTGACGTTGTTAATCATCTTAATTACGTGTTATAGTGTTCTTTTATTTTTCTTCGTAAATTATTAACCTTTACTGTTTAGTTCATTTTTGGTAATATTCTTTTGGCGTGGCTCGGTACTTATACATCCCGCCATTGTGTTATTTTGCTATGCTATTGTCTATATGCCTTTTTGTTTTTCTTTGTTGATATATTTGTTTGTTTTTATAATGATTAAATTTATAACACAATGTTGACTGCTGTACCCCTATTTTTGACAATTTTACCTATTATCATGATTATGTCTGTTTGTTTTGTCCATACATTGTTGTCAATATAATGGAATTTTATGCGACTGTCATACAAGGGAGAGGTTTAGCTAGCTATAAAACCAGGTTTGATCAACCATTTTCTACATAAGGTAATGCCTGTACCAAGTCAGGAATATGACAGTTGTTTTCCATTCGTTTGATGTGTTTGAGTTTTTGATTTTACCATTTTATAAGGGACTTTCCGTTTTTTATTTTCCTTGGAGTTCGGTATTTTTGTTATTTTACTTTTTACATCAAAACTGTCAGATGATTTCTTATAGGATTTATTGCCTTAAAATTACTTATTCTGCCATTTGTTTTATTATTATCTTGAAAACTGTAATAGATAGAGAGAAACTTTTAAGTAGCAAAAATGATCAGCATGACAAGATCTACAGGGTCGAATCAACAGACGACTCCTAATTGGCATTATTGCACGTTAATAACGATTTTATATTTATTTATTTTTCCGTTTTAGACCAAAAATAATCAGCAAGACAAGATCTACATTTATGTACTAATAAGTCAAATAGTTGAAATTGTCTGACGACCCCTTATTGGAGTTATTGCACTTTAAAGACGAGTTTTACCATTTTTTGGTGTTTATTCCTAAGATCTTAAAAACTATAATAAATGGATAGAAACTTAAATAAGCAAAAATGATCAGCAAGACAAAATCGACAAATAAGTCTAATGGCCGAAATTGTCAGTTCATGTTCACTACTTATTGGAGTTATTGCTCTTTAATAACGATTTTTACTTTTTTGTACTGTTCTGATTTTCATCTCTAAAAACTATAATAGGTATACAGAAACTTCAGATAGCAAAAGTTATCAGCAAGTTAACATCTACAAATAAGTCAACACGGATGAAATTGCAGTCGACTCCTTATTGGAGGTTTTTAATGACGATTTTTACCAATATCTTGCGTTTTTGCCTATTATCTTGAAAACTATAAAAGATAGATAGATACACACTTAAAATAGCAAACACAATCAGCAAGACAAAATCTACAAATATGTCAAATTGTGTCGAAATCTTTAGTAGACTCTTTATAGGACTGATTGCTCTTAAATGATGATTTTGTTTACCCTTTTTGCTTTTTGGTCAAAAACTAAAGAAGATAGAAAGAAGTGGTAAACCACAAAAAATAAAATGATTAGCATTACAAGATCAACAAAAAAAGGAGATTTTTGTCATGAATTATATTATAGTCCACAATTTTGGAGAGTGTCCATTGTTGTAGATGCATTGATACCTAGGTGAGCGACACAGCTGATTTAGAGCCTCTAGTTTAAAAAAATCTTGAAGATTTACAGAAGATTAATGATGTCTATATATATTATGAATAATACATACACCTAGTGAACTAGGATTACGATTAAAGTTGATCGTAATTCATGAAGAATTCAGTGTAATTACGATCAACTTTAGTCGTAAAATTTTTGTGAAACCGATCCCATGTCCATAATAGCAATTGTTTCAAATATGTTTCCTTGTCCTATGACGTTATCATTTAGACCGAGGGGGTATTCTGTTCGGAGTTTCTTAATCCAGATAAGTATATAATTCTCTTGATTTTTCAAATCGTAAAGGCATTTCAACCATTATATTGATTATCAGTGCCAAAAGAAAGAAAACAAATGTAAAAACCATGTGAAATAGAATCCATCGAATAGAATCTATCGAGGAAAACTTTATTTTTAGGAGAAAACCTCTTTTGTTTATTAAAAAACAATTACACGTGTGAGATACTGATGGTTGGGACATCTAACCGAACTGAACATATCAACTGTAAGTACTGCTTCAAACGGCTGAAAAATATACTTGAACTATGCATAATGTCCTTTGCTTTTCTTTAAAAGGCTACAAAAGTCTTTTGTTTTACTTTCAAATATATTGATTGTTCGATTCACTAAATAATCTTGTTTAAGGGAGCGCTTTTTGTCACCGTCACATTTCTATTCGCGAGTAGTAACAGATCGTATATCCTAGCCAATGGCGGTTTTATATCTCCGTTAATAAGATATGCTAGAGCTTTTTATTTGAATGACGATCCAACCTGACATATACCCTGAACATAGGAACTACTAAAGCAAGGTTTTGAGAAGGAACAACAGTTATGAACACTTCACAAGTTCTTTGGTCTCAATCATGAATTGGTTGAATTTTGATCATTACGATATCACTGGTTTTCAGCCTTCTAATTACATTTGATATCTCTCATTTATCGCTATTTTGTGCATTTTTCCTTTGATCTTTTTTTGTGATAATTTTCATATCATGCTACTCGCTTGAGATGGAAAATTATCGCTAGAAACTATGCAGGCACGTGGCGTTGCTAATGAAATTGACATGAAAGTGACAACGTCGTCATAGGTAAAATAGCGATAAACAGATTATTTTTCATCTCAACTCGATTGCATTTCTCGCTTTCGCCGTACCGGCTCAAGCGAGAAAATCAATCTCGTTGAGATGATCAACGATAATCTATAAATATATATCATCGAACATGTCAACTAACCTTTTTGTTTTTTCTTTTACACATATTTGATTTTTCTGTTTCTAAAGTTTTCTTCTTGTTTTACTTTCATAGAGTTTTTAATGTCCCCGCAATGTCCATATTTTATGTGCCAAAGGCAATAACTGAAAAAAATCTTTAGTTTTCATGATAGATATCTAACAAAAATTGTAGGTATGAGATCGCTAACAATGTTTTTTCCATATGTTTTTATTTTCAAGGAGCATTACTCCTGTAAAAATAGTGTGTCAACACCTTGTTCATATCAGCCTTTGGTATAAACGTCAAGAAAATTTGACAAGAACTGTAGGTGTGAGGTTGCACGTGCTTACAATGTAATATTTTATATAGATTACATTTGAAAAAGACATAACTCCTGTAAAAATAGTAGATAAGCGCTGATTTTCAAGCTCCCCCAAAAATTGCTGATATAAACATATGATATAAATTTCATAACAATCCTTTAAGAAACGTAGGTGCGAGAGTACTTTTAATGCAATTTTATATATAATTAATATTTTCAAGAGGCATCACTCAGTTGATCGGCATTGATTTTAGAACGTGTCCGAGACATTGGTGTTATAAAACTTTGATATAAGTTTCATAAATAGACACTGTACACTGATGAGCCGTAAAAATGCAATTAACATTTCAAAGGGACATAACTCCTGTAAAAATATTTGATCAGCGCTGATTTTCAAACTACTGTCAATTTATATTTCCAAGGGCAATTAATCCTTTAGAAATAGTTATTTGGATTTGATTTTGGAAATTGTTCTAGACATTGCTGATATAAACCTTTGATAAAAATTTCATCAAAATCTGGCATAAGAGCCCATACAAGATCGGACAGGCGGAGTTTCTGTGTTCCCGCCACGCTTCGATCGGTGGACAAAAATGTTGATATCGATATCAATGTTTCTGTAGCTGAGTATATAAAACGGACAAAAGCATTTAGAAATAAATATAACATAACCATGACAGCCGAAAATGTCTACGGCTGCTATATCTGGATCAGTTGCAGTCATATCATTATATATTAAGCAGAAACGATTCATCAAGTAACATGCACTAATAAGGATAGCAAACATTATATTAAATCAGATTTGATATTAATCTATCACTTATTGTTGTGGTAATCTATATATCACATCATTTGTATTAATCAACATTTAACAAATTGCTGTGATTAATCGCCGTGATATAGCCTTTTTGTACTTAGGCGGCATAAAGCAACCGTCAATCAATCAATCATTGCTATGATTGAAAAAAAAATCAATAGTTCGCATTTAAAATTTTTTATTTGTTGTTGAATACTAAACATTATACTGACTTATCATTTTACAAGAATAAACTTTGTGAACTGTATATGTTAAATAAATAAGCTTCAAATGTACAGTATGATAGTTTTTTTCAATTTCGTTTTATATTAGTTAAATCCTTAACGAATGTTCAATTTGAAAAACTAATGACGCCATTCTTGTTTTTCCATTTCAAATGTTCTATTTAAATGTTACAGCTAAAAATTCCATTTCAAATGTTTTGTTGGTATTAATTAGTATACCAATGCATTGTCATCAATCAGTCTGCTTTTGATTGACTACATAAATGTACACGCGAATCAATAATTAGAAATAAAACATTACTATAAAAAAAAACAAGATTTGAATGTTAATTTGGCAGTTTTAAAATGAACAAGGATCACAGTAATATAATATGATCTATTATTCATTCACCTTCATAAAAATTACAAGAATTTAAAAATTTTGATCAGGTGTTAATTCGTTTAATGTAAAATCTTAGATGTGTATTGAAAATCAGTACATATTTTTTGTCAAATAGAAGAGAATACGGGTGACAATTACCAGGATTCTTAGTTTTACTTCTACCAGGTTGTCGCTTGGTTAGAAGTTTTGGACCGTCTTTTCGAAAATTATGGTTAACAATGAAAACTCTCCTTTGTCCCTTTTTTTATTTTTCTATTTTGTTTTAGCAACACGAATATAGAATAAGTCGTGATATTAACATATGTTTGTTATTCATTCATATGATTATATTACTCATGAAATATTGAACCATATTGTTAAATACATTTTTTATTCAACACTGACCATGCTGACGTGACGGTACACTGGTGCATTCAATATAAATTGATGTGTAGCGCATTGCCTTTCGTTTTTGTTTGTGTTCTCTCAATATTGTATTAAAGAGTGTTTGGGGTTACTGAAAGTGAGCTTAACCTCATAGCCTGCTGAAATGATATCATAGACATACACTCTACTATTCAGATTGGTTACTACACTTTATTAAGGTGATTCATATGAAGTCTGTAAGCCTGTGTTATAATTTTGTGTCTATGACAAACCCCATTTTAATTAAAGTATATATTGGCATTAAATATATAAGATATCATAAGGAGATCTGTCTTCCTAGTTGCCTGCATACAATAATACACGTACTGCTTTAATAACAATGCAAAATCTTTAAAATTTTATTTTAATTATCAGTACTGGTCTGTTTCATCTGTACGTACTGGATATTGTCAATATGACTGGACTTGCTATACGCACATCATGTCATGATCTGTTTTCATTTCACAAGGAGATCTGTTTTCCCAGTTGCCTACATACAATAATACATGTCATGCATGTACCACCTTCATAACAATGCAAAATCTTTTAAATCTTTATTTTAATTATACGTACTGGATATTGCCAATATCACTGGACTTGCTGTATGCAACTTCCCATGCGTAGGCACATCATGTCATGATCTACTTTAATTTCAATCACAAAACTTACATTTTCTTTATTACGATCATTGTTAAGCTTTTTTCTGTATTCAATATTTATCAATCATCTAATAAAATCGGTTACATGAACTAGAGCTTTCTAACTTTCTTTTATCATTTATTACTTATCTGAAATCAGCTGGAATCGCAAATGATCATAATGATCTGGTGCTGTTTGGATGTTTTGTCGCCAAAATTCAACCTGTCCAATAACTATAAAGTGTTACGATACATAATACACAACACATGAATAGTAACCGGAAAGGTACAGCCACTGCTTAAAAAACACTGAAACGAGAAATGAAAATCCAGTACAGTTTTAATACAGATAAATATTCTGACCAATATAAATGTTTAAAGAAATTGCTTAAAATGAGTTTCCTGTTGCTTACGTCTTTCAAAATGTTTAAAGAAATTGCTTAAAATGAGTTTCCTGTTGCTTACGTCTTTCATCCAGGACAATTTGGGCTCATATTTGTCTCTAAGGCAATTATATCACATCTCCTTAGATTTACATTCACAGTAAAATATAAACTGGCCTCAAGCAATCAATGAGTCTATATTCTTCATATAAAATCTTGCAAGTATATGAAAGATTGTCAACAATAAGTTTTCGTTGTAACATCACAATACTTTTAAAGTAGATATTCATGTAGAATATGATGTTAAAAATATATTGCTTTCCTCCCAACGTTCAAAATGACTACTCGTGGTTGCAAAAAACTACTTACACCCTCCCATCCTTTTCCACCCCCAAGAAAATGCATGATTATTTGAAGAAAACCTCCATTTAAACTTCACTTTACCAAAGTTTTCCATACCAAGCCTGGTGCTTCTGCGTAGTCAGAGATAAATCTATTAAAAAACCATCTGAACCACTAATTAAATCGAATTATAATTATGGAACAACACTCAGATCTATACACTATCAAATAAACAGCTGCGCCATGAGCGCATGATACGCCCGTCGCTTTTTAAAAGAATAAAGTTCAATAACTTCTCAATGTCATATCAGATATTTATGAAAAACTAAAGGGAGGTTATCTTAATAGATATAAACCAGTCACCAAAGTTTCATGAAAACTCCTCAAAGCACTTTAAAGATATTGTCTGAAAACTGGAAAATCACCCCTTTTTTATGAATAAAATCCCATAACTCGGAAACGTAAAATCTAAAATTTATAATAATCGAAATGGAGCTTACGTCAATAGATATAAACAATTCAATAAAGTTTCTTACAAATTGGTGAAAGTGTTTTTGAGTTTTTTTCCGAAAACTGGAAAATCCCCCTTTTTAATGAATAAAACCCCATAACTTGGAAAGTTAATATCTAAAATTTATAAAAAAACGAAAGGGAGCTCACGTTAACAGATATAAACAATTCACCAAAGTTTCATGCAAATTGGTTAAAGCGTTTTTGAGTTATTGTCGGACATGTTGACGACGGACGGACAGACGGACAACGGTATACTATAATACGTCCCGTAAACGGGCGTATAAAAAGGGTGCAATTTCATCAATGTCATTCGTTTTGGAGAAATATACCCTATTTTGAGATATTTCATGAAATTGCAATCCCATTGGTAGATTCATTTTACATCTTAATTTATGTTCCGTTTTTGCTTGACCCTAGTCCTAAAACACAAACATTGTGTGGCGATATTTACATTTTTTAATGTTTTCGTATTTTCTTTTCATTCATTTTGCTATTTGCTATTTTCAACTTTTATAATTAAGCTGTCACGAGCTTCAAAATTGAAAAAAAGCAAGAAATGAAAATATCAGCTTTAAAGGGCATGAGCTACGAGATATGGACAAAATACTTTTCTATTTTGTTCAATCATTAATGAAAGTGAAATAGTGAAATGATAATTCGCTTTTAGCAGCCAGTTTGGTTCAATTTTGTCAAAAAGCTAAGAAACATCGCCGATTAATTATTCACTTGCAAGTGAATAATTCGACCTCATTAAAACCATTTTTATGTGATCTTCAATAAAACCCTTAGCTAGAGATTGATTAGGCATAAACTAGGCATGTTCAGCTAATAAAAGGAAAAGAATGTCAACATTGAAATTCCAAAAGGAAACAAACGTAAATCATTTGGTTGACTGATTCGATCAACAAAACTCATTCTTATACAGGAAAAACGATGATTAACATATTTTTTAACCTACAATATGAAATCAAACACCAAGAAAAATCCAATTGCACGTGTTTGCTATCTATTTATATTTGTATTTATGTTTATATCAGGTTACATGACGGTCTGCAGTCTTGAAGGTCACCTCGATGGTTAATTAGAGGCGTCTAGACTAAAATACACACGAAATTCTGATACATATTGTTTATTTAAGACTTTTTAAATAGGGATATACGTTTTAGTATGTTATAAATCAAATATGAGAATTTGAGTCATATCGGTGAACATGAATTTGACAGCTAATGCCCTTTAAAAACACTAAACACTAAATAATGAAAAGATGATGCAAAGGCATAAATTTTATTTTAAGTCGATAAATCTATATGTGCTCCTTTCTTAAACATTATTTATATTGTATTCATAGTGACATTCACCCTTTAATATTTATACATGACAATGCAGTAAGGGTTTTGCTCATTGTTGAAGACCGTACGGTACCGTATAGTTGTTAACTTCAATAACATATGGTCTCAGGCTACTGGAGAGTTGTCTCATTGGCAATCATACCACATCTTCTTATTATTATATATACTGTAGCTCTGGTTCCTTAACTGATTTGGGTCCTTTTCAACATTTGTATTAGCTGTGGAATCGCAGTGGCGGATCCAGGGGGATGGGGATGTTCCGGGGTCCGGATCAATGCATTTGAATAGGGACATATAGATGGAACCCCTCCCCTTTTTCCTGGGTTGGGAACCCCTTTTAAAATGACTGATCCCCTGAATCATGACACGTATGATCCTTGTGATATGATTCGACCCTCAGTTTTAATGATATGAACTATTAAATCAACCAACTTGCTATATATATTATCAGACTTTAAGGTAAGCCTCTATAGTAACAGGTGAAAATAAATGTTATGTCAGATAAATCCCCCCCCCACAAAGAATTTCAAACATTTGTTCCTTCAGACCCATGCAATTAAGATGCGAACAACACATTCAACTTTCTGGTAAACTGGATAGACCTTATCGCTATTTGTCTGTCATTTCTGGACATCACAAAGGTTCCCGTAAAATTTTGACTTCACAATACAAAATGTCTGACGCCACAAAGGAAAAGTGATTGTTGTATGACGTCAATACTTCAAGTGTAGCAGATTATCAGGTCAAGTGTTCTGATATTCAATTAGCGATATGGTCTATTGTCTCCTGGTACGAGGAAAATTCTCCCTTACAAACCCGAAAATCAGTAATTCATGGAATTTCTTTTGGTTTATATGGCTTTATCAGGCATTTTTTCAGGGCAAATTCAGTCTGTGAAAAGCTTCTTGACTTTCTAGACCGAAAATCAATCTTAAATCAAATTTCTTATACTTTACATTGCCTGTATTAAAATTGTAAGGCCTCTTACCAGTGATGAAATTTACTGGTGTAGGTCATATGGCTAGTGGTGAACAAATTAATTTAGCTGGCCGATTTTTATATTGGCCATGGCAGTAGGGCTTGTGGTTAATCGTAATTAGAGACATAGTCTTGGTGGGTGTCATGTGCATCAGATTTTGTCAAATCTATTTATTTTTCTGCGGAACAGCTTAATCCCGCATTGCATGATAGGATACATATTTTCAAAATATATGAAAAGGAAATGGATGTCTCAGATGCTCACCGCTACTACAAAAGAATCGAAGTGCTATATGCACATATCGTTGGCCAAATGAACGACATGTCCTAATCAGTGTTTTTAAAACGTCTCAGGAAAATATTGACAGAA